>CM019934.1:17857947-18314013 GCA_009764595.1 Geothlypis trichas | reverse complement strand
TGGGATGTCACTCGGGCCAAGTACGAAAAAGCTGCACCCAATAATCTTAACGAATTACAAAGACAAAAATTAAAATTATTTCTGCTAGACAAAATAACATCATTGCTATCAATTTTTACAGCAGCACAAGCAGTTCTCAGGCACGCACAACCTTTATTGGTATATACGAGCACAGTTTCTGGTCAGTGACTGGATGAATTTCCAAGTGACAAATACTCTGTTCAGTGTCTAGACACACATCCTGGGCATTAATAGTATTGCTTTCACAAATGAATCCCAGCTGTTCTCTAGTAATGCAGGATTCTAAGTTTACCATTTGCCACTTTTCGTTCACTTGTCGTGCCCACACTCTATGTTCTGAAGGGCAGAGCACTGGTTTTTCAATTATTTAATCTTAGCGCAATGATGGGATGGATAACGTAAACAATGGTGTTACGTATGGTAAGCACAAAGTCAGTGGCCACATTAGAAGCGAGATCATAGGTGAAATTTACCATAGTCCACCAGGATTGAAACTTCTTTTCAAAATCAATTGCATTATCTCAGACAACTTTCCAAATTTCAGCTGGAAAATTACCTTCACCCCTTTCCCATATGATCAGAGCTGCTGCTGCTTGCATCTATAACAGTGCTTGTATACAACCGAAAGCTAAAGACACGTTATCCGGAAGTGTACTAAGCACTTCTTCTATTCACTCGTGGTCTTGCAGCTCTGCAGCATGGTGTCTGCTCTCTGAATCGATGGCAGCACGCTCTGCTGACAACGCACACTGCTCTTGGGCAGTTATGGAGGTTTCTGCCAGCACGACAGAACTAGGGGCATTAGCGTGTGGAGCAGGAAAGTGGTCAGCTGTTTCAGAGGTCTCGGCAACCATGGCAGGGCATGGATGGGTTGTAGGGTGCCCATTCAACACAGCATGGCAGCTTGGGGTGGTTTCACTGACAGCTTCAGGGACAGGGTGATCTGCTGACAGATCCTTGTCCGGGAAGGTGTCAGGGTGCTCCCTGGGTAGGTCACCCTTGCTTGGGGAGGCCCCATGACTCTACCCATAGGCCTCCCGATGTGTTGTACTTTCTGTACCCATCCTTTTTCTTCTCGCACCCAGCACAGCATCTGTCCACCCAGTCACCCCCCTCGGTGCCCTCTTTCCCTGTTTGCCTCGGTGGACAGTGTCAGTTGTGATGTCTCTGCTGTTCTCATCACCCGCTCACTTTGCAACATTTTTATCATGTTCATTATGAGTCTCCGTGGCTTGACAACATAAATGGCAGAGTAATCTCCTATGGAGGCAGCTGTAAGGATATGTCAGCCAGCCCACTCCCAAGTTTTTATATCAAAGGCAACCCCTTCTGATACATCCAGTCTGTGGCTCTCCTACCACCCTACGAGAGCTAATAAAGCCCATTCCTCATATTTTTCAAAACTTTTCTTTAAAATGGGAGTCCATAGCTTCAGGAGGGGGTCATACGGTGTTTAAGCCCATGCGCCCATGCTGGTGGTGTCTTCCAGTTACCAAAAAAAAAAAAAAGAAATTAAAAAAAAGGGGGGGGGGGGGTCCGGACCAATCATGGCTTTATATGCCATTCTTTGCAGCTCAAAGGCAACTCCTCCTTGTTACCCCACAGCGGTGTGAATGCCAATCTTTGCACCTCAAAGGCTGCCGGCGACTATTCCTGGTTGCCCCATCTGTCTCCTTGCTCTATTGTTGACAGCTGTTGCGATCATGTTGGGGTCCACCAATTGTCACAGTTTAGGAGACAGACCAATGACAAGACACACTGAGTTCATGCAGCAATGACTCACTTTATTCAGATCTTGCTTCCTTATATACCTTAGCAGCCCAAGAGGTCAATCCTCACTGGCTGAGCCAGTTACTTCCTGGTTAGCCAGCTGATAGAACCCTGAGTCTCCAATGGCCTGGACCTGCTCTTACTGGTCGAATTACATAAGTAAGGCAATTATGTAACTGATCACAAATTTCCATTATAATTTTATAATTATTTAGATTTTGAGGCCTACAGGTCAGCTGTAGGCCACCACAAATCTTCCCCAGTTTCTCCCTGTTAAATATGTTTATTGATGAGAGATCTGAGTAACGCCTGGTTATTTTGTTCTTTAGAAGAAGAGCCATCCATGCCATGACATCTATCCTGTGGGTATGCTATGTCGCTGTCATTGTGTGGTCAGCCTCAGAGGCACAGATCGTCTCACAACTCTGAAAGAACATGTGGATTGCCTTGGCAGAGACCCTTTAATAGAATCACATCTGCCTGTTGACAGCAGCAGCAGAAGACCCAATGTCCACCTGCCTGGTGGGAATCCCTTTTTAATCATAAGTGTACCCCCCAAATTTGGTACAAATTTGAGACAAGTCTGACCAAGGTATACCCCCCTATCAGATTGCATGCCAGTCTCCCCTGGAATACGACCCACTGCCACCAACCCATTACTCTTCTGGAGAGACCACACTATCCCAAGCTAACCCTAAGAATTACACCTTCAGGTTCCTCCCCTGCTCCTTTTTGTGTTCATTTTGAATACTACCTCCATGACAGGAGTTTCTATACAAAAATTAAACAAGCCAGGAAAAGATTCCAGAGAAATCCATAGTGCGGTATCATCAGCCATGTCTACGTGGCCTCCATCACTGATGGTCACCTACACAAATTGGATAGAGGCATATTCTTAATTTGCCTCCTGGAGCCTGGGTTGGGATCCCCTCTCATCTGCTCGGAGGCCCAGGTACTCTTGGCCAATTAACACTGTTGACAACCAACAAAACCCAAATTAATAACTGAAGAAAAATTTGGCTATCCAAAAGAGAAGTATCAAGGATTTGGATGAAAATTGCAATTCCAAAATTATCCATTGGTCTAAATCCAAAAGAACTGTGGTATCTATTTTTTTACCATGGGTATCTGCAGAGAAGGGTCTAGGTGAATTGGGCCACCTAGAGTGTTGGGTGGTGAAACAGGTGAATTCAACATCGAATGCCACAAGCGACCTCTTAGCAAACAAGAAGATTACTAGGCAGGCCATCCTCCAAAATTGGGCAGCCATTGACTTCCTGTTGCTGCTGCACAGTCATGAGTGCAATGAATTAGAGGGTCTAGGCTGTTTAAAACTGACATCTAAGAGCATGGACATCGGTGTCACCCTGAAACAAATTAAAGGACATTCAACAAGAATCCAAGGAATGGCTCAACAACATTTTCCGAGGATTGGGACTCTCCAGATGGCTCTCTTCCATCATAAGGACTATTCTCCTGCTCATCTTAGCTATCACTATAGTTTTGGGCATGGTGTCCATTCTGAAAGATCTTTGCTTATCCTCAGTTATGAAGATTACCTCTTCCGAAATCAATGTGACTGAAACCCACGCCTCCCAACTCCCTCCATCCTGGTTTCATGATGTTTACCCTGACTACAAATGCCACCCCGATCCCTGTTTTTGAAAAAGAAAAGAAGAGATGTTGCAGTTCGTATTTTGTTAAGTTATTGTTAAATGGTTTGTTTGATTGTTCCCCTGTGCTCTCCCCAAAGTTGGTTTGTCCCTAAGTTGTACCCTCCCTCAAAACTGTCCCTCAAGTCATTACCCTCCCTTTGTTCCAGCCCCTTCCCTGCCTGTCAAGGCAACTCTGCCCCTATTTCATGAACCTTCCCTGCCACTCTCTCCCTGGGCCAATCCCCGAGTGAAACACTCACTTGCAAATCCCCGAATCTAAGATGTGCCATTGGCTCATGTGACCTGTCCCCTCTCCTCCCCCTACCCTGATTGGTCCCACATTTCTGATGTAATCCCTTTGCTCCACCTGTGAAGTTTTCCTATTGGTTGGTTTTTTGTATCCACCCCCTGGTTTATGACAGTATTTAATCCCATGCACTGAGGTGCTTGGAGGGGGGGGGGGGGGGGGTGTGTCTCTGCTTCTGAACCCTTCACCCGGAATAAACCTTTCCCTGTGGAACCTCACAACTGAAGAGTCTCCTCCTTCTCCTTCGCCCAATCCCTGACATTGCTGATTCTGCACCATAGAGCAACTGGCTCTTCAGGTTCAGTTGTGGGGAGAACCCAGTCCACACCTGTTCTCCACTCCTGGCACAGCACCGGAGTGCCAACAGAGCTAGGGCTTCAGTGGGCTGTGTCACTACCTTTATGGCCACATATGTTGTAGTTCTGGAAAGTTCCCAGTTCCCTGCTTGCCCATTGGCCCTTGTTCCTCTGCATTTCCACTCTGGCATTCCCTGTTGGTTGCTGTCCTTTTCCCCATCTCTGTACCGCTCCTGTGCCCTCATCTCATTGGCCTTGATGCTCTGTTCTGCCCTTGCTTGCCCTGTACTTACACCTGCACCCTTCTGTTCTGTAGCAGACAGAGCAGTGGTAAGGGTGCCACAACCTTCCTGAAGAAGCGTCCTGAGAAAGAAGGCTGAGGGGCACGGCATATCCTTCGCTCAGCCTGGTGAGTCCTTCAGCTCTTCTAGGCAATGCAGAGGAAGAAACAAGAGCCTTGTATGGTGTTTCACAGTGGTCAAGCCTTTATAATGAGCAGGGGCACTCTGTGAAGGATGGACAAGAGCTCCAGAGAGTCAGAGGGAAAGCAGGGGTTTAGACAGGAATAGCAAGGGGTGGGGCAGAACACTGGAATGAATAGGGTGAGGGCACAGGGGTGGAGCAAAGGAGACGGGCCAATGGGGTATAAAGGATTAAAATAATACAACAAAGGATTCTGGGGTGATTTTCTTTTTTACTCATTACAACCGAAAGGGTTGTGATTTAGGGGTTGGTCCTCCAAGGGAGAGCAACAAGCTCCTCCCCTGGTTCTCTGGCCCCCACACTTCTGTATCCCTTGTCTTTTATCCCTGGACCCCTTCGGCATGAGGATGAAATAAACCCTTTTAGAACTCCATATAGAAGATCCTTCCTGCCTCTTTTTAGCCAAGATATCCGTGGCAGGTGTGTGTGTGTGGAACATGCGACTGTTTGTGTGCCTGCCCAAATGCCTTTTGGTGGAGATGCCTTCGGGAAGGTAGCGGCAATTCACCATCTACCCACGCCACTACAGCCTGTCACAGTTTCAGAGACAGACAAGACACATTGTGTTCATGCAGCAACAGCTCACTTTATTCAGATATTACTTCCTTATATGCCTAAAGAAATAATAGCTTAGCCAGTTACCTCCTGGTCAACCAGCCAATAGAACCCTGAGTCCTTAACGGCCTGGACCTGTTCTTACCAGTCAAATTATATAAATAAGGTAATTATGTAATTGATCACATATTTCCATTATAAATTTGTAATTATTTATACTTTGAGGTCTACAGGCCAGCTGTAGTCCACCACAACAGCTACCTGATCAAAATAGAGAAGGATTAAAAGAGAAATCTTCTGTCCTTGGAGAACCAGTCAATCATACATCCAGAGGTGGTCACAGGTCTGTTAATTTTCTTTCCCTGCTTGGCCTGTCACACAGGGGATCATCAAGCGTGGACTCTGAGTGTCAAAGTTGTGAGTGACTTTGGTATTGTTCATCTCATAAAAGAAGAGCTGACTCTCGGAATTGAGACCCTTTAAGGAGCAGTCAGAATAACATACAAATTAAACAGGTGGTGTGTGGGCATCGATATGGTTTACCAAACATCAGGAATTATCAAGTGAGCAGTGCTTTGCTGTTGTAAGTTTTGTAGTGTTAGTTCTAACTTCTCATGTAGTAAATAAAGGGGAGCCTTCTATTGCCATTGCCTCAAAGTAATATTTCACTTACACTAGCAAAGGCTTTTTTAGTATTAGTTCTTCCTCCTGCTGCTTCTACTTGGCCTGTTTATCAGCCAAAAAAAAAAAAAAGTATGTATAACTTCAGGCAATTTAAAAGGACAGGATACTTTATGCGGGGCTATGGCCTCTCCTGAAAACCCATTTTCTACTTGCCTCGTTGGGTTACCTTTAGATACATACTCCTATGTATCTACATACTCCTTCAGCTCATGTTCTTCATTTTAAAAATCATGCCTATGTTTGGGATCAATGGGTTCCCCTTCTCCCTCATGCAACCCCTGAGCCCTAAGAATTAGAATTTTTGGGATCTGTAAAAATGGACTTCTCTGTTACATTTAATTATTCTAGAGCCAACCGATCTAAAGCATGGGATGTTTCTTCGAGCCAAGCCCTATTCTGAAATGAAACTGACTGGTGTAATTACACTTCCACCAACATCTCTCACTCTACTAATGCTCCATTATCATTACCAGCAGCAGTGGTTTTTACTTGCAGAGATAGAGCTTGGGCTGCTATTCCATCACATATTAAAGGAAGCCCCTGCAGTCTAGGATGACTCTCGCCGTTAGTACCCAACACATCCATGATTTCACAACATAGATTTCCACAGAGAGGGAAACACAGTATTCATGTGCTTATCCCTGATTGCAATAATAACCTCTGACTTTTGTCACAATGACTTCTGGTGTCTAACATGGCGTTGGGCTGCCTCCTTCTTTGTTCCAGTAGTGTCCAGAAAGCCACTGGGATTGTTAAACAGACTAGGCTGCTGGTGAGCACACCAATCTAATGCTACTTCGCTTGCTTTAACAGGATTGTTAACTGATGTTAATTCAATTAGACATGCTACACTGCAAAATCGAGCTGCTCTTGTGTATTTATCCCCAATGGTTTGTTCCTTTCCCCCTGCATCGTTGGTTTAGTCTGAGTTGCACCCTCTCACCTAGCTGTCAATCTTACCCTAAGGCTTGCCCCTTGTTTTGGAATGTTCCCTGTCCCTCCTCCTACTCAGTTGTCAATCTCTCCTTGTACCTGCCCCTAGCTCTGGAAATCCCCTTGGAAAACACCTAATATTCAAAGCCCTACTGGTTTGTTTAAACTGTTCCCCTCCCCCTGTGTTACCCTCCCCTGGGTCCTCCCCTGTATAAAAGTCCCTGCAAACTAGGGCTCAAGGTCTTTTGTCCCTGGATCCTTCATAGAATAAGCCTCTTTGGAACCTATAAAAAAAGACCTCTCCCTCATTCTTCCCCGTGCCTTACACGCTGACCCACCGATGCCACAGAGCTTTAGCCCTACAGCTGTATCCCAGACTGCGCTGCTTTCTGGGAACAGCCCACTCTTGGCTCAGTGCCAGGAGCTGGCTGGGGAAAATCTGGCACTGCGTCAAGTCCTATTGGTTTTTTGCTTTTAGCACATGGACATAGATGTGAAGATTTTGATGGAATGTGTTGATGAATCTTTCTAGTAATTCACAATCTATTCACACAAGTGATAAAGCTTTACAAGATAATGTAGCCAAATGAGAAATAGAAGACAGAACTGAATGATGTAACAGCCTTTTTAGAAACTGGGGGATAACTGGATAGGTCAAGAATTCAAGATGGGAATGTTTGCGTTAAGGATGCTGTAAGTTATAGTGATATGCCTGCCTTGCTTGATTCAATGTATTCAGAGATTGATTAATAATTCAATAAAGCAAATAATGATTTTGGAACAGAAAGGGGGAGATGTGGAAGATTAGACAGATACAGAGGATGAGCTGGGTAGCACCACCAACCTCTTGGCCCTGCTACAGTGGAAGTTGTGGGAAAGAGAAACTCAAGACAAGAACAAAGGTGAAGACATCATGTCTGGTCACTCTGACAGGTCTGACAAGAGAAGATGTAATAAGGACATTGCTAGTGCAAAAGAATGTAACAGGGACAAAAAAGATTGTTTTACTGAGGGAACGGGAGCAAAGGGGTCTGAATGGAAAATTTTGTATTAAACTTAAGAGAACCATAAATGCTGGTGACTAATGTAATAAACTGGCTTTGCTTGCATAGCATGGTCGGTGTCTCTCAATCCTTGCAGGGACCTAGGGCTTGGTGACTGAAACTGGTCAGGTCCAGGTCTAGTTACGGGCACTGGTGATGTAGAGCTGGTGATGGATGCAGGGGTGTCTGGGACTAGGTGACAAGAGTTGATTGGCTCCAGGTCAAGCAGCTGAAGGACAGTGTCACTTCACGTTTCCTGCCCTTTTCCCCCTCGTTTCCAACACTTCTCCCTTAATCCTTCTTGGATTAACAGCCTGGTACTGCCCTGTCTGTACCAGGAAGAGCCAGCACATCTGCCAGCAATACAGAAAGCAGCATTCCTGCACACACAGGGGCCAATGTACCTGCAAGCTGCCTCCTCTGACAGCAGTAGCCAGAAGCTGACTGCTTCTGCCAGGGGCAAGAGAATGGCCATCACCACAGCAGCAACAGCCACCTATCGCTTGCTGCCACTGCTCAGGGCATCCAGAGTGAGCAGGGTACAGCCACAGATGTTCAGAGCACCACACCACCACGAAGTCTGTGTTGCAAGTAAAAAGGACAAGAACCAGATCCCTATGCATGACATCCCTCACAAGAACTACATGTGGAGCCAGAGACACAGCAGAATGCTGAGACTGGGCACACAGCATGGCTTCATCAGCTTCCCTGGGCAGAGATGCAGGGACATGGCACTGGAAAGAGCAGCATCATTAAATACAACCTCAACAGGTGTCTGCTGGTGCACCACAAGACTGCAAAGGTTCTGAGCATTGTGTCCAAGACAGAGCCTTCACAGGAAGTGAAGATGAGACGGCCAGCCTGTGCAGAGGCTGTGCAGATGAGACTGCCCCTGCTTAAGAAAGCCACAAAAATTTTCCAGGATTTTGAGAAAATCATGAGTCATCAAAGGGTGCTAGAGCTTCTGGAACCAAATTTTCCAATCATGCCGCCTTATCTGAGGAAGAGAAAGAGTGGAAAGATGATGGATAGCAAAAGCTCTGCCAAGGGAAGACATTAAGGACAAAGAGCTGTCCCAAAATGAAGACAAGAGACCAAGAAGGGGCTGAAAGGCAAGACAACAATGAGAAAGATCTGTCTCAAGGTGAATGCAGGAGATGAAGAGTTGGCACAGTGAGAAAAATACAGTGATAAAGCTGTCATAATGGGAATACAACAATGACAAAGACATGTCCCAAGAGGAAGATGGGAATTACAGAGATGTCCCAAGGCAAATACAGGAGAGACAAAGACCTCTCCAAAAGGGAAGAGGACAATGACAAAAAATTTACCCAGCAGGAAGACAACAAAGACATGTCCCAAGATGAAGATCATTTTGACAAAGGCATGTCCTAGTAGGAAAATGACAATGACAAAGAGGTCTCCCATGGGAAAGACAATGTCCCAACAGGAACAGGAGAAAGACCAAGACCTGTCCCAAGGGGAAGGCAGCAACAACAAAGTGCTCTCTCAAAGGGAAGATGACAATGAATAAAAAACCTGTCTCAATGACAAGATAAAAAAGACCAAGGTCTGTCCCAGACAGAAGATGATGCCAGCTACAGCACCTGGGACAACTCCTCGGGACCAGTGAACAACGAGGACCCTCACACTGCTGCCCAGAGGAGGCCTAGCTGTCTCAGCAGCATGGTCACAGAGGTAGCAGGAGAGGCAGCTAGTGACCTGAGCACTTCTTGCCCCAGTGGGTGCCACAGCCTCTGAGCCAGCTTTGGCCAGAGCTCCTGAGAAAGGGGAGCACCAGGCATCTCTTGCTTCTGAGGAACAAGAGGCAGCAAAAACAGCTTCTCTGGCCTTCAGTGGGCAGGTGACAGGTGCAAGGGCAGAGAGCCAGGCAGCTGCACTGCACAGCCCCTCCTGCTCACCCAGTCCTTCACCACTTGTTAGAAGCCTATGCCCACAGCAGGCAGTGGGCAGGGACAGTTGGAGCTTTCAGTCCTGTTAGTGCCAAAGTCCAAGGACAGAGCCTTTGCCAAGGAGGAGGAAGAGTGGAAAGACTACATCAACTAAGATCTGTCCCTAGAGGAAATCTGCAGTGTCTAGGGGCTGTCCCAAGTGAAAAAAAACTATCCCAAGAGAACAAGATCATGTACTTCTACAGAAAAGGGACTCTCTAATCTAACCCCCTGAGAGGCACAGGCATTTTGCCTGCACAGCCACCTACCAGTCCAAGCCTTGCCTTGCCAGATGGAAGCCTATGCCCTCAGCAAGCAGTGGGCTCTTTTCTGGCAACAGCCATCCCGCTTCAGGAGGGCATTCCAGGTTCTGCACAGACTGTTCGGTAGCTCTGCATGATAGCACAAGGATGGGAGAGAGGACGAGCACCTTCCTGCCAAGGCCAGGCTAATCTCTGGAGGTATGGCTGGCCCTGAGCCTGTGCAGCACCCTGAGGGAGACACACAGTCTAGTTTTGCTGTGGACATTTTGATAAAAGTTGATGATTTTGCAACCCTATTTTCCCCCATGTTTCCTGCCCATTTCCCCTCACATTCGCCATACTTCTTGTGTTTCTTCGCATGCACAGAGCAAAGCTGCAATACTGCATTAATGAACCTACTGTCTACTAATAGTCATCTAAACATATACCTCACAACGGAGACTCCCACCTGCCCCGCGCTGCTCTGGCCCGGAGAGACAGCGTGGCTCGGATAGGCCAGCCCCAGGATGCCCAGGAGGGGTGCTGGGAACGGCAGCCACGGCCGGCCGGGGCTTCGGCGGAGAAATCCGCGGGGAGCGGCGGGAGACACCACGTCCTCGGAGCAACGGCCTCGGCCGCCATCTTGTGCCTGGCGCCAGCCCCTGCGGCGCGGACCCCGCTCCAGCCCCGACCGCTGCTCCTGGGTACGCGCTTTCTTGGGAGCAGCAGACGTTTTCTGTCTCCGTAGGGACTGGTCTCGGCCGAGGCTGCGCCCGTTAGCAGCCGGCCGGCGGCCGGCAGTACATACCTTCCCACGCTGGCAGCCCCCAGTCCCAGTCTCCCTCCCTCCCGGCATACCGTGCCTTCCCCGCCCGTTCCGGTTTGGCGGCGCGCGGAGATTGGCTTTTCGATCCCAGCGGCAGGAAGCGGGACATTTGAACGGTAACGCACTCTCTAGGCTGCTCCGCTCTGGGGTCGCTGCCTCGGGACGGTGTAACACTCGGGACGGCTCCTGCCGGCAGCGCCCCAAGAAACGGGGTAGGACTCGAGGGTCTTCTGGCCGCTGCGACTCGGGTCGCCAGGGAGCCGTGACAGGTCTGTGGGAACCGCAGCCCCTCCGCTTTCCCGGGGGCGGCTGGTGAGTCGGTTCCTGTGCCCGAAAGCATGAGCGCAATCTGCGGTCTCCCCTTGCAGGTGCTGAGAAGAGCTGCCCGCGTCCTGCGGGTCGCAGAATGGCCGGAGATGACTATGAGGAAATTCTCAAGTACTATGAATTACACGGAACAGTCGGCACAGGTGGGCTCAGTCTGTGAATGCTAGCAAGTGTGTGTGATGTGTCCACTCACCTCGATGTTCATCCGAGAGATAACTGTTACTTCAGAGTCTGAGGGTCATGTTTCTCGGTGTATTTTGCGGGTCACAACTGTGGAAGTGTAACTGGAAGGTAGTGGCAGCAATTGTTTCTTCCTCTAGCAATGATGCTACATGCTGTGCGTCATATTTGCTTCAGGGCAGCTGAGATCAGGGTGAGAAAGCTGGTCATGCAGAGCTTTATACATTTCTGTTTCAAATTCCAGGTGGGTTTGCAAAAGTAAAACTTGCGCGACATCGTCTCACTGGTGAAAAAGTTGCAATAAAAATCATGGACAAGCTTGCTTTACAGGTAATCCAAAAGATACTTCAGAGGTGGTAATGTGCTGTTCCTGTGGACCTCTCAGGAGCACGGGTGCAACCTGTCACTGTGGGATAGTGGTAGATGCTGTAAACTTGAAAGGCTTTTACTGGCACCACAAATCCTGTGCCCTCATGCGGAGAGGGCAATATTCCCTGTCTGCAAAACTGAGGCAGTTACAGCTTTAAATATTAAGTAACTAAATAAACTACTGTAAGTCAAATGGAGTGCTGATGAGAACAGTAGCATTGTATATCTGCCCCTTTGGGTTTTACTGACCAGTGTGTGAGGAGGGCAGGTGAGCAGTGACAGAGCTGGTGCTGGTTTGAGTTTGAGCAGTTCTGATGTGCAGGCTTACTTTGAGGTACAGGCTGTCAAACTACTTGGCAATTTCATACCTTGCTGTTGTGATCTTTTAGGATGACTTGCCTCGAGTTAAATTAGAAATCGATGCCATGAAGGACTTGAGTCACCAGCACATTTGCCGGTTGTATCATGTGATAGAGACACCCAAGAAAATATTCATGGTTTTAGAGGTAAGGAATGGTGTTTCTGCTATGACAAAAATCTCTGGGTTTAGCCGTAGCAGTAGATGGTAGTAGAGTCCAAATGAAACAATTCTTAGAAAATCATCTCAATGATGAGTGTGTCCAAGGTGTTGTAGTTTAAAAATGAAGCTGGTAATGTGTTCTGTCTCATTGTAAAAGCCACTTTTCACTGTTTGCAATAAACAAACTGACTGTAATTCCCACCTCACACTCCAAAAAACAGCGCCAGCAGAATATGTGGGACCCGAGAAGTGCCACCGAATTGTCATGTCTTAGGCAGTTTCTGTCACCTGTGCTGGTTGTGTGATATGGCTGTGGGAAGCATCAGGCAAGAGTTGGGCTCTTGGTCCTGTTGGATCTCTTGCGCACTGGCCTGGGTGCTGCTGGGATTAAGCAGCGGGAGAGAAAGACAAGAGTGCCTTCCTGCTGTCCAGTGCCCTTGTCATGTTTACATTTCATGCCTGTATCCCAAATGTATTAATTTTTTTTCTTTGCTCTCATGCAGTACTGTCCTGGAGGAGAGCTGTTTGATTACATAATTTCTAAGGACCACCTTTCTGAGGAGGAGGCTCGCATATTTTTTCGTCAGATTGTTTCAGCAATTGCTTATGTGCACAGTCAGGGATATGCCCACAGAGATCTCAAACCAGTAAGTCTGAACAGTAGTCAAATTTGCACAAATAATAATGAACACCCACTTTTATTTCTCTGAGTGGAGCTGGTGTGAGTTGTCTTCTCTGTTCTCCTGTGCTTACAGCTGTTTAGTTAACATTTGCTGAAAAGCATTATTTCTAGTTATTGCTTTGTTCCTCAACTGAGCTGGGTGTAGCTGTATCTGAGGAAGCATCTTCCTCTGGAAGAGGAACAGAGTAGTGCACTCCAGTTGAGAGTGGAGCAGACACAGATTTGATTTTGACTGTTGGTTAGGCATTTTTGCTATCCCCTTTATTCCAGCACATACCCAGGGAGAGTTGTTATGGTTCCTCTCTATTGTGCAAACTGTTCTGTTCTGACATTCAAAGGAAAATGGGACTCCCACACTGTAAACAAGTAAGGACAGAGGAGGGATGTGCCAGAAGACTGATCCTGTGGCTTTGCTATGAGCACAAGATTTAAGCATGGGTTTAGGGAATGGAAGCCTTGAGACTATTTCTCCTAGAAGGGGTTAGAAGTTTGCATGTTCAGAGACACTGATGACTGAGAAAAGCTAATTCTTTGGGTACACGCGTTTTACTTTACAGCTCAGGAAATCCTTGTCTCCAAAGAGCTTCTCTCCAAGCAAAGCCTTCTGTGTCCCTCTTGGAAAGATTTGGATTGTAGCTGGAGACCTGATGGATTCATAGGATTGTGAGATAACTTGGTTGGGAATTGACTTCTAGTGGCTTGTGCTTTTATATCCTGTTTAAAACAGTGTCAGACCAAACTTCTTCATCCAGGCACATCTTGGACCTTTCCCAAGGATGAGGCACCATAATATGCTGGGAAACCTGTTAGGCTCTTCACTTCCTTTTTTATGAGAAAGAAGTTTTTTTAGCACCAGTCTGAATGTCTCCTGAAGCTTGACAGTCATCATCCCACCTTCTGCTTCTCTGGAGGGGCTGGTGCTGTCTTTATGCCCCCTTTGTAGGAATGAAAAGGCTGCCAAGTGGTCTCCACTGAAGCTTTGTCACCTACAAGCTGAAAAACAATCTCTCCCTCAGCGTCCTCATGGAAAAAGTGCTCCAGCACCTTGGACATGCTGGTTTCCATCCACAGAGTTGACCTCGGTTTGCTGTCTTTCCTGTGCTAGAGGGTGGGCAGAAACTGAATGTGCTGTTCTCAATGTGGTGAACAGAGGGCAAGTGGCTTTCCCCACTTTGCCAGCTCTGCTTCTTTTCACACCGTCTGTGATATCACTGACTGCATTTTCTGCCAGGGCAGGCTGCTGCCTCACAGTTTTTGCTTTCTATGTAGCAGCCCCCTAGGCCTCTCTGAGCAGGTAGGAGTTTGTATTCCCTGTCTGGAATATAGGATATATTCATTATCAACAGACCAAAATCTCCAGAGGAGAGCTTCAGGTAAATTATGGCTCGTAATGGCAAGAAGAAATAGGGTGAACGAAAATGTGGTTTCTTGGATACCTGGCATTATGTAAGAATTCATTACCACTTTCTCTTTTACTAGGAAAATTTGCTGATTGACGAGGAACATAACCTGAAGCTGATAGACTTTGGACTTTGTGCAAAACCAAAGGTAAGGGTGTCAGTTGCTATCACAGCAGAGCTTAATTAGCTACAGTCCACACATAAAAATTGCAGGTGTGCCTCCAGGATGCAGTGCAGAGCCTTGCCCTGAATTTGAGCTGTTGGTGTAGTTGTCCCACTGCTAATTGCTTAGTAGGGCCTTACCAGTGTGAAACAGTTTTTGTGCGCATAATATCAATTTTTCTCCTCCTGCACTTCATCTTTCATCCCAATATAAGGCACATATTGCCTTGTGTGTAGAGTATCTACTCCCACAAAGGCTTGCACTGTAAAGCTTATGTTGGTGTCCGTTTGCCCCCAATATTTTTCGATAGCATGTGTCATTTTCATAGGATTTGTCTATGTGTGGAGATTGTGGATCAAATCAAATAGATTCCCCTTACCTTTACAAAGCCTCTGGATCCACATGGCGGTACTGAGTTGTTTATCAAGTTTAAAGTTGGTTTCTATGTTGCTGCTCGGTTTGTCATCTTCACATATGAGATGGGCGCTGGGAAGAAGGAATTTAATGGATATAAGATCTTACAGATCCAAAGTCCACAGATTACTTTAGCTGAGTTGAGTTAAAGCACCTTGCAGGAAATCAGGAGTATTAGACCACAATCTTGGTGATACATCATCTTACTCTGATCTGCTTAAAACAAAGGCCAGGCTAAGAAATAACACATTTTTAATAAGGAAGCATTTTAGTGGCTCTTCATGAAGTTATTGCCTTAAATATTGATATAAATATCCAACCAGCCTCCTGCCCAGTAGCTCCTGGATTACTAATTCCCAAATTCATCTGTTTTCTTTCTGGTCACAAAGGGAAGTATTCCTATCACAGGAGGAGCTGCAGAAAAGGCTGCTGGGAGAACATGTGAAGGAGCAGCTTGGGATCTCAACATTTATAGGAGTCTCCTGGTCTTGGACAGTTTTTGCCTTGTGAAGCCATATATTATACCAAAGCAAAATGTTAGGTGACTATATATAGACAGCATTAGCAAATGAAGCTTCTGAGGCCTTTAATATGTTGTTGCTAGAAGACACCATTTGTGCTGTAGCAATGCTTCTTTGTCACCAGTTTTGTTCTTGTTCTAGGGTGGCCTTGATTACCATCTGAACACCTGCTGTGGAAGCCCAGCTTATGCGGCACCAGAGCTGATTCAGGGCAAAGCATACATTGGCTCAGAGGTAGGTGATAAAATTGTAGGTTAGGGTGGTTTTTTTCCATGTGCACCATGTATTTTAAGCTGGTGAGATTCAGATAAACTCCCCTGGTGTCTTTCTTCACTGTCATGTTGCCTCAGTGGCCCTCAAAATCTGTGTGACTGAGAGTAGTCACAGCCTGGAATAGCTCCTGACCAAAGGTTGTGCAGCTGGCTTCTTCATCTCTGGCTAATCCTTCACTGTTCCCAGGTGTTGCTCTACAAAAAATAACTGTCTTCTACTACATTATTCCAAACAGCAATTTGTTCTGTTAATTTTCCAAGTCTTGTTGCAAAACTTGCTCCTTTTACCGTGCAGTGTAGTAAAATGAAAGAGAACAAAAACTGTAGCATTTATTCAGCTTTGATTCCATGTCTAGAACATTGAGGTCTGCTATGTGCCCTTGTCAATCCATTCAAAATGCTGCAAATTTCAATCTCCTCAAACTTCCTTACTGTCTGTGCTGTAGGATGAAATCAGTCTTTTTTCCTTTACCTCTTTTGTACTACTGTTCCTGATCTCTAAGTCTTGCCTTCTTTTAGTTTCTCACAAAGTTGGTGCTTCTCAATCCTCCTTTATCTTTATGACTGAAGTGAGAGTTGAAGCATGAGGCACGTAGACCTTGTCATGTCTATACAGAAAAGAAACAGTGTGAGTTTAAAGCTGATTGTTACTGTACTGACAGCTGTCATAATCACAAGCACATTTTGAGTACAAAATCCCTTCAGATGAGTTTGACTTTTTTTGTCACTGAATTCTTCGTAGGTTGAAGATAATGCAGCAATTTGGTGACCTAAGAAAAAGGGTAATGGTTTTACTAGTGCTCTAGTTTCAGTGAATTGAAAATTGTGTGCTTTCATGAGTTCTGTCCAGAGTTAAGGAACCTACTTTCCACAGGTTTCATGTGGGCTTTGCTAAAAGGAGACAATGTGATCAGTCTCTAAGCCATTTTAAGCAGATGAGATTTGTGAACTCTGACTTTTATTTTTCAGGCAGATATTTGGAGTATGGGAATACTGCTGTATGCTCTGCTATGTGGCTTTCTCCCCTTTGATGATGATAATGTCATGGCTGTCTACAGGAAGATCGTGGTAGGTATTGATGATGCTGGAATACATGAGTAACAGGAATCACTAAGCATTATGGGAAATTTTTACTTTCTGATTTGAGCAAAAAAAGCTTATCTGCTGAATTTTGTTATATTTTGCTTCTCTTTTGATCAGTATTTTGTGGATTTGTTTCTGTTTTCCCTCAGCCTGTGCAGTACTCTAGCTTGGTCCTATGATACAGTAGAGAAGTGAGTTTCAGGAAAAGCATTTTCTTGCTAGTGAGCTGGACTTTTACATCTAAGTGTTTATCTGTCTTCTCCCTAAAAATTACTAAAAATACTCTTCTTGAATGTCAACCACTCTCATGTGTAGGAAAAGTAGGATTCTGCATCTGCTATTATACTTTCCTCTTCCAAAAGGAGTTGAATAAACAGTAAATAGTATGATTAAGTCATTGATTCTTTCCCTCTAAACTCCTCTTGATGTGACTAAACAGCTGTTGTTCCTCACCACATATGCATCTCTGCCAGCCACTTCCGAGCTGCCATAAAAATCTGTGTTAATGAAGCTTGGTCTGAGTTGGATGATAAAGAGCACTGTAGAGTAATGGCTTTGTATTCCTCTACCTCATTCTCCTCTCACCAAGAGTCTGATATGTCTTTAAAAAGACAAAAAACCCTTCTTGAGAGGATTCAAGGACTACTTTGGCAGGGGGCAACTGATGCTGATTTGCTCAGGAAATGTTTTCAGGGTGCATAACAGTCTGAGCTCTATGAAGCACCTGATTATTTCAACAGAGAGTGGATTTTTAATCTGGAATTGGAGTACACTTGAGTACCTTGACAGAAGGAAGTACCTTGACTAGGAAGCTTAGTTTGAGTTATTGAAGAGAACTTTAAAAAATAAAGAAAAAAGGAAAAAAAAACCAAAGACTCTCTAATACAAGGAGATTGTGTAAAGGTGCTAATGTTCAGTTGAGATGCTAGTATTTTACATGACTTCCCAACTCATATAGTAATAGAACAACTTGAGTTGGAAGAGAACCAAAAGGATCATTAAGTCCAACTCCCTGCTCTTTGCAAGACTACCTAAACTAAACCATGTGATTAGGAGTCTTGTCCATAATGCTAGCAAGCACTTAGTTTCTCAGTGAAATTGCCATTAAGTAACAGGGTTGTTGAGCTGCTTTTCCCTCTCTGCTTGTGGTGTGAACTGTGTTGTCTACCCAGAAGGTCAGAGCACATTGAGAACGTGTCCACTTGTAAGCATGCTGTCACAGGATGACAAAACCCGTTTTGGTGCTCATTACACCACAATGCAGAACCTGGTAAATGATCCAACTGCTTAAGGCATTCACTGAGCTGAGAACTCAGATGTGAAATGGAGATCTTAATTAAGAGTATCACAAATTATTCTGTGTAGTTACCATAGTCCAGACTGGACAGGAACTAGGAACTGAGTTGTTTGGAGCAACGCAGTGTCTGGCAGTGGAACGAGCTGAAGTGAGCTGAAACAACAAATGAGGTTAAAGCTTGGTCTGGGAGCAGCCAAAAACTAATCATGTTAAGATGCATACTTGCTATTTCCACTCTGAAATTGTTTTCATTTTATGTGGTTGTGAATTGAAAATCGTTTCAAATGAGGACACCCACTATTATGGAATTAGTTTCGCACATTTTAAATCCTGAAATTCATTGTAATCTCATCTCGAACCTGTTGCTCCAAGTCAAATCTGCTGCTTGAATTTAAATAAAGTCATATGCCTTATGTGCAGCATTAGTTCCCTGCAATGTACTCTTCATTTGTGAATCAGTTGCTTGACTTTTTGACTGAAAAATTAAGCTGTGGTATAACTACTGTAAAGAAAGAATTACTTCTGGTATGACCTTATGTGCTTGGCAGATATCATAACCTATTTACTATCCAGTATTGCCCACAGTGCAACAGATGAGAGTTGCTCTTTGTTATGTTGGTGTTCTGTAGCATTATACTAAAGGCAAAATGTAGATTACCTGTGTTGCTTTGTTTCATAGTAAAGCTATGTTGTAAAACAGCCTACAGAACCATTAGTAAATAACTTACTAGTAGTGTCTGTAAAGACGTAGCTGAAAGTTGTTAATCTGTGATGTCAACACAATACATACTGTACTTAGAAATGTGGCTGCATATGGTACCAACTGTTTTGTTATTAAGGCATTTGTCCACAGAAGGAAAAATGTCATTACAAAATTATAGTTATGTTACTTGACAATGACTTTGTATTGATTTTTCTTTTTATCTCGGTTTTCATTCAGAAATAAGTGATTCTTGGTGGTGAATTTGGTTTGGTTTCTAGCTGCTGTTATGCCTCACTTCTGGGAGTTGTTTTTTTCAATTTTCTTCTAATCAAAAATTAAAGAAAAACAACTGTAAATTATTATCTGGAAAAAAAACTCACTTGCTAGATCTGTAACCTTTCTCCTGTCTGCTATATGAGATTGAAAGTTTAGCATTCCATATAACCTATTCAAAAAAGAATATCCTATTACCGAGGATGGTGTAATTTTAGTGTCAGAAAAATAGTGATTTCAGGGAATCTTCACATTGCAGAGTGCTAATATCAGTCATCCATAATCCAGTATGTTTGCACTTCTAGAACTTCAGTACGAAGTTGATAGCATGAATCAAGGCAGTGGAGAAAGGAGCAGGTTAACTGCAAAAGTGGGTGGAAATGGAAGTGTCACACAAGCAGAGAGGACAAAAACTGCAGCTGGTGATTCAAGCATTTTCCTTACTAATGCTGCTGGGTTTTAGTACTGCCGTGACATTTATGCAAGTCATTCTTTAAACAAAGTTCACGTCTTCCTGTTGTTCTATTTTTTACAAAGTACAGACGTCACTATTGTCCAAGTAATTTAGTAGTTCCTTTTGAGGTTCAGTGTTAGTTCTAAATCCTCTTCTTTTTTTGCAGAGAGGAAAATACAGTACTCCAAAGTGGCTCTCTCCTAGCAGTACACTCCTCCTTGACCAAATGCTGCAGGTAAAGGTTATTGTTCAATAGATGTATAAAGTACTATGTAATTGGTTCAAAACTTTACATCAATGAAATATTTAAAAATATTCTGTGTTTAAATAAGTAGTTTAATTCTTACAGTTTTTAAAGGAAATATTACCACTACCTTCAGCAAAAAAATCTTTGGGAAAAATGTTTGATTTCAAAAATAATTAGCAAAGTTTACATGATTTAACAAAGTCTTCAAACAGCATGCATTGGATTTTTCATGCGCTATGAAAACAAGAGTTGTTTTGTAGCCCAAACATATATTTAGACTACACCTAAAGAATAAAGCCAATGCTGCATATCCCTGAGAGATGTGTTGTAGCTGTAGGTTCCATAACTGCTCTTCACATCTGAGATCTTTGAGTGTGAGCTTCCTTTTGTGAAGTCTGAAAAAGTACTCGTTTCTGGTATTGTCCTTAACCACCTTAATATTCTGGGTGGAAGATAAAATGTTTCTTCACTTTTTATCCACAATTTAAGTATCACTTTGTTTTTTATGGCACACCAGGTCGACCCGAAGAAGCGGATTACAGTCCAACACCTGTTAAATCATCCTTGGCTCATGCAAGGTTTTTCTGATGCTGTTCAATGGCAAAGTAAATACCCAGTAAGTACTTTGGTGAGACAGATACTAAAGCATTTCATGTAATATTTGTTGACTTACTACCATCCTCATAGTGTGTGAAATGGTATGAAATGGTTACAAGCTGAACTTTGAGACAGTTGTGGTTCTTTTCTGATTCTTTTAGCTGTCAAAATATTTTTACTTGGTCTTGATTTCTCTTGAGGAGAAATTTCAAATGTATTTTCCTTATATTCTTTAGCTGAATATGCAGAATAACTGAATTCTGATCAAAAAGTGGGGTCCTTCCACATATGAATGACCAGCTCCTTCCCTAGGCTGCTTGATCAGTACTTTCTTTAATATGTAAAACACAAATATTCAGAAGGTCATGCTAGATGTGGTTGTAATTTATCCTGTATGTAGTCCTCAATGAAAATTGGAATTTTCAAAAATTCCAATGAAAATAAATTTAAAATTTTCCATTTTTTATTGGAAAATTTTAAATTTAATTGAAAGAATATTCATCCTGTCTCTCTGTCACTTATATTACTTATGTGAGAGATGAAGGCAATATGGAGAGGAAAAGAACCCAAATAATCTGGCTGTCAGCAGCATGTGCCAAGTTCCTGCATGTTGACAGCCAATGCTTCCCATTGCCACTAGATGCCACTGTTACCCCAAATAAAGACAGTTTGACTGTGCTCACCACACCGTCAGTGCAACCTGGCTCTGGTAAAGATGGGCATGGCTCATAGCTTTGGATATTTCTAGGCAGATGAAAGCATACCTTCCATTTTAGTAAAAATCTTACTGGCTTTTGGGTGGGTTATTTGAATTTATGAGCTCTCACCTTTGAGGATCGAGGCTGTGAAGTTGTTGAAGTTGTATGACTTTTTCAGTGTGTTTCCTACAATGTTTAGCTGTGATACTAAACATTTGAAATACTACGTCTAAAATCATCATTGAGTATTGACTCAGCCCACTGGGTTTCACAGCAGTGTCACTGTCAGATATGGATTAGGGGGTAAATTGAAAACCTCACATTTCAAAATCCATTGTGTTGTTGCAGCTGGGACATCTTGATGAGGACTGTGTAACAGAGCTTTCTGTGTTTCATGAGCAGAGCAGGGAGACTATATTGCAATTAATAAACGAGGTAAGAAGTTTGTCAGTGATTTACAGTAATTAAATACAGTATTAGAGTAAATAAATTTACTGTGTTATCAGATCAATACTTATATATTCCAAAGTATGATATTTTACATGCATTTCAAATTTAAGGAGGCCCTGCAGAACTCTAGAATCTGGCTGTAGCTTATAACTACAAGCCACTATTTCGGAAGATCAAGTTTCTTTCTTTCTTTTTCTCTTTTAATTGTGATCTTCATGTTCCCTAAATCTTACTATTGGCTATATCCTACCACAATGGAAAAATCCTTCTGAATCTCTGAAAGTCAGAATACACTTGTAGAAATTTATAGTTGAACAACAGATAGCATTTGCTGGGTTAGCTCTTTGCTTTGAAATTGTTCAATAAGGAGTAGAAAAAGAAAAAAACCAAGAAATATCAACAACACCCACGCAGTCTGAAAAATATGGGGCTTTTTGAGTTGCTATTCACAGATTTCTAAAAACAGTGAGTATGTTTAATCATTTTTGATTAAAATTACAAAAGCTGAACTGAATACTTCTAGAAGAATTGTGCAAATGTTAGCACTAACATTGCAGGCTGTTGAAAACATGATGTGTACTCCAGCTTTTACCTGAATCTGAAAATTCTTCATTAAAAATGAATTTTCTGCACCTTTGTATTTCTTAGCAGTGACAATAGTTTTGGGTTTCTGAAAATACTTGGGTTTTCCACGTAAGTGTAGCAGAAATAGACTTTTTAAATGTGTGTGATACTTACAACAGACTTGTGGAGTTAATACTTTTTGTTCTTTAGTTATAGGAAATAATCAGAATAACCTGTTTTCAGAGGGGAAAGTCCTTCCAAATAAGTTTATGATGTTTACATAGTCCTTTCCTGGAAGACTTCTAATCCCTTATAACTTATTCAAACTAATTTCATTATGCTGCAAACCCTCAAAAGTGGTGTCTGTGTTACTCACACACACAGAGTTGCTGAAAATCATGCAAAATGTTGGCAGTTATGAAAGAATGAGCGGGAGTTACTTCCAAAAAATTTAAACTCTTGCTGAAGTAAGCTGAATTACTAGCTTTGCATTCACTTCAGTAGAACTTCACTCCAGCATTTCCATGTTACGGCATGAACTACAAACTAACTTGCAAACAACAAACATAGTGCCTTTTTCTTGATTTCAGGCACGTAATGCAAATCACTTGAAGTCTGAAATTACAGTTATGTGTAATTAGGGTTGCATATCAGGTAGAAAACCTTGTAGAGACATTGAAATACTCAGAAGGCTGTGCTTGATTTGTACTTGCAATGTTTCCAAACAGGAGATTAAAATACTTTTTCTTTCTTTCTCCCTGACCCCACAGTGGAAATATGACCACATGTCAGCAACATACCTCTTACTTCTATCCAAGAAGGCTCGTGGCAAGCGTGTTCGTTTAAGGTTTCCATGTCTAACAGAGCGTGCCAGTACCGTGATGTCGACAGTCCCTGAGGTAAATTTGAGTTCAGCAGGACAGCATCTTGCTTAAAATCCTGCTCTGCATTGGCCAAGCTCTGCCTGGAGAGACATTCTGGTACTCTAAACATCAGGAAGAGAGCATGAGCCTGAGTTTAGCTCAACTGGTTAGAGCATGGTGGTTATAACACCACAGGGATTTTGATTTTGTACAGCCCATTCACTTAAGAGTTGGATTTGATGATCTTTGAGGGTCCCTTCTAACTCAGAATATTCTGTGAAGTACACAGCCAAAGTCTTGGGCATTAAAGAGTTCAGCGGTCTCATTAACATGATTTGGCAAGCTAGGCTGCTTCTCTGGATTGACTTCACTGGAATAGCCATCTATGAGGATTTGATGCATCAGGTGTTGCACAGAATCCCTCCTTGTTAATGGGCTCAAATCCCCTCTTTTGTGGCCTAGATAATTCCAGATCTTGTTCTATGATGACTAACTGCACTCTGTTTGTCTCTGGTTTTTTCTACCTTGAAGGTTGCATTTGGTAAGGAAAATATTTTGTTACCTCATGATATGTCACCTAGGGAGTGTTCTCTGAGATGACATAGGCAGTATGGGAACTGGTGATCAAATCAGAGGGAGTCATCTGTCTCACTTGAGAACATAATCCTAGAGAGGAAGCTGTTTACTTTGAGTAAAGTAAATGTGTTGCTGCTGTTTTTCTGATGATTGGGATTCTGAAGTAGTGTTGTATATCTTAGGGGAATTTCTATTCCTGTAGTTTGACAGTTCTAGGGCCTTACAGAACATGGCTAGAGTTGCTAAATTGCTTGTAATGTTGTATATAATATGCAAATATATGTGACATCAGTGATATTAGTCTATTTGACAAATTCCAAAGCACTCAGTGGAGTTGCAGACTTGTGTAAGCTGTTTCCCCTTGAGACAAAACATCTGTGAAATGGTGTGAGTGTGCTGCTTTCTGTGTTAGAGGTAAGCACTCAGAATAAATACCTTATGTATCTGATTCAGTTGCATGTCAATAATTTCAGTTCACCCATACAGCTTTTTTGGTATGAGAATTCTAGGACTACTAGAGCTGCATAACAGATCACGAATCGTAAGTGCTCCTGATTATACATAATGTGATTTCTGTGATCATGGTGGGTTAGCCTTCTACACTCTTGACGATTAAGGTGGAGGTTCACTAGGTTCACTTTTTCTCAACTGTTAAGCTACTTCATCTCTAGTGATGTCCAAGGTAAATTGGCAAATGCTACTAATTAACATATGCATTATGCCTTCCCAGATGATGGTGAAATTGATGCCTGCACAATACAGCAATCTGTTAGTCCTCCTGCACTGCTCAGAACACATTTAATTTGCCTGTGTGTAGCTTCTGGGTGAATATCAACTGAATTTGCTGGAACACCCAGCCAGCAAAGCTCTCTAGCGGACCCGCTCTAATGCAAAGACAACAAGGCAAACAGAAGCTTTTACTTAGCCATTTCTGAATTTGGTGGCACAACCTTGTACATAACACTGCTTGACTTCAAGATGTTTGATATAGAAGCATATTGCAAAATAGTCACCGTGCCACAAGTTACATCTAGAGCACAGCAGCTGAGGTGTCCTAATCATGCATTCATGTTTAACGGAATGTGATTTCAACTATAGTATCAGCTTCTTGTAGTTAGCAACCCTCTGGTAAGGGCTTTTGAGTAAGGTATCATACAAGCTCTGGAGCTTATCAGACAGCTCTCTATTCCAGTAGTAATGAGAGATCTGCTCATTGTGATATCCTTGATCATGGGACAACAGAAAGTTACCTAGCAGCAGAACATAAGTTACTAAAATGTCATCCATTCCAGCTTTTTATAATGATATCCGTTTCAACCAGACTGACAATTTAAAATGACTGTGTAGAGTTTTGCTGTAATGGTATGAAGTAAGTCCTTGGGAAGAGTTTCCTGTAGGTAGCAAAAAGGTCTCAGAGACTAAGGGTGCTTTGATATATACCTGCTTGTATGTGTGCTTGTATACAAGCAGGTATATATCAACTACATACACCATGCTTGTATGTGGTGTGAACCATGAAGGTTTGCAACCTTGGCTGAAGTTACAAATCCCTTGATTTAATAACTGACAGTTTTTGGGGAGAGCAGAGCTAGCCATCAGATGGAGGGCTCCAAATGCTAGTTCCAATTAGTGTTATGGATTCAGCAGTCATATGTTTTGGATATATGTGTTTATCTTTATCCAGCCCCTTTTAAACGTTACTTGATTCTTTTCTTGGATTCTTTCCAAATCATTACTAGGACTTTTGGTAAAAGGAAGTTTTGGTCCAAGCCTTGAATTCAAAGGTGGCTATTTTTGTGAGTTGCTTCTCTTCATGACACTGGTCAAGAAAGATGATTTGGCAATGGTGCTTTGAGAAGAGTTTCACATCTGCTTTTGATACAAATGACAAATCTACAACAACAACATTAAAGTCATATTGGAAAACCTAGGTCACCATCATGGGAACTTCCATTATTCGGAACTTAGAAAGAAATTAGATTTAGACTTTAATGGCAGTCTTTTCTGATGAAATCTTACTTTTAAATGTTCTGTGGAATCTCAGCTGAATATTTCTTTCCAGTCTGAAAAAACTGTGAAGATATGCCAGAGTGCAGTGAAGTGCCATGGGCATTTGTGTTCATGGAATTTACAGATACAGCTTTACTGTTTGAAGAATCTCCATTAGAAGATTTTGATATAAATACTCATGGAATGCAGCAGGTGTTTGATACAGTGTTCTTAATCCAAAAGTTCTTCTTTTCATTATACATAAAAATTACTGGGTATGTAAATGTTTGGTAGAATCTAGCCTAGTGGAGTTACAATGGAGGAAAGAAGTGTTTTAAGTATATAGCTGAACATACATTGTGCCTTCTTCTAGCTATAGGTAATTTGATTAAAACTTGAGCTTTGATCATCTAGAAAATGAGTAAATAAGGATTTTAAAACCAACAGGAAAAAAATAAGATGCAACAAACAAGGTCTCAGACCTAGGCTAGAGCTGGACAAGTCTCTGAAGAAGTGCAGCCTCTCTATATTGGACAAGAAAATCAAATGAAGCAATTAAAATTTTACAATTAAGCCAAAGGGAAATTCCTAGCTGTGATGATCTGGTGAGGAATAGCCTTAAAGGTGCAAGCTAAGGAATTTAGAAGAGCTGGTAAAAAAGCAGCAAATTACTTGCAAACCTTCTAAGCGAGTTGTAGAGGGAATCAGAAGTATTGAGGAGTTTTTCACTATTGCTCTATAGTCAAGCATTGTATGATATTTTTACCCCGCTTCAGAATTTTCATGTCTGCAATGTTCCTGAATGTGATCAGAATACAGCAAGGATGGCTTTTTTCTTTTTGTTACATCTCTTGTAGCATTCGAGGCCTGATGCTCAACTGGAGGATACGGAATTCACACTGTCAACTCCAGTGACAAGAAAAGTGGCATCAAAGAAGCATGAAAACAAAGAGAATGTTGAGACAGTGTCAGCTTTAAGAAATGAAATGCCCTTTGCGCTTCCTACTCCTAAGACTCCTCTTGCAAAGAGTCAGATTGAGACGCAGGTACAAGCTGCTCCCCTTAAGGCAGCTGCTTCCAAAGGTATGTAGAATGGAACTAATGAAAGCTTAGAACATATATGTTGCTTGGGAATTACTGAAACTCAAATATAAGCACAATATTTCTTCATCCAGTACATCTACTCTGGAGCAGTTAAATTTTTTCCCCTATGTACCACCCAGTTTCTTCTAGTACATCTGGTAGGGTGCTGCAACAGTTTTAACCATCTATCAGGGCATGTTACTTGTATTGCTGCTCACAATTGTCATGTGTGAGCCCCTTTTGGTATACCCAAACAAGGAGCCAAGCATTGTGTTGTTAAAGCTTGCACCTGGTTCCACTTTTCCATGAAAGTTGAGATTGCAGTTTCCTCAACACTGTTTTTCCTTTGTGATTACCTTGAATGAAAATAAAAACATACTTTTAAAAATTAAAGCATACTGCTTTAATTGCTGGTTCTAAGAGAAATATAGCTTTTGGATTTCTTATAGTTGCATATCAGTATTTTCATAGGGGCCATACAGTATAGCAGTGAAAATGCTTCTGTTAACAACATGTAGGTCTTGAAGCTATGCAATAGACCACAGAAATCTGTATAAATTATGTCAGCTTTTCTGAGTTACCAGAATTTTCTGTCACCAGCCTGTCTAGTTATGTAGATATCCCATATGTTCATTGCAATTTAGTTCAATGATTATCATGAAAGTTTTGGTGTTGATTCTGTAAATGCTAACTCTGTCCTTCTAGTGCCAAAGGCTCCTTGCAATAGGAGACTCTTTCATTTCAGGTGCTAAGAAGCATTGTTCAGGAACAGTAAGTTTTTGCAGGATTTGAGGAATAAGGGATTTTGAACATACTGCTATTTAATTGAGATCATTCATAAAGAATAGCAATACAAAAACTAGTTGATGAGTTTGCCTTAAGATTGTATATAACTTGAAATGTCTGACATCTGTGTATGTGTAAAAACAAAAGAGATACTACCCAAAATGGGAAATGTAAAAACACTTCTAGCTCATTTATTTAGTGACATTTCTGAGGATTAAACAAAGAAAGCTAATTCTTTGCTGCATTGAGAGATCTTTGATTCAGGAAATAGAAAAGTGGAAGAATCCACTGGAAATTTTGAGGTTGTTTGTCTGGAGCTGGGTGCAATTCTGTAGAGAGCTGAAAATTTGAACATTGAAGTTGGGTTTAATTCTGACAACTTATTTGCTGACTGTTTCACTTGGTGTTTTCTCCAGCGCCTTTACAACCATGCTCTGCAGACACTGACTTTTTAGATCATTGTGTGGCATGTACATTGTATATTAAACAATGTATTTTATACTATTTTTATATTATTTTTATACTACATAATGTACTGTTGTATATTATGACTATATAAACTTACACCCCTCATATAAGGCAAACAGATTACTGAAGAACACAACTAGTCAATGCAGCAGATTGCTCCATATTTATTCATGGACCAGCAGCAGAGCAAGAAAGCAATTCTAGTCCTCAAATTTCTAATACTGAACTGCAATGGTTACTCCTAAGGTTTGACTTGTAGAGCCCTGGGGAAATCAGTGATAGTTTTAATTTGTAGAGTAGAGGTGGTATTAAAAACGTATTTTATAATTCCCAAAATATAGACCTGAGATAGAAAAGGGGGTCTGCTGTTAGAACTACAGAATTGCAGAGAACTGTTAGACCTGTTAGAAGTATTAATAATGAGAAATTGTCGGTGAAGAAGAGAAAATCCTTTTACACAAAGACATATCTGGTTTTACTTGGACATTTTCTTTCAGAGAGTCAGTTCACTGCAGTCACCCCAATTAAGAAACCTGCTAACCCAACAAATGCAGATGAATTGGCAGCAGATGAGACTCTTCCTGAAAGAAGGTAAGTGTCCAGTTGTTTGTGTACATTCCTGATTTGGAGCAGGACTACCTTAATCCATGTGCTGCCTGGGACACCCTGTTACAACAGCAAGCTGCTGTTCTTATTCTTTCAGTAAAAACCTTTCTAAAACCTCTTTTTACAGTCACCAGAAAATAATGAAAGTAGAGAAAAATTTTAAAACTATGTAACTCCATATAATCTATTTTCTATAACGTAGGTACCTTCCTATTCCACATCTCCAAAGAACTGCAATTTCTAGATACATCTCTGAGTTTAAACTTCAACAGACTTTCAAACAGAAACTCCTATAATGCATTGCACTTGATTTAATTTTCTTTGTTCTGTCATGTCTGGTAATATTTTAGTGGCATCTTTGAAATAATAGGTTTTTAAGACTGAGGGAAAAATAACAAATTAATTTGTTCATGTAACAGGTATCAGTCAGTGGAATTAGATCTCAACCTTGCACATGTGGATAGCAGCCAAAAGAAGAGAAAAGCTAAAATATTTGGAAGTCTTGAAAGAGGCCTAGATAAAGTGATCACGATGCTTACACCAAGCAAGAAGAAACGATGCACTAGAGATTGTCCAAGGAAACTTAAGGTATGGTTGCTGCAAAGGTCTTACATAAAGCAAGTATTATTATAATATTAAGTAATTATATTAGTTATGTATTAATTGTTATCTTACAATAATTATGATTGAAAACATCCAGTAGCTTCAGAAACGGTTTTGTGAAAGCTTCTGTGACCTGTCTTGCCTGACTTCTACAGTAAAGTACAGTATTGCTGATAACAGGACAGTGCCCCAGTTACCACGTTTAGCTCATCTGAGGTTCAGGCAATGGATCCAGGGAGGGGTTTGGCCCTTGCTGCTTACAACCCATCTAAACCAAAGGTGAAGGAAGCAGCATGGTTTGAAAGGAGAACTACTGGCTAGTTTTTAATCATGTTATTTGTATAGACATTGCTCACTAAAATGTGAGACACTGCTCACTAAAAGGTTTTCTCCTTCTACTGGAGAAAAGGCACAAAGCGTGCACAGGCTGATGGCCAGTTGTGACAGAGGGGTGAATAACAAGAGACAGTTAGCAGGCTGTACTGAACTGAGGGGCATAAAATTACCTCACGTTCAACCTCAACATGAGCAAGAGTTTCTTTATGTTGAGGGTGGCAGTGCACTGAGGCAAGCTGCCCAGGGTGGTCATTGAATCTCCCTCTCTGGAGACATTCTAAGCCCACCTGGATACATTCCTGTGAAACCTGCTTTAGGGGACCTGACAAGGGAATTGGATTGCATGATCTACAAAGGTCCCTTCCAACCCTTGTGATTCTGTAGACATTGTTCAAATGCAACTTAAATACTTCAGAAGCTATACAGGAAAAAATTTGTACTTGAATCTTTGAGCAGCATGTTTGAAAAACATAATTACCCTGAAAGAGGGCAGGTTGTTTATCAAGGCATAAGCAGTTGTGACGAAGCAAATGATGTGTCCCTTCAACTGACTGGCTGCTGGGATACCTACTACACACTGAGAACTGTCTGTCAGTCATGCACATTCAGGACAAGATATTGGGCTACCAACCTGACCAGCCAATCAGACAGGAGTCTTGACTGTGCAAATAATCCAGGAAGCTGAGCAACTGGAAGCTTTATTCTTTCTCTAAATGCCTTTAGTACCCTGCCTCAGTTTCTCTTGCCTATAGTTGTGCAGAATTCCTGAGGCATGTGGAGAGATGCTGGGCTACAGTATGGCAAGACAGTGTTACAGCAGTTATGTCAGAGGGTTGTGTACATTTAAATCAAAATAAAGACCACAAGAAGCACTCTTAACTGACTTTGCATCCTCATCCTATGTTAATTTTTCAGGCTTTTTTTCCAGTCTCATCTTCTCTCAACTGCTTCTGTGACTTCAGAAGCCAGATATAGGACATGTTGTAACCCCTTTTCTTTATACATGAAAAGTTTCCTGGCCCATTGCCTGCTTCTTGTTATCAGAAGCACTGTGTCTCAGCTTTTGGCCATTTCCCAGCTCTGGACTATACAGCAGGGTGATAGTTTTGGGATGTTGAAGTGTTTGTCACTATGGTTAGCTGATCTGAAACTTCCTTAGTGAAATTTTTTTGCAATGCCTTCAGTTTTAGGAGGGAGATTTTTATTTTTTTATTCCTTGTTTCAACAAGCCAATGTTACTCTTAATGTTACTTTTAGGCACACTGTAACATTACCACCACTCATCTCCTGAATCCAGACGAACTGTTGAATGAAATAATCGTTGTTCTTTCAAAGAAGCATGTAGAATATGTTCAGAAGGGGTAAGTGTAAAATATGATTAGTTCAGCTTGTATTTGTCTAAATGGTTGCTAGTCCAGTCCTTAAAAAACCAAGTGTTTAAACTTAGTTTCTTGACCCTATTGTAAAATAATCTTTATAGAAAGTGTATGAAGCACTAAATAAATAAGTGCAATAAAACATTCCCCAACAGTGCAAAACTATGTTAAATGTCTTCTAGCAGAGTTCTTTTACCAACAGGTATAAACCAATAGTAGCAGGGTAATGCTTAGGAAAAAAATCACATCAGCTGTCTCATGTGAAATTTTGAATACCAAAAGTTGGTTTAGGTACAGTCACATGAACAAATGGGACAATTTTGGAAAATAGTGTAGATACCTTTTAACTCTCATTCTTGACAGTTAAAAGACATTAGCCTTTAGGCAAGAGGTCAGTACATTTTAAAATGTGTGCAGAAGCCACACAGCTTTTTGTGGATTATTTGAATTTGTACTGTTTACTAGCTACACTAAGCTGCTGATTGCTTAGATTGGTTCTTACTTTTAATCAAACAGGAAGACTATTTCCTGAGTTCCCAATGCATGAAATAACTGTTGTGCCCACTTTTCTATATGTATTTTCTCAAGTTCTTGAGTATTTCAGTGTTGGGTATTGGTAGAACATCGGAGTATACATGAATCCTCTGATGCATTTCCAAACTCATAATATGGAAGGATGCTGGATTGCACAGCAGCACCTGCTTCCATTGTAATCATTCAAACTCTGCATTCAGTTTTCCTATTTTCACACCAGCTGAGCTGCAGCCAACAGAGTGTTCTTGTCTAGGAAAAACATGGGAACTTTCCATGGCTCTGAGGAGAGGGGCTGTTGGCTAGCAGGGGTTCTTGTGGCAGTGTAGGACATTGATGCTCAATATTGGTCCTAGGGCATAATAATAAATATGGTGCCCTGAAACTACAGCATTTACAAAGCTCTCAGATGACTAAATTGTGGACTGTTTCACAATATTCTGAACAGCAACGGGGTATTTTATTTAAAGTGCTTCTTCTGATTTAAAATAGCATTGCAAAACAAATATGAAATGGGTCAACAATTATTCCGTTTTTTCTTCTGTTTTGCAGTTATACCCTGAAATGTCAAACACGGTCAGATTTTGGTAAAGTGACTATGGAGTTTGAGTTGGAAGTATGTCAGCTCACTAAGCCTGAAGCAGTGGGTATCCGGCGACAACGGCTTAAAGGTGATGCCTGGGTCTACAAGAGGCTGATAGAAGACATCTTATCTAGCTGCCAAGTGTGAGTGGCAGAGTCTTTTATCACGATGTTTTAGAAAGGTCTTTTCAGACAAGTAATTCTTTCTCACAGTCACAGCTATATGTGAAAAATCTGTCATCTTGGGTTTTTAACCATCCCTGCTTGTACATATTCCTTCTGTATGCTTCCTTTACTATTAGGTTTATAATAAATGTTCTGCAACTGCAACTTTTCAGAAGCAAGATTCTGTAAGCCGTTCCTTTGCTTACATACTTTTCACATATCTGGGTTTAAAAAGTACTCGTTTTATGTGCTGAAGCTTATTGTGGGATGTCTTCAGTTATCAAGTGCATGGTGCACAATAATAGTCATTTGCATAATTCTCTTCCTGTCTCTGCTTAAGTAGGATTTATTGAGATCATTAACTAAGTCACAGCTGTGGTTCCCAGAGTTACACTATATGCTCAGTGTTGTACAAAATAGGACGGGCTTCAGTAAATGTGAAGTCAATAGTGCTAGGATTTAAACTGATCCCATATAAAGCGTTGCGCTGTCTTGTTATGAGGCCTCAGTGATGCTTAACAAGCCTGTGCACTTTCTGATGCTCTTGTGTTAACGTGATGATAGGGGGATCTCTGAAGAACACCACTACCTTTGAACTGTTCTGAATGGAGAAGGCATTTGTCAGCCAACTGTCTACAAGGAATTGAGTGACGCCTTTAAGAGAACTTAAGCACCAGAAATAAAACTAGAAATATGCAGAACAAAGCAAGAACATCTAAGAGTTGGCTAGGGGGTTGCTATCACATCTTAAAAACAGATGCATGTCTCCCTATGCTTTTGCTAGGTGTTGTGTGGAGTGTTTAATTCTGCCTTTAGTTGTGCCACAGCGGAAACCACACCAGGCCAATCCCAAGCAGCAGCAGTGGGAAGACACATCTGAAGCCTTTCTCTATGCGATGATGTTTAGTAATACCTAGACAAATTGACAGTGTGCTGAAGCTTTTTCTTAAGCAGGTGTTAACGGCCATTTGCTGCACATAAACCCCACGTTATTGCCCCTTAACTAAATCCTGAGGCACATCCACCAAAGGGTTGCTGGAAGCTTGCATTGACAGACATAAGATCTGGCTGCTAATGAAAGCTGTCTGCTTGTTCTCTGTGACCATTACCTCAGGAACTGGAGGGTTATTTTCTCTGTATCAAGATAGGAATATCCATCAATTTTGTTTCCAATGCCAGGTTGACCAGTTGCTGCTTTATAGACAGGTAAAGGAACAGGAACATTTTTTGTGCATTTCAAGAAAAAGAAATGCTGGGAATGAAGGAGAGCAAAGAGAGAACTGCTGCTCCTCAAATGCTTCTGGTCAAGAACATTTGAGGTGCAGAAGGGACTAGTAGGAAAAGTGGGACAACATGAACAATGACACAAACCTGCCAGAGAAATGGCAAGAGAGGTAATAATGAGAGCCAGGGGTGGCTGGTCACATTAATGATAAGAAGGTGTGGAACATGGTCGTGTTCACTTTGGAAAGATTATCTAATCAAGGACCTTGTCAAATGGGATACTAAGGAAAAGTCAGGAAAGGGAAAGTCAGAAATGAAAATTGAGGGATGCAAATCTGACAGGCAGTCCTGCAAGAGGAGTAGGACTTGATGGTTATGATTCCCTTCAACTTGACACATTTTATGTCTAGTCTGTGACAGAAAGACAACAAAACAACCCTGTCAATCACAGCAAGTGCAGGGGCTCTGGGGAAACTGCGTCAAAACAGAACTTTGCACTTATTGAGGCTGGAATCTTGAGGGTCTGGGGTGTTGAGTGCTGGTGCAATGGTGCCAGCTGATGGGCAATGCACAAAGGTCTCAGCCTGCTGCTGGCTATGCCCTCCCCAACCCAGGTCTGTACATGTATTCCCCAGCAAACAAGAAACTGAACTGGCCAGCAAGTGGGAGGCTTCAGGTCTGGGCAGGGGTGTGACATGGGCAGAGGGTGGGTGCTGGTTTTGAGGGGGACACAGAAATGGCCAGTGTGCAAGTGCGGCATGCTTGCAGCGAGCACCACACTGAACCAGATGGTGAGCAGAGGACCCATATGGAGTCACTGTGTCAGGGTCCAGAATAGGTTCTGGGGTACCCTTGACTATGCCTGTGGTGTAGTGGGAAACTATGCTCTTGACATTCATTAACTGCTAGTACTGAAGTATGAATGGTGAGGCCATTCCTCCTGCCAGTGCAGGAGATCTCATATGTAGTGAGTCACTGGCACATGAATTGAAGATTTGTGTTGGTAAAAGCAGAGCTAGCCTATTTTTCTAATAAATTGGCACTTAAAGATTCACATCAGCACTCAAATACTTTCGGTATTCCCAGCTCCAACGTGACACTTCTCTTGGTTTCTGCATGCTGAAATTTGAATGTGCTAACTATCAGGTATCAGTTGGAAATCAGCTAAAACTGTCAGTGGAGCAGCTGAGGGTTCTAGCTGATGTGTATCTGGAGTGCTGCAGTATCATGTGATCTCTGATCTTCCTTGCTTTCTCTTTTCAATACAAACTTCTCCTGAAGAATTTGGCTTCTGCCAGGAATTTGATCAAAATGAAGACAGGATAGACGATGGAAGGGCTGTGAGAAGGAGGCATATCGATAGCAGTTTCACTAATGAATAGTGCCCTGGCAAAAATCTATGTACATTACACGAACAGGACGGAGCACCGTGGTCAGCGTCAGAGAGATTTATTCAGCATCCAGCTCAGCACATTGTTACAACAATGGAGACAAAATGGATGCAACCTCTCACTGAACCAAGCAGAATGCCAAAGAGACTTAGTGTTACAGCATATCATAGAGCCATTTCCATCTGCGTTTCAGCCAATCATACATAGGGAACAAGAACATTGACAATACTTTCATCCAATAATATAAAGCACACGTGCGGCCTAGTTTCAAACAATAGCTTGTTCATTAGTATCAAAGCACAAAAGTCTATTCAGAACTTTAACCTTCTAAAGATATACATTAAGTAAACTTGTTATTACTTAAGGCAGCATCTAACATAGGCTTATTGTTCTATTCTCACATTCTCTCACGTTTGCATTACTAATAGTTCTGCTGCTTTAGCATCTAACTTTCCCAGCTTTCCCAGGCCTGCATTTTCCTTTCTCAAAACCCTCTGATTTTTAGGATTCCTGCAAATAGCATGACGTGTTTTGAATCACCACTCACAGTCATAAACGGCATGGGCTGAAGAATTCAAACATTTACTTGCCTTTGCATTCCTTGAGTTTTGAATTCAGGAATGACTACAGAAGTACCCCATGATACCCCAGCTGCCACTGCTCAAAAGCACATTCTCTGTGTGTAACTGTCTTCTCCCCATGGTGACAAAACTGATGTTGTGAACAGACAAGAAGTAATTAGTATGTCTTGTTCCTTCTTTTTAAGCTAAAGATCGCTGATTTAATTCACATTGTCTTACAAGCTTTGATGTGTGAATTAAGGTTCTTCTTCATAGGCTACCATCCTGACTCTTTTTACTAATATTCCTTGCTGTGAATGCATAACATTTGGTGATAGGAATTAGAAAACTGGCAAGAAAGAGGAATCATGTATGCCTTTTTGTTAAAACCAAACTTCTGCTACTATACCGCTTTTTTTTTTTTTTTTTTTTTCCCTAACATCACTGGGAATCTATTTCCACCTGATCTCAGTATTGCTGGCAGGGGGTTTTTGTACAAATCACAAACAGGATGGGACTGCTGGGGAAGGCGTCTCAAGCTGATTTTCCAGCATCAGTCTCATTACATGTTTATGACAATGGGGAGATATCAGCAGCTCACATCCCCCGCAGCAAACAACTCAATGTTACAACTTACTTTAAAAGTTTTTTGACTAATCACACAAATCAAAACCATATTGACAATAGTTCCATCAAACTACTACAAGCACGCATACCTTTTGTTAAAACAATGCTTGCTTATTTTGAACATACTTGTTTAGAAGTCTTAAAATATAATGCACAGAACTTCATTATCAAGCTTAGAACTTCCTAATATCGTGTTAAATGTACTTTTCTGTAGCTTAGGGAGTCATTCTAGCCAAGCATTAATACACAGACCATTATTCTATTTGTTCTTACTTTCTACTTCTTATATCATTTTTCTGCTGACAAATCTTATGGCTATTGCTTAGCTTTAATCACAGTTTTGCTGTCTCTGAGGCCTGTCTTTTGCAACTTTCCCAAAACCCTCTGATTTTAAGGATTCCCACAATTCCTCCTCTCAAAGATAAAAGCAAAGATTAAGAGATAAAGGAGCTATGTAGATAAGCAGAAGCATGGGTTGTGTGCCAAGCTCATGGAAGCCTTTGCACAGACAAACACAGGGCCAGAGGGTTTGTGTTGCTTGCCTGCATTCACTCAGCCAGGTGGTATCATATCATGGGTCTTTAAGGCATGTTTGCTTTGCTATTCTTAGGGATGTGTACTAATGTCAGGCCCTTGGAATTTGTTTTGGAATCTAAACTCAATTTACATTCATTACTGTCCTAGTTTGGGCTGGGATCGAGTTTATTTCTTCCAGGAGCTGGTACAATGGCATATTTTGGTTTTAGGAGGAGGATAACATTGGTAATACACAGACATTTTAGCTGTTTCTGGATAGTGCTTAACCTAAGTCAAGGGCTTTTCAGCTTCTCATGCTCTGATAGTGAGCAGTCCACTATCCAGGATTTGGGGCACAGCCAGGATAGCCAAACCCAACTGACCCAACGACAATCTCCAACCATAGGGTGTCATTGTCAGCATTTAACCCTGCAGGGGTGTTGTGGTTTGACACTGGCCAAACGCCAGGCATCCATGAAAGCCACTCACTCACCCTCCCCTGCTGCAGCTGAGCAGAGGAGAGAAAATTTAATGAAGGGTTCATGACTTGAGATAAGGGCCAGGAAAAAACACTCTGAGGGCAAAACAAGTTGAATTTAGAAATATCAAGTGAACTTATTACTAACAAAACCAGAGCAGGAAAATGAGAAATAAAATAAGCCCTTAAAAATACCATTTTCCCCCTAAGACTTCCTTCCTTCCAACCAACAGGGGATGGGGGTCAGCTCATCACACAAGGTTTTCTTCTGCTTGGCTTAGGGAGAGAAGTCATTCCCTCGTGAGACCATGGTCTTGCTTCCCATGGGAGGCAGTTATCTGAGAATTTCTCCAGTGTGGTTCCCATCTCACAAGCAGCAGTCCTCCCAAAACAGCTGTGGTGGTGGGGGGCACTCTTCCATGAGGTGTAGTCCTCCAAGGACAGGCTGCTCCAGTTTGAAAGCAAGGGTCCCTTCCCTCCATCAGGTCTCCTACTGCATCACAGCCTCCTCTGGTCACCTGCCCACTCTGGCGTGGGCACCTCCTCCAAGGGCTGCAGGTGGATCTCTGCATCCCCTGTGGATCCCCATGGGCACACAGCTGCTTCACCATGGTCATCTCCATGGCCTACAAAGGAATGTCAGCTCCAGCGCCTGAAGCACCTCCTCCCCTCTCTTCTGCATTGACCTTGGTGTCTCCATGTTGTTTCTATCTCAGGTTCTCACCTCCTCTTCTATAGCTGGAATTAAAACTGCACCACCACCTTTGTTTTAGATTTCTTCTTAAATATCTTATCACAGAAACATTACCATCATCTCTAATTGGCCCAGCCTTTGCCAGCAGCATATCCATCCTCAGAGCCATCAGGGATTGTTTCCGCCAGACATTGTCCACAATGTCTAGCAGCTTCTCACAGAAATTGAGCTTCTCACAGACATTGTCCACAATTTCTAGCAGCTTCTCACAGAAACCACCTCTATGACCCCCACACTACCAATCATGTCATTCATACAATCCTCTCCATTAACAAGCAACAAATCAAGGAGGGCACCTTTCCTAGTCAGCTCTCCTAGTATTTGTACATGAAGTTAGCATCCAGGTGTTTTAGTAATCTTCAGTCCTGGATTGTACCAACTGTGTGATGTTCCCGGTTGTTTTCTGACCAGATGGTAGCATATCTTGCTACAGCAGCCACAAAGTGATTTAGTTTAAAATCTCTGTTGCTAGGAGGAAGAGTGTCAGAAAATTTTAACCCTTGGACATGATCCCTGGGAAAATTCTTCTGAAGTTGCTGGGGTCCATTAGTGTGGGTCACTTTTTAGGTATCACCTACGGGCACAGGAAGCAGCAATTCCAAAATGTTGAAAGTCAAACAGATGCAACAGAAGGCTGGCTTGGCGGAACAGGGATCTTCTTTTGGAGGTAAAGCACAAAAGGAAGGTGTATGTCCAGCAGGAGAAGGTCGGGTGTCATGGCAGGACCACAGAGATGGTGCTCTGCAGGAAGAAAATTTTTGCAGCCAAAGCATAACTGGAGTCAAAACTTGCCAGAACTGTGGGTGGCAATAAGAAGAGGATTTTAAAATACATTGGCAAAAAACAGTGCAGAAGGCACATTGGCCTATTGCAGAATGAGGGTGGTCAATTCACAAATAGAGAATTTGACAAGACAGGGATATGTATTGTTTTTCTTACCTCTCTTCAGCATGGGCTAAGGGAGTCCCAGTGCCCTGAGCTGAATGACCATGGTTTGAAAATGATAAACTCACAGTTGATCCTGAAGTTGTAGGGATCTGCTGCACCAGCTGCATTCCTATAAATCTATGGAGCCTGATGGGATTCATCGGAGACTACTCAGAGAGCCAGCTGATGTCATTGTGAGGCTTCTCTCAATATTTGAACAGTCTTGGATGTCTGGAGAGGTCCCAGTTGAGTGGAAGCTGTCATGAAGCACAAGAAGGATGACCCTGCCGTGCCTGGTAAGGTTATGGAGATTATTCTGAGAGGTATTGAAAAAATATCTGAAGGACTACATAGGCATAGGTCACAGCCAGCATGGTTTAAGGAGAGTTAAGTCTTGCTTATCAAATCAAATTTCTTTCCTTGACAAGGTAACCCACCTAGATGATCAAGGGAAGACAGTAGAAAATAATCTTTTTGGATTTCAGTAAAGCTTTTGATAGTGTGTAAAGAGACTTAAAGATCACAATTCTCTCAAACACTAAAATTGCTGAAGACTCTACTGTAGCAAACTGTGCAACTGCTCATCTGTCACCACCAAAACCCACTCCCCCATTTCCCTCCCCACCATTCCCCCTCCCCCTTTCTACCCCAACCCAAATATGCCTCCTGGATTCCTGGAATTTGGAATGTGAGTTAAGCCACCTAATAGGAACTTGAGATAACAGAAAGGTGATACTATCATCTATTTATCTCAGGCCTGAGAAAAGGTAAACAAATCTTTAGGAGACTGTATCCACAAGGAATGTGCAGTCAGCAGCTAGGGTGAAAATCAGCTCTGACAGGGCCTGCAGGGGAATACCACAGACCATTGATTAAAGCAAGAAACTCACTGAAATTAAAGAAGAGAAAGACTGAACATGGGGCTAAGTAGCATTAGAAGAGAAATTGTTTAGATTGGTTAGATCATTTAACCAATAGAATACGAGAACTGTGTAGTCAATGAGCATTAATTTCTTTGTTGCTAAAATGCATAAACGGTGAGAAGTTTTGAGCGATCTCAGGACCCCTACCACTAAGACGCCCTGGGTGAAGAGGGATGCTGTCTAGATCCACAGGGATAGTGACTATCTTTCTACTTCACCTGGCTCTTTCTCTGCCCCCTGCTCTCCTTTCTCTTTTTTTTAAATCCCTCTCTACCTCACATTTATTGTTAAATCAAATCCATACTACTGACGGGTGTTGATTGCACCTTAATTACGGTAGAGGCATCTCCCTCTGATAATCAGATGGCAATATATTGCCTCTCACAGGGTCCTTCTAGACAACTCAGTCCACAGCTGGATGAGCACACCATGCAATGGGTGAGCAGCTGGCTTGTGGGTCACAGTGTGACTGGTGCAACATCAGGCTGGCAACAGGCCACGAATGCAGTTCTGCAGGGTTCCATCCTTGGCCCAGTTCTCTTCAACATCTTCATAAATATCTTGGCTGCAGGACTCAAAGGGATGGAAAATAAGTTTGCAGATGATTCAGTTACAGACTCTCCAGGAAAGTGGTCATAGCACCAAGCTTGACAGAGTTCAAGGAGCATTTGGACAACACTCAGGCACATGCTGTGATTCTTGGGACTGTCCTGTCCTAGCAGGGCATGATCCTAGCAGGATCATCCTGCTGGGTTCCTTCCAACTTAGAATGTTCTGTAGATCTGCGGGATTGTGTCCAGAAAAGGGCAATGGAGCTGGGAAGAAGTCTGGAATAGAAATCTAATAAGGAGCAGCTGAGGGAGCTAGAGGGGTTTTCTCCCCTGAAGAAAAGGAGGTTTGACATTTTCATTTTCTACAACTCCCAGACAGAAGGTTATAGCAAGATGGGAATTGGACTCTTCTCCCAGTCAGCTAACTGCAGGATCAGAGGAAATGGCCTCAAGTGGCAACAGGGGAGTTTTGGGCAGTTATTAGAGAAATTTTATTCATTGAAGTAGTATTAGGTCACACAGGGGTGGGGGAGGGGAAGGAGACAGAGGCTACTCACCCCAGAGATTCGTATGGCACCGAGAGCTTTATTTCCCAAGCCCTCCTTTGTAAAAGGCATTTGAAAGACTCAGTTTGGATGTTCTCATTGGTTTGAATCCCACGCCCCTTCAGGTCCTAGCCAGCGAGGTGTCTGCAGCATTGAGAGATATTTGGTTGGCCAACACCCTTGTCAATCACTGTAACAAAGTCAAGCCTTGGCGCCACCTGTCCAGGACTGTCATGAAGTCATTAAGTGTTCCAAAGGTGTGTGGATATGGCACTTGGGGACATGGGTTAGTGGGGGTGCTGCATTAACCCTTTTATGTATTTGATCTTAGAGGCCTTTTCCAACCTTAATGATTGTGTAATTCTGTGATCTCTGACTTACTATGCAAATTTATGTAGTGCCTCCTACAGTTTGTGTCTAGGCCACTAATAAATATACTTAGAAAGAGTAGTCCCAGATCAATTATTGAAGAGCCTACCAGAAGTTCTACTCTCTTCAGCAGATGATCTTTAATCTTTTTTACTCCCTTATCTCAGTAATTCATGAGGTAACCTCTGTCCTTCTGGCAATCGCATTTACTATCCAGTGCAGTATGAAGTGCCTTTTGCCTTTTTGTAATAGATTACTAAGAAAACCAGTTCCCAGAGCAGGACTGGAGTAATTTTGATATCTTAAACTGTGATATGTTGCTTTTATTTTGAGGAACAGACAACATGGAACCCTTCCTGTTTTACCCCTACTGCTCACCAGTTCACATGTGTAAATATTTTTCCATTCAATGCTTGACATGCAGATCCTTTTTAAAAACAAGGAAGATATTTCATAGAGATTGTCACTCTTGTTGCTTTTTTTTGTCTCTTTCTTTCAGATGTTGTCTAACAGGACGGCTTTTCAGAAGAGTAGATGGGTAGATAGCTCAGGTACAAGAGTCAGAGGAACTCAAATGAGAAACTGCAGCTGGTTTGCTTTAAGATAGAAACATCTGCATAATCTGAGTAGACAAAGAATTAAATTCTGAGAAGGGAGAATCAAAATATGTTTGCATATTGAAGTCAAGGTAATTATTGAGCTCATAGAGCGAGTTTTGGTGTAGATGCAATGCAAAGGAAAACTGCACAGACTAGGATATCCAGGCTTGGTCAGGGTTGAGGCTATTAGTCTGATGGCTAATAGCAACAAAAGTAACAAAAATTACTTTTGTTTGAAGTCAATATACTAACTAAGGGAATTACAATACTATATATGAAATTCATGAAAACAGCAAGTTGAAAAAACAACTGGGAATGCCATAAGGAAAGTTCTTCCAATGTCTAAATGCAGCCAATTTTTTGTTGGGAGAGATGGATAATAAAATTTTAGTTGTTTCATTATAATGTATTTGGTAGTAGCCGCTGGTCCCTAAAGCTTTAAGTTCTGGGTGTTTGAGAGCTGTAATAGCAAACAGGCTTCAAGAAAGTTTTGCATTAAACTCTTCTGTTCCTGAAGTCTGCTAAATGTTTCAGAGATGTTTCCCATGACCTCAGAACACATCTTTACATTCACATCTGACAGTTGCCATCCATCCCACATGGCACATCCCACCCTTCTGCGGGTGCAGGCATTGCATGGAACTGCACAGCACACTGATCTGTTAATGATGGTGCAAGAAGAAACACCCCACTGACAAGTCTCTAGCTGGGCCTGAGAGGTAGGAAGGCACTGACAGACAGGATGTGTTCTTTTTCATTTCTGAGCACAGGGGCAGGAAGGAGATTCTTCCCTTTGGGCATGAAGGTAGCTGCACTGCTCAGAGCATCAGGCCAAGGGACAGTATTTCCCCCACTGCTGACTTCCTATCTGCAGCACTGGGAGTCAGAATGGGTGAGCTGCAAGTTCTTAGTGTTTCTCTGGAATCCAGGTACAGAGGTGATGAGCAAAACAGGCAAAACACATTGTCCTGTTCTTTATGAAAACTGTCTGGTACACCCGGCACAGCAGCTGGTGCTCCCACATCCCAAGTACCCTCTGAATTGCAAAAGCCATCCAGGCTCACCTGGAGGCTGTCTTTGGCTTAGTGAATGGGTACATTTTGATCAGTCAAATCTTAAAATACACTTGAATAAAGCAACTCAGTAAAAACCTCTATTTCTGAAAACATGTTTTGCAGTCATTAAAACTTAAAGCTCAATCACTAAGCTTAAATCTGAAAGCATAAAAAGTAAGCCAACTTTCCCTAAATCAGGGATATTGGGTAGACCACAGTGACTTATTTTGCATATTCTAGGTGAATGAGGGATAGCTGTACATTTTGATAGCACTGTTGTATTTTGTTAACAAAGTATGCAGCATCATTCACACTGGCACCTGTGAGGTTACAAAAATATAACTGGCAGACTTTTATTTATTTTTATCAGTCAACTCTGGTTAAACCATGTAGACTTGGACACCTTGTGAGCTATTTCTTTGGTTTAATATGGATGCTGCACTTCACTAGAGAAAATAAACTCATCTACTGCCATTTTTTGGTTTTATCATATTAGTGTTTTGGCAAAGAATTTATTCAGTTTCCAATATTTAGTTATTTATGTGCTACTAACTAGCTTTGCTACATTCCCTAGAGAAAGGTCCATTAAAACTCTTAATGTGACACCGCATATTTTTAGTAGACTAGGAAATAGTTGCAATTTTAATTTAAATTGAAATGACTGTGTAAATGGCTGGACAAATCACTCTCCAATCCCTAGAGTTCTTAATTGTAATTCTCCATTGTTTCTATGCATAAATTTTCTTTTTAAGTGCTCATTCTGAAATACTATTTTTTTTAGTGTACTATATTCATTTAATAGTTTTTTATGGTTAACAACTTAATGATTAAACTTAAGTGTTAAATATAAAAGGTGGAAATAATCTGCCTAATCAAGTGTTGTGAAAATAAACTTTGTTTGAATCTTGAGATGGCAATATTTTAAGGACCTTCTCTTCAAGGAAGGAAAGGAAAGGGGGAAGATTTTCTACTGGGAGCAATGGGCAGAATTTATTGTGGTTCTGCAGCAGAGAAGCTATAATCATAATGAGCAGTTCTTCTTTAGCCCTTCCTACTGCCTTGAGTCATCATCACAAGAAAACAGCCCCTCACTCAACCCCTCTCCTCAAAAATAAATTGAGTCGTTTATATGTTGCATCAACAACATTCTGGTTTGTTTTGGGCTCTTACTTCCTGGGCAACTGTCCCAGTCCAAGGCCTTCACAGAAAACTCTCACAGTCTTACCTCATCTTCCAAAGTCCATCTAAGACATCCAGCTGCCAAGCCCTGTCCTTGGCATTAGCTCTTGGGGGTGTTCACTGTCATCATTGATCACAAACCTAGAGATGCAGACTGTGGCCGTTCTCTACTCTCAGTACTCCTCTTTTACTATAGTAAATTCTCCTTCCACTCAACCTGCCTCACAGCCTTGTTCTTATCTGTATCTCCTCCCTGCCGATTTCACCAGTTGCTCTTTTCTTCCAGAACTCTTGTACCTTCTCAGTTCATGACAGCTCTTAGATCCTTTTTCTCCCAGTCAAAGCCTTCCCATGAAGGATGCTCTTGCCCTGCCTTCCTCAAGGGCTCATTACATCCCAAAACCTCTCCAGATCCTTGGCTGCTTCTCATGGATTACAGTTTTCTCAGTCTCTCCTTCCTGTCCACTCCCCTCATCCAGGCTTGAGTTTTCTGAAGTGATTGCCACTTTTCTTGAAGACAGTACAAAAAAAGTGAGTTAATCACCATCCTTTCTAGGGCAAAATTCTCCCTTTTATCTACTGGTAAAAGGAGAAAAATCTGTCTTGGACAAACAATTGGCTTCAACACCAACATGAGGTTTAAACCTTCAGAAGACATCACAATCCCAAGGAAGAACTATGAGTCATAAAAACTCTATAAAGAAAACAAAATTCTCCAAGATATCCTACAGGAGACAATTCCCATGTCACACTGCTGATGCCAAGCAATATTCATAGAATTAAAAAAACATTCAGGTTGGAAGGGACCTTTAATGACCATCTAGTCCAACCCCCCTGCAATGAGCAAGACCATATTCTAAAGCCTATTTTGTGATAAGTACCACCATACTCATAAAGTCATGTGTGAACACCTGTCTATCCCACATCAGGAGGTAGCTTATTCATATATGTGGAAGAAGAGGTATTAATTTCAAAGGGTTTGGACAAAATGGCCTTTAATATTCCTTCTGCTCAAACTGTTCCTGTGATTCTATGATTTTATGAATGCCAGTGGTATTTGCAAGCTGAGATACAGTAGCAGGTTTAGGACCTCCGGTGCTGGAACTTCTCTTGGTCTCAACCAGGCCTTCTCCGGGAGTGCAGTTACTGGATGGCCCCATAGTGTCTGGCCAGAGAATGGATTCCCCATGTTTGAACTCAGAGAAGGTCCCTGCCAGCACCAGACAGTACACTCATGGTGCTCAGGAAACACCAGGGAAGTTTTAAGGGGTTTCATGAGGCTGAGGAGCAGTATAGGAAACTGACATGATTCAGTAAAGTTGGCCCTAAGAAGAAAAAGCAATAAACATTTTCCGAAGAAGATAAATTATTCAGATTTACCTTATAAAATGGTACTAGCAATGGTGAAAATCCAGTTTTTGTTTGCAATTTGAAATTCCCCATTAGACCCAGTTGTCTTGAAAACCCATAGCTATCTGGGAAAGGAGGAAGCAGAGGAAAATATTTAGCCTTGCTCCCAGCTGGCTTCACAAGCCAGCTGGGAAAATGTAACTGAGTTGCTGGATGCACTGACCTCGAGTGCTGGCAAAGAGAAATTTAGCTAGGATAAAGCAGAGTTCCCAAATGGGAAACAGTAAAGTGGCTTCCTGCTGTTGGTGCAACATCTTCATTTTGAAACATAGTGATCTGCACTCAAATTTTCTAAACTCTTTCGATATCACTGTGCAGCAATACTTTACAGCCTCCTCATGCAAATGATCAGGATAATACAGGTTTTCTTTAATTAAAAGCTCAGCCTCTAGGAACTCATCCATTTTTAATTAATTGCATAGTAATGGTTTTTCTATTTTGTTTAACTTGTTGGATAAAAGAGAGTTTTAACAATGGGATCTGGGCTGCTTAGATAAAATCCTGTTCAGTACACATTTACAGAAAAGAAAAAAGCAAAAACCAACCTGTGACATGTGAATTCTGAAAGGCCAACTGTAAACCTGTATGTTTCTAGTTGAACCTGCTTGTATCATAATCATTTAGACACAGACTGTGACCAGATCTGAGACTAAGTAGACCTTGACTTCTCTGGAAAGCTCCAAGAGGGGGTCTCGCCAAGGCTTGTGACTCAATAGGAGAGACTGACTCAATGATATTGTAATCCATTGCAAAGGATGAGTTAGAATTCTTATGAGTTGTTATTTTGATACTTTTTTTAGATAGTTTTATGTAGATATCAGCAATACTTAGACACTTTGCTGCAATAAATTTAATCATAATCATCCCCAAACTGTGTCCCACTTCTCACTCATGGCTGAGAGCCTCCCCTCAGCTGCTCAGCCACAGCACCACTACATACTCTGTTTTATAGAAATAGTTCTATGACAGGTGATTTTGGCTGTGTGTGCGTAGAAAGGAAAAGACATTGCACTAAGAGGAGACCTGGCAGGATACTGGGGAATCCCAGCCTACTGCAGCACAGGAGTCAGATGAACAACGTCAGATGCAGAACCCCAAAGGGCAGCAGTGAGGCACAGATCCAGAGTAGGAGGCTAGACCCAGGGGCAGTAGTAGGGACATTCCTCCTGTGCCCTCCTGGGAGCTCCTGGTATAGAGGGGGTGTTGGGGGCTTTCTCCTCCCTCAGGGTCTGGCAAGTGTTTTGTGAAAGACAGGAGAAGTCAATGTGCTGCAGCTGAGAGCAAGCTCCTGTTTTTCTGTGCATGCACAATCCTCTGCTCTCTCTCCCTTGCACCAGCTTGCAAGGAAAAGCCTTGTGCTGGGGAGAGCCTTGGTGGGGAAGTACCTGAGACTAGGGAGAAGCTGCAGAGGTAACTGACCCTGAAGCAGAGCACTGCAAAGGGGCCAGCAGCCCCCCTGGCAGCGACCGTGCTTTGGGCCCACCTGATCACAAAGCCACACATCCAAGTTGCAAGGGCTTTATGGATGTGTGAGTTTTAAGTCTGGAGAAGAGAACTTCAAATGCACTTAAGGTGCAGAGTGGGTGATTTCTGTACCCCAAACCCTGGAATCCTTGTTTCCCAATACTGTGAGTCCACAGCCACCAGGCTAGACTAATGGCACAGGCTGCAACCAACTGAGTTTCCATAAGGCTTTGGGAACGGGGCTCAGGCTCATGGATAACCCATCCCTGGAAACGGTCAAGACCAGGTTACATGGAGCTAGGAGCAAGCTGGTTTAATAGAAGTTGTCCCTGCCCATGAGGGGAACATTGGAATAAAATGATCTTTAATGTTCCTTTCAACACCAACCATCCTGTGATTTTTTGATCAACCCTGGTTTACCTTTGATTACCTTGGATTTGATGAGTCAGGGAATGGTGAGCATTACCTGCATGCTCATTGCTGGGCCTTCAGTTGAAGGGGAAGCAACCAAGCAACATGGCAAGCTGTGATAAAGGGCTGTACAGGTCACTATATTCCTCTGGTGTGAAGCACTCACTCCTCGGCAGGGGTTTTCCCTGTGACCTCCTAGGGACCAAGCCTGTCCTGCCCATGTAATGATTTTCTCCATACACTACAGGAATATTATCCCAATTTTACCAGGTGGAACGTGCTCGGGCTCGTCTGACCCTTGCTGCTGACCAGAGGCAGCAGCTGTGGTATTTCACCTCAGAGACACCTCTGGCTGGCTGGATGCTGCAGCTAGGCACTTGAAACAAGTCCAGGCTAGTAGGAACTCAGGTTTGCCTCTGGTGAAAGTCCTTAGGCTAGGTGAAGAGGAAAAGGAGAGGATTCTGCTGAGAGTTTAATCCAGAGTTTTATTCCAGGATGACAGACCTCTGAATCTTGTAACAGCTCCATACAGAATCCCACCACATGGTCTCAGTGTCCTTTTAAGCTCGGGGCAGGGGGAGGGAAGGGACAGGTATGGCACCAACCAGGTGGGAGGGGGGGTCTCAGGGGACAATAACACTTGGCCAGGCCAATGACCCCAGGGCTTGGGGGCATCTTTTGAACCTCTGCCAATCACACAATGCCCCTGCTGGAATGTGGAGATTGACTGACAGCCCTTAGCAGGAGGGCAAGGGGGAGGGGAAAGGATTGAGGGGTTGGGATAGGTAAAACAGGAAATGGCATCACACTGCAACAGTACACCTGATCTGGGTGCTTGGTCTGCTTTCCACATGAAAATACAGCCAAGAGTCACCACAACTCATTCTCCTTGACTTTGTTTTCAGGGTCAGGGCAGATGTTTTGTTCAACCTGAAGCAAAACACATCTCTTGACTTCCAGAGATCTCCCTTAGAAAGGAGTTTTTGCATTAGCAGGAGGAGAGAGGTCATTTCAATGTAATTACAGGGGATGATTAAAAAACAGTAATAATGCCATAACTTTTAAAGGAAGCCCACTCTGCAGCCTTGTGGCCTGTGTCACCTCTGGAGATGGCTTTGATGAGGGTGTAGTGGGCAGCAGTTCCCCTCTTGGAGGTGCTGCTGTGACAGTGTGTGTCACTCTTTGTGTGGCTTTTTTCAATATACCATGGCTTTGCAATTTTGACCAGTTTGTAAACTGTACAGTCAACTCTTCCTTTTTCATCTTCTTTCCTGTGATTTTTTTTGCAACTACTTTATAAACTCAAGGAGTGGGATGGTACTTCTGCCCCTCTTTTATGTTTCTGAGTTGGAAATCTTGCTAAAAATGAGCTGCGGACACTCACAAACTGTAAATCATGGATTAGTGGGAGATTATTTAATTAAAACCTTAGTAAAGTAATAGCTGTCTTACTATACTCCTCTATGGACATTCCATGCTGGGATGATCACAGTCAGATGGACTGAATAGACTTGTATGGCTGCTCTTACTGTTTTCCTTTTTTTGAGAGAAGTTAATCTATTCTTCATGTGTATGGTTTCACTTAGCAGAGGTCATAGAGAAAAAGCTAATTTCTTCTTAAAAAGACAAAACAAAAAACTTTTACAACTGTCTTGGTTTAGAGCAAATTTTGGAGAAAAATTCTGAATTGGGGGTCTCTTTAGAAAGCAAATCGAAGTGGCTCCTCCCCCAAAAAGAGGTTTGGGGGAAAAAAGATTTGGCGAAAGATTTCTTTGCAGAAAAGTGGAAAAAAAACCTGTTTATTTTACAGGCAAAAAACCCCCAACCTGCTTATTTAACTAGCACAAAAAATGAAAAATATTAAACAATAAATCTTCTCACCGCTCTGAAGGGATGACAAACTCAGAAAGTCTTCTTTGTAGGCTGCAGCTTGGCTCATTCAGTCTGTTATCAGTCTTTTTGGTGTTGGAAAAATGCTGTGGCTAAGGCTAAGCTCTGGTGTGAAAGAGGTGTGAGCTCTCAGTGCTCTTCTGATTTCTCAGTCTAGAGCAGGTTTGAACAGTTGTAAGAAACAGAAGAACTATAGTCTGGGAAACTTCACTTCTTTAGCTAGCTAAAACCTAACTGAACAACAAAGGAGAGCTCTCTCTACTGTCTGTAGGCAACACAGTCTAGGAGACGGTGCAGTTTCTGAAAACAAACTGTGCTTCTTCTCGCCCCCTCTTAAAGGTGCAGAACTTATTTCTGGGCTAAACAGACGAAAGGGATACAAGCATCATAAAGCCACCCCAGGACATCAGCACACATGCACACACACACAAACACACATACACTCACCTCCTCTGCCCGACCCGGCTGCTGTCTCTGCTCGGGGACGCTCAGGATGGTTCGGGGCAGCCGCGGGTCAAAGGACGAGTCTGGACTCTTCAATGCTTCGGTCTTCAGATTGTTTATTAATTTTTATCTCACAGAGATTTTCCTTTCTGCCAGCCGGGATCTGACCAGCGAGGCAGCCAAGGGCACTCTGACCAGCCTCGGGGCGGTCGTGTCCTTTTATAACAAAAACTACGTACAATATATTTACTTTTTATTCCTAATACTTTTCACTCTTATTGACAAGTGCACCTTCACCACAAACCAATCTCCAAGTGCTAACACCACTACAGAAGATGGAAGACAAGAAGAAAGAAGTATGAGACATGGTCCGATTCCTCCATCTTGTCTCCATAACCCCCCTGTACTGAGATATAACCCCCCTGTACCATAATTCTAAAATACATATTTTACCCTGAAAATGTATAATCCCTCCTCCGCTTAAACTGTGGTCATTCTCATGTCCTCATACACACCCTCTGAAGGGTTAAAGTCCAGCCACCAAGAATGCCTGGCAACATTCCAGGACTTCCGAGCCCCCCATGGGTTTTCTCGGTGATTCTGGACATCAGGAGCCATATTCTGAGCTCCCACACTCCTCCACCAAGATGTAACAAGAGCGTCAATTGAGTTTTTGGTGTATCAAACGGATTTGATTAAACTTGTTTTCAAGGATTGTGTAAGGTAAATTCATTAAATCAAGAAGGGCTCAGGTGGTCATGGGCAGGTCACAATGGTCTCTGGGTTGCTGCTGGCATGGCAATGTTTATTAAAATGATAAAGTTACAAGAGGAGATGATCCTGCTTACTATGTACAGAACGGAAAGGAAAAAAAAGGTTAATCAAAAACTCATAATCATACAAATGAGCAGAAGCTCATCCTGAAAAGCAATTACTCTTTATTTGTCCTATCAAATGTAAACAAAAAAAAAAATCCCTTGCAAATACATCCTCTTTTGTGATTTTCATGTATTAAAACATTTTATGATACTCATAGAAAGGATCTTTAAGGATACACCTTGTAAATAATTAGTAGAATTCCATTTAACAGCAATGTGCCAAACCTGTCCCCATGGATTGCAAACACTGTGTTCTATTTTCTGCAATCAGAGCTCTGAATATCACTTTGGATGCAACTCCTCCAACACCAGCATCAAGCCCTCTGCTGAAAGGACTCAGCCAGGGTCTTCCCCTTTTGAAGGTATGAGGGATTTGCATTTTTCCTGAGGTTTTCAACATTTAACACGGGAAAACAAGCATCTTTACATGCTGTCTCTACTCCTGACCAGTTGACTTACACTGCCTCCAAGGTGTGAGAGATGTTGTTGCTGTTTGTGTCCATGCAAATGGTTTGCAATGGTCTTTTTGGTTCTTGGAGGTCTGTGCAGGGCAGAGAGGATCTGAGCTCCTGTCTGTTGATTGACAGGGAGATAAGGTTTGTTTGGGATAGCCCACCTCTCCAGACATGTCAGTTGTTGGGAAAGACAAAGACCTGGAACCCTTCTGGGTGTCTTATGATTGAAAAATGCTTCTTCTCATTACAGCTATTGTTTGCCACCAATGGAAGACAGGGCACATAGACACAGACCATATATTACAATGAACCCAGCAAGGGGCTGCACTGAACTGCTGTCCAGACACGTTCAGTGTGTGTTTTTCTAAGTGTGCAAATTGAGACTTCTTGTTCCATCCTCATAGTGTCACACCTCTGGTGAGACCATCTCTGTTTAGCTGACTAATATAAATGCAACTCCAGTAATTAAATCCTTCTCTTAGGTGTTTGTTTTGTTTTTTTTTTTTTTTTTTTTGCTCTGACTAGATCCAGTTAGCCAGAGAAGAACCTTGTGAAGTTCAAAAAAGTAAAAAGCCAAGTACTGCCCATGGGGAGGGATGACCCCGCAACCCAGCTGGAATGCAGATGGTACAAATGACTTTAGGTGTCCTGGTGAGCACAAAGTTGACTATGAATCAGCAAAGAAGACAATGGCATCCTGGGCAAGAGTGTCTCCAGAAGGCTGAGGGAGGTGGGCCTTCCTTCATACTCACTGCTGGCAAGACACATCTGGAGTATTGTGTTCAGTATTGTGGGCTCCCACAACCACAAAGGCGATGAAGGGATTGAAGCATCTCTTCTAGGTGGACAGGCTGAGAGAGTTGGAACTATTCAGCTTGGAGAAGAGCAGGCTCAGGTGGCACTGATATAGGCACAGGACATTCCTTGTGAATATCAGCAAACCCTTCTTTGTGAAGGTGACTGAGCATCATCCCAGTGGAGTTTCCATCTTTGGAGATGTCTAAAACCCAATTTGGCCCAGTCCTGGTGGCCCTGCTTGAGCAAGTAGGTGGAGTGGATGATCTCCAGAGTCCCTTCCAACCCCCAGCATTCTGAGATCCTGTCCTAAATTTTTATGAGAAGATCCCTTCATAGAAACTTTTGCTTTTTTTCTACTAGAGAAGTAACTAGAAATCTTAGAGATTTCTAAGGCAATGGAAAGACCCTGAGGCTGACGTAGGTAGCTGACAGAAAGTATATGTGGGCAATATTTGGTAGCTCTATGAAATCAGTGTTTTTTTCCCTCTCAAAGTATTACTACAATAATGAAAAACATGAAAATCTGGGACAGAACCCATGCTCCTCTATGTCTGGTATTCCTGGGCACATAGATATTTATGTTGGAAAAATGGGACTGCTGAGCTGAGTTGTGTATTGTTATTCTAGCCCTTATTTAGAGACTGTTCTAAATATTTTCAGGGAGGTGTAGGTGTAAAATGGTTTCTATCCTCTGGCTGAGCTTGCCACAGCAAGAATGCCCATTTCTTCCCAATGCTATGAGTGAGTTCATTTTTCTGTCTTCATTCTGCTGATAAATAGAAGCTTGTTTTCTGTTTCAGTTAGCTGTGTTGTTACTGAACAATATGTCCTAAGCCGTGGGGTTTTTTTCCTGGAAGTATTCTGTAGGTTCCTAGAAACTAAATTATTATTCTGCTCTGACACAGATAACTATGCATCAGGAGGTGTGCACTTCAGTTACTACCATTACCACATGCAGCTGCTGAAATGCTTCAAAAGCAGACCAAAAAGCCCTTACCAAAGAGGCTTCAGTTCAGGCCAGCACCCTACACTGGTAGAGGACAAATCAAATTTGCGTTCATGTGTGGCTGTAGGCTTATATAAAAAACTCTGTATTTGTTACTGTCATAGTTTAACGTGGGAGGAATTTGGGGAAGTGAGGCAAAAGCTTTTTGGGTAACTGACAGTCTGTTGAACCACTGAGAAACTGAACGTGCCTCTGTGAAAAACACGTTAAATACGAGAAACCCGGGAACTTTCTCCTTTCGCCGTCAGGTGCCCTCCCCGCAGCACAGCTGGGACCCGAGACCCCTGCAGCCCGTGCAGAGGGGCCCTGCAGCTGGAACTGAACGCAGAGAAAGCCACAGACCAGCCATTAAACCAATCTGACCATTGGAAGGGCCCAAGCAACATGTTAACTCTTTCAGTACTTAAATCCTCCCTCGAGTGAAAGAAAGGAGCAAGATGCAAGCATATAAAGAAACAACATGAGGACCTCGGGGTCAGTAAGAAAGAAGTCCCAGACGGGAGGGAATGAGGAGATGCCTTTATCTTTGGGGTGAAATCCTCATGTAAACTATGGAGAAAAGATTCTTTTTCCCTACAACGCATGAAATTATGGGGGGATAAAAGTGTTCAAGATACAGATATCAAGTAAAAGCCTCCATACTAAAGTAAACAGATGTTAAAGTAGCTGTAAGCCCACAAGAAGTTTGAACAGAAAAAAAGAGTAGTCCTGTACCCCAGGAGAAATAGAAGATCTCTGTTACCAGGGATGAAGACAATTTTTGAAATAGATAAAGAGAACTTTTGCTTTTGAACAGCTCATCTTTAAAACAATACCCTGTAAGTCAACATAACCCAAGCTGTGAGAAGGCTTGTGGAAAATAGAGGGACCTTCACAATAGCAGATTTTCCTCTGGGTGGCTGCTAGTTGTGAGAGAGCCATGAGAAAACTGTTTTTTTCCTGTTGTGGAAAAGTCTCCATAACCTTAACAAGAGGAACTTGTCTTCCTAAGTAAACTGAAGGAAAACTATTTTAGAAGTGGTAAACTAACTGGAAATTTAAGGTTTTGTTTCTTTACATTATCAGTAGAAAAGAAAAGGTTGTGAGGGCAGGAGAAGTGATCTGAAGGGTTTGGTTTGATTCTTACTACTTTTTCCCTTTTAGTTACTGATAATAAAATTTTCTTCATACCTTTTTTAAGTTTTGAGCCTGCTTTGCCTTCTCCTAATCCTATCTCACAGCAGGAAGTGAGTACAGGGGTGATTAGCCAGCACTGAAACCCACCACACTCATCAGTACATTGCTTAGAAAATCTCAAAATTAAAGAAATCTTAAATTAGTGAACCAAAACCACTACAGTTACTCAGTCAGCAATCCCCATGAAAAGAAAACATAATAGATTTAAGATCAATTAAACTAGATTTGGAAGACTGGAATCTTCTAAGCTTGTGGTACATGCAGAAAGGAGGAGCTGGTCAATCATAGTCAAAAGGTTAAGCCTTGTGTCTGAATCCCTGACAATACCAATGTGATTTTTTTTTTTTTTTTGGCAGAGATTAAATTAATTTGGCTGTAATGGAATAGAAAGAGAGAAAAAAAACCCACACACCTAACAAGCCTGAAGTGCACAGTGTTATGGATAGAGATGTCCTTGGCTTTTAAAACTATTCTAGAAGAGGGATATAATTATCTGGTGAAAGCTATTGGTTATCATTTTCTATTAGTTCTATAGGACACTTCCATTATGGAAGGTCACTTTTCTCCAGTTACTATATCACATTTTGTACAACAGTGTACTCATAGGATGTGACATTTGCTATTCTGCAAAATAAATTACAATTCTTGTCCTGTGGAAGCAACTAAAAATAGGCAAGAGAGTAGACAGTTACCTTGCAGCATATGCCATCTCTAAGTGCAGGAAAGACCCCAACATTACAGGGTGGAGTCTGAGCACTCATGTGCACAACCAGTACTATCTGACCTGCTGATGCATGTTTTTATCTCATAAGGGGGCCATGGCTCCATGGTTATTAAATACCAGTTTCCAAGCATTGTAGCAGCTTTGTCCTGTTTTATAGCAGTGGAAGCATGAGGCAAAATCATTTGAGTTTATTTTGATGAAACTTGGCATTTGGTTGGCTGATTGCTTATCTGAAGAAGTAATTTCTCAGAATAGCTATGATGACTCAGCAGTGGTATACATATGCCATGGGCACCTTGAAGGCAAATATGAGCTGTGACTTGGCTCTATCTTATGCCTGACTTCCATGTGTTGTTGCCCGGATTCAGTGCTGAGCTCCACATTCTCACATTGCAGAACTGAAGACTTGTCAGGAATTTTCAACTTCCTAATCCTTTTCTCCAGGAAAAGCCCTACAAATATTTATCAGTAGTAAGCAGATAGTTGAAGGACTTTCCCTGACACCTAACTCATGTGTCCTTGCCTAGAAAGATTAAAAGTAAATAAGTAAAAAAAAGAGATGTCATCTTGCTTGCAAGCCTAAATGGAATATTTGCTAGCAAACGCTCTCAAATATCTCATTATATTTGAAGAGAGAGTTTCTCATCTTTGGGCCTCTTTCTTTATCATGTCTCCCACCCCTGCCGTGTTTGAGCCTGGGTATCTTTGCAGCTGTGTTGGTGGGCCCATGTCTTTTGTGAGCCCTTGCACAACATTACTGTGCTGCACACAGTAGATACTAATTGCTGACTTATTATAGATTAATAAAAACTTGCGTTAATAGTTAAAAGTAGAGTATTAAACCTGTTCTTTACTCAAGAATGATTGATGGCTTCTATTACACACCATTAGATATTTTATTCTTGTTAAATGAAGAGGAGCCAACTTCGTCAAGTATTTTTAGTTCCCCCTGGTCTTATTGGCTCCATCTATTTTCAGGGATGTTCTGTAAATGGCCACATATGGCTTTGTGTCTGTAGGAGTGATGACTGTACAGCTGGCTTTCATTGCCCACCAATTTACCAGAGCCCCCTTTATTGTGAGCCTGACAGCACCAGGGAGCTTTGTAGAACTAACAAAATATATCTATTTTCTAATTGTCTATTTATCCCCTTCCATGGATTGGTGGGCCTCTCATCTGAAAGCAAAGGGGGGACAGCCTTGAACAATGATCCTTGTCAGGGCAGTTGCTCACTTTAAATTAGGGTCTCATTGCTAAATAACTAATTTAGTCCTGCTATCAGACTGAAAAAGTGTGTATTCAGTGCAAAGTGCCAACGGGGGAATTGATTATGTCTCCTCTTACTGTGCATGATGGAAGTGCCAGGCCAGCAGGCGGTAAGGTGGCTCCCTGGAGGCCGACAGCTTCCCAGCATGGAGCATCCATGCCAGACAACTGGGAGTCTTGGCATGAGCCTGAGGTGCTCGGGATCCCCAGTTCATATATTGGAATGAGAGAGGGTCACTGCTACTGTCTCTGATCTGAACTTGGACCAGGAGGGAGATAGGGAACAGAGGTGGCTTGGGAACCAGAGCAGAGAGAAGCTGTAGGGGCTGGCGGCCCCAGTGTTGATCCCAGATTTTGTCCCCTTGAAACAATTTGCCAAACATCCCTGTCCACTGCAAGACATTGGCCTTTTCCCATCAGCATCCCAGGAGAACAACTGCAGCAACCTGCTGTCTTGATTTGAAAGACAGGCATCTGCTAAGGCAGGCAGGAGCCGCCCCTGGAATGGAGAATGTAAACCCCTCTCCCTCCGAATTATTATAATTTTGAAATGAAGGGGTTCTCAAGCAAAGATATGAGAATAGGGATAACAGTTCTTCACTAATATGTATAACAAGGCAAGGCAAACCATATATGGCATTAACAACAAACAGAACCAGGGACCCAGTAAAACCCTCCTCAGCCCCTGGCACTTTCCCCTTTGGTGCAGTTGCCGTCACAGCCGCAGGAATGAGCAAACATCCGGGGGGGTGGATGAGATGTATCAGAAATTCCATGGTGCTGGCTACAGCAGGGAGGAAACCGGAGCAGTTCTGAAGAAAGAGCGGCGGGCTGGCTCTGAGCAGGGCAGGGAGAGGCGAAGCTCAGGATTCCCGGGGCACACGAGCAGATGGTGATGGGTCCCTCAGGGCTGAGCCCCAGCGGTGCCAGTGAATTCTCTGCAGTAAGCAGCAGCCTGGCCACCTGATGCCAAAGAGCGAGAGAGAAAGTCCCCAAGTGCCCAGCTCTCATCTTTTACCTGCCTCTATTCTCATGGTGTCGGTATCTCTGTCCCGCCCCCACCCCCTGAGAAAACTCCCAAGAACCAGAGGAGTTCCCCCTCCCCACCACACCCAGTGGAATCATCTACCATGGAGATCATCTTCTGCTCAGATAGCTGCTAAATGGTTAACAAGTGCTCATCGGTAGAGTTTTAAGAATGCCTGCTTCCATCCAAAGCTTTAATGTACTCAGTAATTAAAACTTATAACCAGACTGACATGAGTAAGAAATTCTTTGCTGTGAGGATGATCAGGCACTGATACTACAAAATCATACAGTATCTAGAGGGTCACTAGACATAGAAACATAGAACATAGGTTGCTGTCTGCTAGCAACCACTTTTAAGGACTCTAATTCCTCCCACAAATTAGCATCAAGGTACTAATAAATTCAAGGGACTATTGCCCTAAACTGGACGTATGCAAGTGTCCAATGTTCAAACAAATCCAAGGCTTTGTCCTACTCCTGCTCCCTAAGCCATTCTGCACCACATTCCCACAAATTATTGGGGTCAATATTAAGTGTATCCTATGAACCTCAACTCCAGGTGCACATTTTTCCTGTCACCAAGCTATGAGGGCTTCATGGACTCAGGTGAATAAGGATATTTTGATCCCAAAACAGAGCTTGGATCATGAGTAGACCTCAGTATTGCTGCAGGTTTTGCTGCCACCGGTTACCCTTCCCAGTGCCAAACTCAGACCAGAATGTAACAAAAGATGTGAATTTGCTTTGCTTTTTACCAAAATTCACAGGAGATCTGGAAGTGGAATACTAACTGGAATGACTTTCTGCCAAATAATAGGGGTGGTATATGGAACCACTGAATAGCCTGGGCTGGAAGGGACCTTTAAATGTCACTTACTCCAATCCCCACTCTCATGGACAGGTGCCACAGAAAAAAACATAGGCATGTCACAACAGAAATCTCCAAGATATAATTCCCTTCAAAGAGTTACCAGAAGATGACAGTAAAGCTCTACAGACATGCAGTAATTTGACTTTGTAGTAACTTTAAGTCTTCTTAGAAAGACAATTATAGCAAAATCAAAATGCTGCAACTGATCAACCAAATGCTGTTTTCTAAATATTGTGATGGATATGCACATGCCATCATTTTAATGGCCACTGCTGCTCACAAGCTGAAGCTGCTGTGCTTACACCTAGAGAGACAGTCTCACCAAGATATCATCATGGCCAAAGTACTGTGGACTTTGAGGATCATGCTGTTTTCCACATCTGGAAAGAAGATGGAAATTCATACTCATTTTTTAATGTGTCTTACACTGAACATAAGGTAAATGGGGAAAACAGGCAGTACACAAATTGTGACCAGTTTATTAGTCTCAGTTAAGATTTTGAATTAAAGCATGATCTCTTCCACAATTATGTTTCCCCCTTATGCCAATGTGAAAATATGGCACATGGGAAATAATGGAAGAAACCAATTCTTCCCCCTTGAAACTTACCCTAGAGAGCTATGTGTAAGGATGTGTAGAAATTATACAACAGATATGAATACGTGTTGATTTAAAAGCTGAAATAACATTAGTGGTGTGAGCATGTCCCCTTGGTGGTCACAATTGTCACAACATCAAGGCAGCTAAAGGGTCCAAGAAGTAAAGGATCCTGAATTTTAAATTTAGGCAGAGCTGTGCAGAGTGTGCACAGAGGCCTTGCACCTGAGCTGCAAGACCTGAGTTTGTCAGTCAGAACTGGTGAAAACTTGAAATAACATAATGACAGTCAGTACTTGGTTTTTGCATTTCTTCTCTAAGTATCTGAAATATTTGAAGAGGAAGGCTGCAAAGTGGTAAGCAGAAAAAATGTCCTATATTTATTGTTCTCTGTTCCCCCTGTCTTTCTCCTGGCAGCAATAGTCAAAGCAGGGCAGCTCTGTTGGTGTCACTCCTGGTGCCCTTCTCCCAGCTCAATGCAGTTAATGGCAATGCCACCTCCTTAACAGGCAGCTGGAGAATCCTCTCTCAAGCAGTCCCCAAATATTCAGTTTTTTTCAAACCATGGACAAAAATTTGAAAAAAATCCAAATCTAAAACCAAAACTAAATCTAAAACCAAAATTAAAACTAAAACAAAACAAAAAAGGGAAAAAAAAAGAGGAAAAAAAAAAAAAGGAAAAAAAACCTCTTTGCCTGAGCACCAAGAAAACTGCCAGCAAAAGAAACACACCCTGTCCTGAGCTGTGAGAGAGCCAGAGCCTGGCTGGGCAGCTTTTTAAAAACGCTGCATGAAAGCCAACTTCCCCCCACCCAGATTCCGAACTGCCAAGTCTTAAAGATACAACGACAATTTTTGGACATTAAATGACTTTTAGGATACCTTATCATTATGAATTACTCTAAGACAGCACTACGAACTGCTAGGTCTGTGGGTGAAAGCACACACAGGGACAGCTTCCAGACACAAACCCAACTCTCCATAAAGGATTGTGCATTAGGGGAAAGTTTTATTGGGGTGGCTCTGTTGGGAAAGAAACACAGGGAAGAGCAAATCTCTGTTTGCAGCGAATCTCCCCTTTGCAAAGGGAAGAGCAGATCTCTGTAGCTGCCAAGATTGCTTGTCCATAATTTTAAATTATCTATATAATCCAATCTGTCTGATCAGACACACATTTCATTCCTTCTGAGTTTTTTCAAGGGAATCATGAATGTTCTGGACATTTGATCAGCCCAAATATTTCTGATGGTTTGTTGATACCAGGACACTGGAAATTTCTCCCAAGCCCAACACGAATTCAGAATTTACCCCTGCTGGCTGCCCAATGAAAACAAACCTTGAAATCTCACTGTAATATCTTGCATCAACTAAGCTTGAAACTCTGCTTTCATTAACATTTTAATGTTAAACAACAAAGATTATTGGAGTTCTTTCATTGTGGTGGCTGAGGCAAAAGGCACAGCAGCTTTACAGCCTGGAAGACTTAAATTTGTTTTCCTGCATTCAGCTCTTAGACTGCCTCCCCTTAGCTCTCCAAAGGTGAATCCAAGAAAAAAATTAAATTTGTCACTTTTTTATATGTCCTCTATAGACCCCACAGTTGCTGTCTTCTGATTTATTCAGGGGGCGTCCTTTTTGAGATGCTTGCTGGTATATGCAGACCTACTGAAGCAGAATCCCATCCTGAAAGCAGAGAACTCTGCCATGGCTGAATTCCAAAGTTGTGGAGTAGGCATTTCCCCAACAGGTGCCCGTCACTGAATTCCTGCAGCCCGGAGAGCCAGCGGGCAGGCCTGCAGGTGAGGAGCAGAAGCAGCAGCCCTGGGCTGGTGACCCAGAGCCCGTTTGCTTGATCCGCGCAGCAGAGGCAGCACAGGCGTTTTCAGCAGCACTGTACCCTACCTACAGAGGGTACAGTGATTCACTGTCGTGTCTCCTTTCCTCATGCTTCTCCCTTAAAGGCTCATCCCTTATCTCAGATAAGCACCTTCCATTCCATTTGCTGGCAGGAATGTCTCTCTTCCCAAAGCAGGGGTTGTTTTTTCACTTGAATATGTAATAGTCACCTCCACCTGGGTGACAGGCACCTCCCATGACTCTCCGGGACAACATGACAACAGCAGAGCTGCAATTTTAATGGACTCCAAGTAGTTTTCACAGAGCAAAGCCTTAAAAACTCCCCAAGGAGAGATCATCAAGCAGAATGGTCCCACGAGCTGAGTTTATTAGCAGGCAGGACAGAGAGGTTGATGAGCCCATGCGGCTGAGCAGACAAGCTGTCAGACAGGACTCCTAATCCAATCAGTTACCTGTCGGAGGGGACTGGTCTGTGGTTTCTGACTGCAGCACCTCTGGGGAGCACTGTGCTGTGGCCCCTCACACTTGCTGCCACCCCAGCTAGGGGCCAGGGGTCCTGGACATCCCCACCCTGCGGAGGAGAAAGCACAGTTAAAACCACACTTGGAGCCTCCCTCCTGTGTGAAAGACACCACTGGGGTCTACAGGTTAAAGCATGCTCAGATTCCCTGGAAAGCCCTTGTAGAGGCACAATTAAACAATTCTGTGCTTTTTCTTGCCTTTTCACCTTGCAATAGCCTTGTAGGGGGCACACAAATATGTTTAAAATAGCACGAGTGTTGTGTGGCTAGCATGACTGCAGTAGGGCTCCTCTGCATGGCAGAGGCTGAGGACTGGGAGAGGTTACTGGTGTGGAAGAAGGCAGCATGTGAACACTGAGGTGAAAAAGCTCTCCCAGGCACTGGGGCATCCAGTGCCAGGCTGTATTGGGGTAGAGAAGCTCCCCGTGCCTCTCCAGTGCCAGCCACAGTAGCTGGCTGTGCATCCTGTGAGCAGAGCAGTGGGTGGGCAGGGTGAGTAGTGCCAGGGCAGCAAACTGAGACCCATTGTGAGCAGCAGGGACGACAGGGTGTGGGCTTTGAAGGAAAAAGAGGTGAACCCTTGCCAGTCCAAGAGCTGTGCATTGGTAAATTGAAGAAAAGAATTAAGAATTCAATTAAGAAAAAATGTTACGAATAGAACATATGTCTAGCTTGGAAAAAACACATTGTCTTCCTCAGAATGAAACCTAAATTTTCCTTATAATAAATGCAAAACTTACATCAGTTTACACAGTTGCTGTTGAATCACAAATTGAATGTCTGATTTTGTTAATTTTCTGAAAAGATGAGAAGTTTTATATATGCCAATAGTCATTGCTCAATGATTTGTGAATAATCATTTCCAACACTTTGATTCCTGGAACTTTAAAGAAAACCACAAGTTATTATATTTTATGCCTGTGTGTGTTTATTGTTCTAGCAAATTTAAACAGGATTAATAACTCTCTCCTCTGCTACAGAACCTGCCAGGAACATGCAGTGGTATTGTCTTTTTTTCTTCTAGTGGCTAGAACTACTTTTTCATCAAGGAAACAATTTTTAGAATGACTGCACTAATATTTGCATTACACCAAAAATATTCTTCTGTTTAAATTCCTCTGGAAAGCAACATCACCAGGCCTTTTCAGAGGTTTGTGATGCAATGCTGTGGGCTGATGATAAGAATGTGGTTTGCTTGCCATTTCTGTTTGATGGCTGTAAGGAAGCTTGTCACAGTCTCTGCAAAAATAGAAAGCAACTTATTGGGGTTTGTTCTTGTTCTGATCCCCTGTATTATATCCAAGGGTATCCTGTAGTAGAACTGAGTGGTTGCTCAAGCACATATATAAGTAATGAAGTGGCCTAATAGAGCAATATAAATCTGGGCAAATGTAATACGTATCAGATTAGCAGTACTTCTGACCAAATTAAGTGGCAACAGCAAAAACTCCAGCACTACAAGAGGCAAAATCCAATGAATAGTCTTTATATGAAGTTCTACTGAACTCATATATGTCACACTCTCTGATGCCCAACCTGTTCCCAAAGCAGTAATCATTACTCCTGGACAACCTCCCCCTGTTTGTAGACATCAGGTAGAATGCTCTATGGTGTAGAATGTCCCTTTGGCCAGTTTGAGTCAACTGTCCTGGCCCTGCTCTCTCACAGCTTCTTGTGCACCTTCTCACTGGCGGAGCATGGGACACAGAAAAGTCCTTGATTTAGGGTAAGCACCACTGTGCACCTACCAAATATCAGTGTGTTATTAACAACATTGTTCTCATACTGAATCCAAAACACAACAATGTGCCAGCCCCTGGGAAGAAAAGTAATTCTATCCTAGCCAAAACCAGTACAGAGATGCAGCTTGGATTTGTATGGAAATTAGTCTGATTTGGCTTTGATTCCCTGAAAGAGATGCTGCTGCATCCAGTGTGGCAGTGCTGCAGTGCTCCTCAGGTCACCTGGACAACTGCTGCTGCCATGTGGTTCAGGGCTGCTGAACTGCCCCAATGGCATGGGCAGTGCTGATGTGCAGTGCCCCACACCACCTCATGCTGGAACAGTGGGTGAAAGCGGTTGCGACCTCTGTTCCTAAGCCCCAGAAGGGATTTTGTAGCCCATCAGCAGTTTTCTGATCATGTTGGCTTGCGTGGTCCTGCTCTGTCCCTAGGATGACCTTTCAGTCAGCTACAGTGCCACAGTTTCTCTGAGAGCCAGACAGATGATGAGAGGGGGCACTTTCAGCATCACCGCCCATCATGCTCCTGGGGACAGGGGGACCACACTCCAGTGTGGCCTGATGCAAAGTGTAGAGCAGTAACAGGAAGACCTGGCTTTACTGGTCTGGGTGTTTATAATGAAGGCCTCAGTCATACACACTGGTTAGCACTTTTCTTTTGCCAATTGTGTTTCTCTGCTCTAATTAAGTTTGAAGACAACTATGGCAACACAGCTTTGCTGTACAGAGGTGGCAACATCTGTAGACTTATGGACAATTTTCAGGAACAGGTGTGCTTTTTACCTTCTGCATTAATTGGTCTTCAGCTTTTGTCAGATACCCTCTCATGAGTTTCTTAATTTTTATTTCTGCATTGTCAAAATCTTTCCCAAACTGGGAGGAGGGGAAGCAGTGTAGAAGACGCATCACAGCTGCCCAAGAAACACTTCACCTATGACTCAAGATTTGCTTTTGTGGGTGTCTGTAATTTTGCAGATTAAGAGCATTAGCTCCTTAATCCATCAGAAATGCTCAGCAAGACACAATGTGTTCTGTCCTCTGTCTTGAACAGGCAGTGTCTTTGCTTATGACAGGTAAATTTAGACCAAATTCTGCTGTGTTTTATTAATTTGTTATGGAAGAAATGGGTATCTATACTGCCAATCTCCATGTTTGAAGTGCTGTCTGGGAGGACCATGGTGGGCCTTAATTACAGCATCTGCCTGAGTGCTGCCTAAGTCATGCATTTTGTGTAGAAGGTGTAGAAGGACACTCATTAGTTATACTTCAGCAACTGATTTTTGACTTGTTATATTGTGTGGTACATAAAAAGGGCAAGTAATTTCTTACTCTCTACCTGGATTTGAGGACTGAGTTACAAAACCTCAAATTTTTTAATGTGGTGTTCAGTGGTAAAAATGGAGAAATGAAACACCATGCATTTTTCCATTAATTGCAATGACATAAAGTAAGAAATCCAGATACGTTTATATATCCTGAAGTGGTTAAGCTTCAGCAACAGAAAAAGAGTAATTAAAAGAAAGTAATTTTAAAAGAGTGATTTAGTCATAGTGCAATATAGACCAGCATACTGTCATAATTCAGCTCCCTCTCATTGAGAGGGACCAATCTTATTTTTATTTATGCCTCAACATGTTATACCTGAGGTGAAGGATTCCAATAGGGGCTGTGTGTGTACTGGCAGCCCTGTCCCCAGCGGGACTTCACCTGCCAGCCAACCAGGGGAGAGAAAACTTCCTCGGTCGGGCTGTGAGTGACTCCCGCTGGCCGGCAGAGCAGAGTCCCGGATGCCTGGGAAAAATGCCCAGGAGATCGGGCTGTGGGAGGAGCGTTAGCAGATAAAATAAGTTAACTGCGACTCCGTCGAGCCCATTTTGCTTTGGGTTTCTTGGAGGGATTAGAGGCTCCCTCAGAGAGTCAGCTTGGCCCTCCTCCCCTCCCATCGCCTTTTCCTCCCTGTTGTGATAAATAGGTATGATTCGTGCTGATAAAATTGAAACAATAATCAATATTGGTACAGTAATTAATATTTGGGAATAATAAAAATAGTTAAAAGTTGTAATGCCAAAGAAGAGAAGAATAGGAGGGGCTCCACCCTCCCCACTCCCAGCAGATGTTCACAAGGATAGGAGGAAAGAAGGCGAAGATACAGCTGCTAAAAATGAGCAAAAAGGAAGCAAAACCTGGTTGGGTCCCAGAAAATGCTAATTATAAGGGATATATTGCCTTTATATGTAGATATAGTGATACGTTAGTTTCGGCTTATATTGTACTGGCTTGGTGCACACGTGTAACCCAAAGGTGAATTAAAGGACACAGAGGAAGACTACGAAATCTTCATCAGACAACCCCCAAAAGACTTGTGCGACCACCAAACCGAGTGGTGGAGCATGCGCGGTAAAGGTGGTGATGAGGGCGGAGATAGAAATGTGACAAACTGAAAATAGGAGGAGATGGTATTAACCCATGGCATATAAGGGGGTAATTTTTACTTGGCAAGCTTGTACGTGAGGTGGCGAGGGTCCTAGAGCCCTGCACTCCGTACCCCGCGGTTATCTTTTGCTTAAGCGCTATTATTTGAACCAAATTATCCCTTATTTATATATTTTCTTAACTATTCAATTAAAATTGCTGCTATCTCAAATATTGTTTGGTTTTTTTATGATGGGATAATTGGGCAAACATAACACTGTGGTTCTGCTTCCCTGTCCTGGCCTGTTCTGCCCCACTTCACTGTTTCTGTGAGGCAACTCACCACTGCAATCACACGGTGCTCTGCAGCTTCCCTGTCGAAGCAGGTGCTGCCTACACCCGGCCATGACCGCCACCGCCGTGTTTCTCGTGTGGCAGCTGCAGCCACCCCTGCCCGCAGTGACTGCGTCCCGACCCCGACAGCCCACAGCTCTGCGTCCACAGCCACAGCAGCCTGCTCTCTGCTGATGGCAGAGACATGCAACCAGCCGCTGCTTGAAAATTGTGCCCATCTACTCGAAAAAGCTCTGCGCACCTGCAGTGGCTTGCATCACACACTCTGCCTGCTGATCTGATGCTTACAAAGCACCTGGGATTCTTGCGGTAATGCTGTCCCTGTCTTCTGTCTCTCTCTGTCTCTCTTTTCCCTCTCTGCTCTCTTTTTTATCCCCCTTCGTTAAAAACACTCTTTTTTTTAATCAAGAAACAATTCTCAGATATAATATTACTGACTTTGCGCTTTATTTTCATCCGAGAAATCTTAAAAAATAATCCTTTCCAGCTCCCTGTTTTTACAGTGGGAGAGGACATACATGATGCTAAAGCTACAGACTCTTACATAACTCAGAGAGTTTTTTGTATTTAATACACAAGGTATAAGCTGTTAGAAAAACAGGCACTGAGAAAAGGAGAACATTCCTTTTTTTTTTCCCCCTTTTCCTTTTCTTTATGGAGCAACTGAAGTATGCAGGTCTGTGGCATTTGGAGTCCCTGGGATATTTTCAGGCAGGCGAAGTCCACTCACTGGGGACAGCTTCTTGGGCTCCAAATGGGATGCAGAATTCTTCCAATGTATGCAAACTGCAGAAAGTGGGGAATGAGGGGAGACATGTTGTTGCCAATTGCATTGCTGTTGCAGAGTGGAGTGGGGGGCTGCATGCTTGCTGCCATGGGCAAGTACCCTATACATTTTCAAGTCCACTAAATTTCAGCTTTTGAATTCACCTCTTGTCACCATTGCCCTGGCACGGTATATACATCACGAACGGGACGGGACCCTCCAAGTCAGTGTCTGAGAGGTTTATTCATGCATCAGTCTCAGCACATTGTTACGACAATGGAGACAAGAGATACAACCAGCTCACTGATTCAAACAGAATGCCAAAGAGACGTAGTGTTACAGCATATCATAAAGCCATTTCCATCTGTGTTTCAGCCAATCACACATAGAGCACAAGCATATTGACAATACTTCTATCCAATCATTTAAAGCACACGTAGCTTTGGTTAAAACAATCGTGGTCTATATTCAAACACAATAGCTTGTTCATAAGAAACAAGGCACAGAGCTCTATTCATTTTTAACCTTCTAAAGATATACAGTAAGTAAACTTGTTACCACCTAATGCAACACATTACATAGGCCTATTGTTCTATTTCTCACGTCTACATTACTAATTTTTCTGCTGCTTTAGCATCTCACTGTCTTTGCTGTCACTGAGGTCTGTCTTTTTCTAACTTTCTCAAGACCCTCTAATTTTAAGGATTCCTGCAACCACAGAGGTTGGTGGTGGCCAGGAGTGGGGTGGATTCTACTTACAAGCAAAGGAGATGCGTGGATGGGGTGCCCTCAGATACCTGTGAAAGCAGGACAGGGTCGTTTTCTGTGGAGTTAGCGCCTGGTCTGATACCATATATCTCTCTACCAGTGTGGGATAAGCAAACAATGCAAGTTAGCCGATAACTCTGGTGTTACCTGTCAAAGAGAAGATCAAGCCTTTGGTACATTCTGAAGATCCAGTGAGCACTCTCTCAGTGTCCATATGAGTGTTTAGTCTGAGTCAAGTTCTTAAGGCGTTCTGCCCCTCCTCTGGCTGAGCCTACAGGCATCAACTAAACACCCCAGCTGGGGTAGGGAGGAAACCCCAAAATGACATGGCTTTCCAGAAGGGCCTTGACAGGACTCATTACAGATATTAGCATTTGAACATCTTTGCAAATCTAATCCAAACCGTTCAGCTGCTGGAAATAAATGGAAATTAAATAAACCACCTGTCTTGGTTTGAAAGACAGGTGTCTGCTAAGGAAGGCAGGAGCCTCTCTTGGAATGGAAAATATGTTCCCCTTCCCTTTGAATTATTATAATTTTGAAATTAAGGGGCTTTCAGGCAAAGATATGAGAAAAGGAATAACAGTTAATAACAGTTCTTTACTAGTTTGTATAACAAGGCAAACAAACAACAACAGTGTCAGTACCACAGACAAAACTGGAAACCCAGCAGCCCCTTCTCGACTGCAGGCCCCTCCCTCTTGGTGTAGTTACGGTCACAGCCGGCAGGGGCGCCCGCGGCTCCGCGCCAGGCAGGGCGGGTGCGATGATTCCCCACGGCTGCAGGGGGCGCTGTGGAGCGAGTCGGGAATGCCGCACGCAGCTGGCGGAAGGGGTGGAGAAGGAAGGGGAGGGAAGGAGAAGGAAGGAGAAGGAAGGAGAGGGAAGGAGAGGGAAGGAGAAGGAAGGAAGGAAGGAAGGAAGGAAGGAAGGAGAGGGAAGGAGAAGGAAGGAGAAGGAAGGAGAAGGAAGGAGAAGGAAGGAGAGAGAAGGAGAAGGAAGGAGAAGGAAGGAGAGAGAAGGAGAAGGAAGGAGAAGGAAGGAGAGGGAAGGGGAGGGAACTTCCTTCACGAACTCACAGACGGAGCCGATCCTGGTGTCCTGCCTGAATAGCAAAGGGACTTGCAGTAGGAACCTCCAAGTTGCTAGATGGGAAGGCAGGGGTGAGCACAGCCCCAGAGCGGTATATGAGATCTACCAGAAGCTGCATTAGAACCCTCCCAGCAGGCTGGTGTTGCCTGGCTGCAGTGGAGCAAAAAACCCAGAGCAGTGGCCGAGGAACAGCAGGGGACCTGGGCATCAACAACCCAGGTCCAGAACACCGAAGAGAGGCACTCTCTGTGAGGGGAAAGGGGATTGGGGATCCCAGGGGTTTCCCTTGAGACACCTGTGAAGATGGTGAAAGGGTTCTTTGTTTGGTGAGGGTTATAAGTGGTCAAATCGTGAGCCAAAATTATCGAAAATTTAGCAAAGAGTTATTAATTTGTCTGTGAGACCGAATTTCAGTCTTCTAAACCACCACAGCCAAAGAGACAGCGTTGAGCCTGGGTTTGGCGCTGGGTGAACCCGACCCCTCGAGTGTCAGAGTCTCTCCCCTGTTCACGCACACCGCTTCTTGCAGCGAAGGTTTATGCAGTTTATTCTGCTCGACGCAAAGATGACCAAATTTCCTTTGTATCTCTTCACATGCATCGCTGTTTCTTTCCATGAGGTGGGCAGAAGCCTCATCCAGGTGTGCCATTGATGTCACTCGGCTCCGGGAAGCCGTGTGTTCAGATGTATCAGTTTGGCGCCCGCTGACTGTCCTGTCGTGATAGATGCAATGGGCAAGGCAATAATCGCTCTCGGGGTGGCTCCAACGACTCGGGAAACCGGTGATCATCGCCCTGGAAACTTCTATTCTCACGTTAAGGCGTCGATCGTTATCTTAACTTGTGTCTGGGAACTTGTTGAATCTAAACAGACAGCTACTCCCGGCCAGGATGGTCAGAGACTGCTTTTGGATTTCGCAATATTTTATACCATACATTAATAGCATGAATTATCCCTACCATATATTACAGTGAGGCACGGTGTTAGTAAGGTCCCAGTGCAACGGCCCCTCTTTAGGGCCGAGCTCCACTCACGGTCAAAGGCAGCAGGAGACAGAGCCCTGCAGTGAATTTTTCCCACAGCGACCACCGCCTTCCCCTCTGCAGCCGAAAGGGAGAGCGAGGTAGCAGCTGCCCAGCTCCTTCTTTCCCAGTCCAGTTCTCGAGGTATCTCTGTCCCTCCGAGAGAAACCCTCAGACATGAGAAGTGCAGCCAGATGCCCTCCTCCCCTAAACTTGGCAACTTCTTTTGTCTCTCTTAAGTACACAGTTCTTATTGTTCTGTAGCAACAAAATGGGAGGAAGTTCCTGTGAGAAAGAAAAAACAAACGGAGAAACGTTTACCTGCAAAAATATTATATGCTGTTCTAGAAAACTGGGGTGGGAACCTTAAAAAGGTGTGTGGCTTCGGTGCTACGTAAAGAGACAAATGTATAAGGAAACTTTGGTGGAAGCCCAGGGAGGGACAGACCAATGGGTTGAACTATAAATCTGCTTTGTAGAAATGTTTTTCGAGATATTTTTCTTAAACAGGAGGTAGAGCAAAGTGATTCTAGCATGCCAAAACCAGGCAGATCCTGAGTGTCCAGAGGCTTTAAAATGTCATTTTATGGGAAGAAATTGGCTTCATATGCAAAGTCATCAGTACACTGAATTGTTAAATCAGCTGTCTGAAATCAGAGCTTCAGAGTCTAAAATAGGCACTCATTATGGTCAAAATAGCCCCTTTCTATGTCCATAAGTGACATGGAAATACTGTCACTTGCCTTGGAGACATGAAAGGCATTCAGCCAGGTCACTGTTTTTTTGCCTGCCAGCAGTCATGGCTATAAGCACAAGAACAGTAAGGAACACAGTGCCCAAACACCTTCCCTGCATTGAGTCAGAGGGCAGGCACTGGTGCCCAGAATCTTCAGGAACAAGTAACGTTGTCTTGGACCTCTAAAGGATCAAAACATGAAAGCAGTCAAAGAGGTGACCAGATGTAACTATTGAGTCCCAAGCATCACAACATGTGAGACATCCACTGAAGCAGGAGATCCTCTTTGATGACAACAGATGAGAGCAGTGACAGCTCTCAGGGGATCCGTGGGAGATGGCAGATGTGTAACAATTGACAACCACCTTGGAAGGGACTTGACCAGAGTAGAGCCTTTGTACCTCAACAAAGTCTAGTTTTCTCTGTAAAACACCCGTTTTGCTCCTTTGTTATTGGCTGGAATATTAGTGCAAAAAGGGAAAAGCATGAATTGCCCAGCAGCAGCAGGCAGCTTCTAATTTCTCACCTATTTTTAGCAAATGACAGAGGGACAAGAAGACTGACTCCAAACCTGTCCTGGGCAGGCCTTTTTTATGCAATATTCTGGAGCTGCAATAGCTTCTATAGCTTGGTGCAGAGATTGAACGTAAGGATGGTTCAGCAATTGAGTTTCATCTCAGAGCCCTTCCATAGGTCTCACACAGAGGTATTTTGGAGGCTGGATTTATCCTTGGACATAGAAGAGCATAGAAAATGAAGAATAAGAGTAGAATCCCTTTTCAGCTTTAAATTGCAGATGATATCTCATAACTACCACTTTTAGAAAGAAAAGGAGAAATACTTAGCTGGGGCCTATCACAAAATCAGCATCTCTCAAGCTCAAGCAGAGATCTAGAAAAACAGTCTCCATCACTAATCTGAATCCAGTTGTACCTTGATGCACTTCATTACAGCATTTTTCAGGAGGAGTGAGAGAGACCAATCTGATTTTTATTTATACCTCAACATATGTTATATTCTTATAGTGGCTATAAATGGGCTTGCAGCCCTGTCCCCAGGGAGGCTTCTCCTAGCAGCCATCAGGGCAGAGAAAGCCTCCATGATCAGACTGCGAGTTCCTACTGTTATAAATTAGGTCCCCTATGTCTAATTTAATAAACCACAAACTTAAAATTTAGCAGCAGCTTTAACTGAGATAAAATAACAATCCAGTAGTTAAAAAAAGAAATTTGGCGGTGGTTCAGATAAAGCATAAGTAAAACTGACCGGGGTATGGACCCGACAGGGGTACAGGGAAGGCTTCCCACCCTGCCTCACATACAAAAGGCAAAAGGATCCAAACACAACTTATGTACTGTATGCTAATACATATTCATCAATACTCTCCTGTAAATCTCCTCTTATTTTCGATTCTTGAGATTTATGTCACTGTGCTACACAGTGCATACTCTGCCTGTTGAAAGGGCTCTTTTTGGCTTTTGGGGGGTCTTTCCAGAGGAAGGCTGACAGTCTTCCTCGCTGTCCTCTGAATAACCTGGCAAGTTGCCCACGTGCATTACGCTTTGTGTTATGTAAGTACTACTGTTTTAGATTCCCCATCTGGAATTGTCCCAGCTTTATTCAGCTCAAGGCTGAGCCTGCCTTGGGAGTGGTCTTAACTTCTCCAATTCCACTTTGGAAGTTTTCCTAACTTTGTTCATCCTCAAGGCTGATTCTGTTTTAGGATATTGCTTATCTCAAGACTCCATCTTGTGTCCTGTTTTCTCATGAACACCTGAAAACATCTGTTTTGTGACATTAATAATGTATAATTTTCCTCTATTACTTTTTCACAGATGTTTTCTAAAATACCACTGTAGTTAGAATTGTTAGCATGAATCACATTCATTTATCACACTAGCCCTCCCGCCCCCAATTGTCCACTTGCCCACTTGTTGGTGGGGCTAATGCCCGGATGGCTGCGAAGAATGCTGGGGAAATCAAGCTCTGGGAGGAAGTTAAGGACACAAAAGCAGCTAACTGCAACACAATAGGAGTCCTTTTGCTTTGGTTTGCTAGGTGGGAGCGGGGACTCACTTGTAGTAATGCTGTCCCTGTCTTCTGTTTCTCTATCTCTCTTTTTCCCTCCTTGCTCCTTTTTCTATCTCCCTTTAGTACAAACACCCTTTTTATCAATAAATGTTTCTCAGATATAATATGGTGCACATGCACTTTATTTCTGTCCGAGAAATCTATCAAAAAGAACCCTTCCCAACTCTCCTTTTTATAGATGAATGGGACGAAGGGACAAAGTAAACGTTATAGTCATTACTTACAAAAGTAAAACATCAGCAACAACTTGTGGTTTCCATTTAACACCTGTGCAAATGACTTCTTCTCAATCACTCTAATGATTTCGCTCCAGATTTCTGTGTGGAGATGTAACAGAGATTTAAAAGTAATTGGCTGGCAGAAAGAAGATACTGTCCTGAAGAGTGCAGGTTTGTGCACCGGATGGTTGTTGTAGGTACCTTTCCCCTCCCTCCCCCCTTCCCCCCCGTTTTAGTGGAATCAATGTTTTTTATTCCATTAGAAATTAGTCGCTGAACAAAGCTCCTAGTGTAGCACGTTAGAGCTGCTCATGCTCCTAAACCAAATGTTTCTGGTCCTCAGTCATATTTCCCCCTCATTTCCCCTCATATTTTAAGGTGAATTAACCTGAATAATTGACATGCTGAATGATTGGTGGGCTAAAAGCCCCTGAGAGGTAAGCTCTTCTAAGACACCCAAGTTCACCTTATTTTGGTGTTGTCTGTCCCCCAGCACAAAGCTGACCGACCTCCCTAGCTGCAGATGGTGGAGCTAAGCACCCCAAGGGTACCCTGGGTGTTAATGGCCTCTGGATTCAGGATGCAGGGAGGGAACTGGGTAGTGGCAGGGAGGGGAGGACCTCATATACAACCTCCAGTCCTGGTATCTCCATGCAGAAGTGTCCCACTATGCCCATATGCTGATCTGACAGAGAGGTCCTGATCTGGGTACCTTGTGGGGAGCTGTAGACCTAGCTGAGGGTCAGGAGAGTATGCTGGGGTTTCCAGGAGACTGTGAAGATATGTGTCCTTGTCCATGATATGAGTTCACTCTCAGCAGGTGAGAGGAAAATCTGCAAGTGGGCATGCACACCGAGAGAATTCTGTTGGATATAAGAATTTCATTGCCATCAGGATTGACAGTTTGGCATTATCAGGTGGAGATAGGAAACGCCCAAGGCATGGAAGTGGCAAGATAGCCCCATGCCCAGTCAGGGTGTGGACCCCTTGGTGTTCCCCTGGGGTGTCAAGCCCTTGTGGGGCACCCCTGGGTCTGCGGAGGTCAAGGGAGGACTCGTGTATGGTAATCCCCCTTCTTGGCTGTAAGGGCAGAGACAGTTACCAGGGTGCCCCTGGGTGCCCCCACAAGGCAGCTATGAGGATGTATGCTGTGGGCACAGTGAGCCTCTACATTTCCTCCATCTGTTTTAGCTACAGCAAGGCTTCCTCCCAGATGGCGCTAATTTTACAGCAGCTGAAGATGTGTCCTGAGGCTCTCACCTTAGTCATGTATCCTTTTAACTTCTAATTTCCTGGATTTGTCACACACTCTGTAGATTAAAGCATAGTATTTTATCTCTGAATCATTAACTTCTGTTGCTTTCTTATGCCCGCTTGAATCTTTCTCTGCTCCAGACAGCTCTGAATATAAATAGTTCAATAACACATGTCCTCTTTATTTAAAGACTATCATTTATATGACTGGAAGTATGAATGTGCAGTATGTTAACAGTGATGCCATAAAGAGGCTAAAATAACTAACCACTTTGCTGCAGTTAATGGATTCAAGGGCACAGGAGCACGTTCATAAGCTCATGCTACAAGTTTCAAGAATGAGGCTAGGAAATGGGAAAAAGCAAAGGCTTAAGTAGATAGTTGGTATGAAAGGCTTGGTCAGACAGTGTACAAACACCTGCTGAGCACCAAGGATTGCAAATACTTGTCTGGGTGCATCTCCTAGGCCTGTAAGGACCAGCAAACAGCAGCTGGTGCAGAGGGATGGCCAGCAGAGCCCAGACTCATCCAGAGGGGAGCAGAATGACAGCAACAAAACAAATGGAATTCCTCCAGAAAAAGAGTATGCAGAATGCTCTGCTACTGCTTGGTAAATGTCCAAGTGACTGGAAAGGCACTTCTAACTCATGTGGCAGCAGAAACCTTGTCTCTGTGTCGTTCCTTGTATGCTGTGCTGCCTGCTCTTAGAGTTCTTAAGAGACTGTCCAGTTCCACCCCTGCCATGCTCAGGGACACTTCCTGCTGGACCAGGTTGCTCCAACTTGGTCTTGAAGACCTCTAGGGGTGAGGCAGCCACATCTTCTCTGCACAACCTATGCCAGTCTATCACCACCCTCACAGCTATATTTCTTCCTGATATACCATGTAGTCCAACCCTCAGCCAGCATGAAGCTATTCCCTCTTGTCTCCCTTCATGCCCTTGCCAGTCTCTCTCCAGCTCATCAACCATGGGGGCAGCCTGTGAGCTGACCTGCATGCCATAGGTTTAAATGGTGCAGCTGGTCTCAGTGGCTCACAAGTGGTGTGTGTGAGTCTTTTACAGTTGCTCCTGGGTTGTCCTCCTTGTCATTAATCAAAGTCTTGAGGGCACTGTTCTGTGCCTCAATGAAATGTTGGTCCTATGGACTGCTGACTGAAATGCTCTGACAGATGCTGAGATTGGATGGCCAGAGACTTCAGCTGCAATGAAAAGTGCAGCCAGAAATGCATCTGTTCACTGTCCATGGCCATGAACATCGATACTGAAGCCTGCTGTAAAGTGATGTTAAACACCATGGCATCTGCAGCCAATGGCATTTTCTGGCCACATCCTTTCCCAGTCACCATCTGGAACAGCTGCTGGTGGTATCAGTGGGGTGCTTGGCTCTATTTGCCCATGACTCTGCATGCACTGCTTGTGGGGTTTCCCCTATAAAAGCATAATGGCAAAGAAGCTGCATTACAGGCTTAAAGTAAAGTATCACAAGGGTTCACATTCCCCAAACTGTGGCATTCCAGCTTAGGAGAAGAAACCGCATGGATTTGAAGTGAAATCTGTAACAAAATGAGCTGACCCAAATCAAAACTAAAACTCCCTTTAGCAAAAGTACATACTTGCCTAAGAAGTGTTTGTTTCCCTAAAAATGCTAGTGGGGAAGGACAAGAAATGTATTGGGGACTATAATTATATTTCTGGCATGTTGAGATTGATGTGTAGGGCTCTTATGGGTTATTTTGGTGTGGAAACTGGAGTTCCTTTGGTGTGGAAACTGGAGTTCCTCAGGTTTTGCCCCTGTTCCTTTGAAGCTAAGCCCAGGTTTAAAGCAAAGCCACTGGCACATCCAGATGAGTCACCAACCCTGACATTGGGAATGATGTCAGGGATAACTAGCAGCAACTTCTGCAAATTTAAATGTTTCTCACAGAATACATTGCTGTTATTCCTAGGTACCTAAATTTCTCCATCACCATCTTGGGGATGAACTGTTTCTTGACTGTGTGAAGTTGGATCTCAGAGTGTCACATCTCCCCTTACTTGCCAGATTTTGTCCAGCTTGTGCAAGACACTGCATGCAAGTTTTTGATCTTCAGGAAAACCATGTGCAATGCTTAAGACTAGGAGATAACCAAATCAGGAATTCCTGTGGAACATCGCTCTATCACCCTGGAAAAAATTCTATCCTAAAGCAAAGGAATAGGTGCAAGGAGGGGAGGAGAGGATGCCATACCCAGACATAACAATGGACATAACAAGGGAGCAGATGGCCAGAAACATTTCTACTTACCCATTTTATGCATTATCAGTATTTGTCCTATGTAAGACCAACTTTTTTTTATGTTTTCTTTTTTTTTTTCTTCAAAGGAAGCTTTTCTGTCTCTTTTTCCAGTCCCCTTAACACTGAAACAATGAGAGTGCTATCACAGATTACAGGCAGGTCAGGGAGGGCAAATTACATGCCAAAATAGTCTTTCTGAAGGGTTGTATTGGTGTTATGTGATAGGGTATGTGATAAGTCAAAGTTAGTGTTGCATAACATTCCTCCACTACCTCTTGCAGTTCTTGTTGCAGTACATGGAGTGACTCACTGTCTGCAAAGCTGCTGCTGGTTTCTGCTGAAACTTTCCAAATGCATGTGTTGGTTTATTGCTCACTAATTTCTGCTTGTTGTTCCTTCCTTTTTAACCAAGACATGCTCACTTTTCCTTAATGATATTTCTCTGAATTAAACGCGGAGAATTTATATATATTTATATATATATATGTTTACATAAATAATAAACTTTGGTGTGGAAACTGGAGTTCCTCAGGTTTTGCCTCTTATTCAGAGGAATAAGAAACTAATAGAAAAGTAATTCTGAAAGCCTAATGACTATTAGCCTAAAAGGCTAATGGAAAAGTAATTTTGAAAGTCCTAAAATGGGTAAGATATTTGATTTATATGGACTGAAAAGACCTAAAAGTCTAGAGCCTGTGGGACCCGTGTCTGGAGATCTTGAGGGACAAAAAATGCTTGGGACTAGGCCAGGAGGAAACAGTGAAGTGTGCTGCTGGGCCAGTTCCCAGGAACCAGCAAGCCAAGACTGTGCATAATGTGTTGGACAATACCCCAGTGCATTTGAGAGGACTGGGCTGTGGGCCTGTGAGCTGATTTATCTGGGGTGAAGATTAAACCAAGGTGTGGTAACAGCTCCTGTAGTCTCATTCTGCAAGGGCAGAAACAGGCATGAAGGTTTTCTGCTGGCACCATGGGACTCAAGTGATCCAACCCATGAGGAGGAGTCAGACATTGTTATATATTAATTACCAGTAGTAAAAACCAATTGTCATGTCCCGTTTCTTCCTTCTAAAGAAGGAATTGCAGAGATTTTTGACTTCATGCCTCAAGGATGGCCTTTTGGTGGCATTGCTGTGGGTGAGACTGCTCTGTTCACCCAGTGTACTGCCTCAGCCACAAATGTTGTATCAGTTATGGAATACAGAATCATAGAAACAGCTAGCAGACTAACCAGGCAATTACCACAGCTGTTCATTTTTAAAGGAAAAAACTGTGAGGAAGTGTTTCTGATACTTTGTGATAGTCATTCCTCTAGTCTGAGTATCAGCAATGGCAAGGGCACGTGCAGGTCCAGTCAGGCACACTGAGAGGAGTTCCTGATTTGTCTTAGATACTGTGACATCAAAAGCCTTCCCTTCTTCCCTGTTTCTCCATTGTCTTACTCCTCAACTGCTCCCACCAATGTGTTCCCTCCCTTGAACATGTGTAAAAGGCACCAGCTGTCCTGTGCAACCCAGGGTGCTGCCCAGTGTCCATGCTTACCATTCATATGTTCCTGCACTACTGATACACTTCCTGCACCCCCAGGGAATAGGATTCACATTAAAGGAAAAATGTAGTTGGCCAAAGTGAACAATTATATGAAACAAAGGAAAATAACGACTACATATCCTTTATAGCAGTCAATTATTATGAGTTCTGGACCACTGTTCAGGCATAGAATTAAAAACCTTAATTATATTGTCACTTTTCAGCTCTGGTTGCCCACGAGTGAATATATTTACTGTAACTCCTGCTGATGGGAGGAAATTGATGGCATTCCAAGTAAGGTGGGATAGGAGAGCTGGGAAAAAAAAATGAGAGGCAACATGATGATGGCTGCACAAATGGGTGACAACTGTATTCCAGGACATTATAAATTAAAAATATTTCCAGTGAGACAAGTACAAATTTGATTAATTTTGTGCTTTTCTTCTCCTTCCTTCCCACTTCCCATACCCTTGCCACTACCAGTTTTGCCTCTCTAATTTGAAGTAAAGCCTCCGATCAGCTCATTGTCCCTCCTTTGTCACTGGCGTGCCACAGTGCAAAATCTGTCACACTCGGGCTCTGGAGAGGGTGGGTGCTGCTGCAAGAGGTGGCTGTGGGTCCATGCCAGGACGGGGTGATTCTGCTGGTCACCAGCACAAGTGTTGGATGCTGAGGATCTGCAAACTGTGCAGCTGGGCAGCCACACAGCGCTGGAGTCTCATGGAAAGCGAAGCATTTTGGTACTTGCCTGAAATCTTCCTATTGGGCTGAAGAGGTTCCCCTGTTTTTCTTTTTTTCCTCCCCCTTCAGTCTGAAGATTTTTTCCCAGACCTTTCAAACTGGCGGTGTGTGAGCAGAGGTGTTCCTGATGAATGAAATTAAGGGGCCTCATTAAGGATTTGCTCCCCACTGGCATGCACACCAGGGCTGAGCTCGGCAGAGCTGGATCTGGACCTGCCAGCAGCATGTTTTTGACACGTGTTGCCATGGCTACGCGGGATGAGTTAATGTGACGGAACCAGCCCACGGAGCAGAGGGCTTGCTGCGGATGCGGCCGGTGCTCAAGGCCGGTGCTTCACGCCGCCTTATTACCCCCGTGTAGCGGCAAGGCTTCCTGCTGTGGCTGTGAAAGCTTGGCCTTCCAACTCTATCTGAGCTCGACGGCTGGGCTGGGCCACCCTGCCTCAGCCCCTCGGCTGGCCAGAGAGGCTGTGCTTGCGCCCGGAACTGTCTCCACCATGCACACCGGAATTAAGGCAGAGAAGGGATGGCTGCCCAGAGCTGGAAGCCTAAACAAACAGCATCAAACCCAAAGTTTGGTGGTTGACCCTGGCTGTCCAGGCTGCATGGCTGTTTTCAGCCAGTTTTACCAGCACGTTTATAACTACCCACAGCCATCATACTCTATCATCTGCTTTCTCAGCTTTTCTGTGAATAATTTCTTTTCACCGTCATATTGGGATAAACTTCTCTCCTCTATTTAAATACTCAGTGCAGCATCTTCTCTCATTTCCTGCAATTGCAATATATTGACCTCTGAATTTTACAGCTAGTTACTGCTGACTTACCCTATGAAGCTTACACCTGTTGCAAACATTTATGTGTCTATCCTGTGCCGCCACTGTGGTTGCTGATAGCTGAGCCGTGTGAAATCTAGTCAGTCATTACTGCTCGATCTTTGCTGACATAAAGTCAGAAAAGCACTCCTGGTCCAGGGTTATCAATGGGGTTTGAGGTTATTCAGACAGACCCATGGACTTGTGGTCACAAACTCCCAATGGTGCTGGTGTGTTCCTCTACCAATGTAGATTCTGGCAGCTTGAATAAACATGTTAAGCAAACTGGGATGAGGAACCCTATTTTCCTGTGGCTTATTTTTTTTTTTTTAATTTATATTTCCATAAAGCGAAACTCAAGCTATAACTTTAACAGGTGAAAAAAAAGCACACAACATTTTTAACCCTGTGAAAGGCCAATAGCATCTAGTGAAAGGCGTCACTGGGCACATCAGGATTGGACTAGAAGATTGGTAAAAGTTCCTCCCAATCCAACTTCTGCTATTCTATGAGTCTGTCAGAAAGCTGCAACACAGGTTTATAAATGGCTTAACAGAATAAGAAAACAAGAATAAAACTGAGGAAGTGAAAACAAATTTTATCTCCTTAAAAATACATAAATTCATTTGATTCTGTTAAACTATCACTTGTTTTTTGTAAGGTTGATTGTATTTTTAAATAATGGATCCACTTTGTAATACATTTTGGTGCTGGAACAACTGCATTTTCTGACTGACAGTTCTCATCCAGACTCCTGAAACTTTCAGAAAACCCGTTTACCTATACTTCTAAATAGAAAAAAAAGAAAATTAGTAAGAACTTTTAAAAACTGTTTGGATTGCAAAAGCAGTCCTCTGCAAGAGCAGTTCATTGCCGAATCAGTATGCAGGAGGTCTAGTGCAGCTGACAGGCTGCTGTGACAGCTCCAGGACAGGATGCTCCATGTGAGTGTTCATCAGCCCTGTGGAAACTCCTCTTGCCCGGCCCGTTTCTGTTCTTATCATCATCCCTCTGCTCTAGCACAGGCATGGGACTGCCACCACAGTTACTGCCAGGGGGACCTGCAAAGGGTCCAGGGCGACTGCATGTGTCTGGGCTAATGGCCATGGGGGACCAAGGGCAGTTCTCTCCCAGATCCTACGTGTGACAGGCAAGGGCGGGAGGAGTAGGGATGCCTTGCAGGTCAACAATTATATTTGCCTTTTGTATTGGCAACAGGGTTCTGGTGCTTATGACCATGAGATTCTCTTAGAGAACTGAAGCCTGCTTGAAAAAGATGGGATCCACCTGACCAAGCACAGAAAAGGTATCTTTGGCAACAGGGTGGTCAGTCTGATAGAGAACTGCCAGCTAGGACCTGTTGGGTGGAGAGGGGATCACCAAAACAAGGGGAGAACGTGGTAGACAAACAAAGAATATAGGGCAAATGAAGGGAACTTGCTATCAAACAGGGCTAAAGAGAGTCCATCACAGGGGTACCCACATAAAGAAGGAAGACCCTACTAGAGAGAGTTGTGGGGAAAGCTTTCATATCCTTCTTGAGAGACCAGCATGTGGGGATCCTGCTCTGAAATTGTCCTACACCAGCACATTCCACATGGGACATGACCAGGGGAAATGAGGGTTCTGTTGTGCTTTAGCAGAGTTATACTGTCATTCGGATCATGGAAGGGCGGTGATATATCTCACAAATTCTGCACTGAGTGAATATGAGCTCTTCAGAAAGGACAAATTGGGAATGCAGGCAGGGAGAGATGTGAGAGAAAGCAAGTCTCTGACTTGTGACAGGTTGAGGCCAGTGGGAAAACCAGGGCAGGGTGTACTTAGTTTTGGTAGGGTGGAAAAGGTAGGGAATTGTTAAACAGTCTGTATAAAACCTTAAATCCACGGCACCTGATGGGATGCATCTGTATGAGCTAAGGGAGTGAGCTGGTGTCACTGCAGCACCTTCCTTGAGTAACTCTGAGACATTGTGCTGATATGAAGAGACGAAAAGAAGAAAACAGATGTCACTCCTTTATAAAGAAGGAGAAGAAGGAAGATCCTGGAAACCACAGACCTACCAGCCTCACACTGATTGGTTGGAAAGTAATAGAGCATATATTCCAGAAAGCCATTTCCAAATGCATGGAGAAGAAAGTGGTGACTGTGAGTTGTCACTGTGGATCTGCAAAGGGAAAGCCATGGCTGTCCAGCCTGGTAGCTTCTACAAAGAAAAGGCTCAGTGGAGAGGGAGAGAAAAAGGGCTGTTTCCTTACTTTAAACAAGGTTTTGAACATTACCTCCCATAAAATACTCCTAGTGAAACTGATGAAGTGGATACATTAATTGAGAGCTGATGAAACAATGGGTCCAGAATGATGTTATGAGTGACAAGAAGTCCTGCTGGTGGCAGAGACTAATGGTGCACCTCAGGGACCCATACCATTGTCAATATCCTTTAACATTTTGGCTAATAGCCTGGATGATGGGGCAGAGCACATCCTCAGAAAGTCCTCAGGCAATACAAAGGTGTGAGCAAGTCAATGTGCTGCCTGTTAGAGGGACAGGCTGGAAAGCTGAACAAAGAGGTGTCTCAGGGAGTTCAACAACAAGAAATGTGGGGGAGCACGGGGGCAGCCTTCTGGGGAGGAATAATCCCAGCCACTGGACAGCTGCAGAATGATGGGCTGGGAAGCACCTTTGCAGATCAGAAACTCAGCATCCTGTTGGATAGAAGGTGAAAGAGAGCCAGTAATGTGTTCTCATGGCAGGGAGGGCTGATTGTCTTTGGTCTACGTTTGGAGATGTCATCAGCAGGATGTGATTCTGCCCTTTGCTCAGCACTGATCTGGACTTCTGGCTACAGCCCTGTGCTTCTCTGTACAAAACACACAGACTTACTGGAAGAGGTCACTAAAATGCTGGAGGCACAGGAGCGTGTAGTCACATAGGGAGAGGCTGAGAGCACTGGGGCTGTCCAGCCTGGGGAAAGGGAGGTTCAGGGGAGATCTTGTCAGTGTGTATAAATACCTGATGCAGAGGAGCAAAGACTTCAGAGCCAGGCATTTCACAGTGGTAAGCAATCAGCTAATTAAAATATACTGACAGAAAATAAAAAAAAAATTCAAGAAGCTTCAGACTGTGCCAGGGGAGCTTCAGGATGGACATCAGGGGGAATTCCTTCACAGAAATAGTGGTTGAGCATTGGAATGGACTGCCTACAGAAGGGTGGAACCATTATCCCTGGACATGTTCAAGAAATGACTGGACATGGCACTCAATCCTCTGGTCTGGTTGACAAGGTCATGATCAGTCATAGGTTGGACTGAATGGTCTTAGAGGTCTTTCCCAACCTGACTCAGTAAGTCTGTAAAAATATTTTTCGTTTCAACAAGAAAAAAAACCTTTGGTGTGAGGGTGATCAAGCACTGGAACAGGTCATGGTGTCTCCAACATACTCAAAGCCAGACTGGACATGGTCTGGAGAAACCTGCTGTAGGTGAACCTGTGATGAGACAAGGACTGGACAAGATGACCTCCAGAGTTCTCTATTAACCTCAGCCCTGCTCTGATCCTAGGATCTTCCTGAGACACAAGTGACAGAAGACCTGATCTGTGGAGTCTACATCCTGTTGACCACAGTGTCAAAAGATGGAAGCTGGAGGAAAAAATCCATGTGGGCACAGTCCTGCACCAGAAAGAGGCAGAAACAATGTCCCTTTTTCTAGGGGGAATCCTCTTCTCTGTACAGCTAGAGTAAGAGAAATGATCTGTCCCTTATAATAACACTCAGAGTTACCATGGAGGGTCACTATTGATCAACCATAGACTTCAGCTTACTAATTGTAGACTCCTGTTGGGCACAGGAATGTGTAGTAGATCCTGTTTTCTTTTTATTATCTATGTAATTTAGAAATAGCTGAAGATCAAATATGGCAGGTGCATTTTTATAGCCACTATGAGTTTAAATCACTCTTCTTGATTTTTTGGCTTTACTTATCTTCTTCACTCTTGCTTTAATTTTTTTGCTAGTTTAGGGTCAGCTGTTGCCATTCCAACATATAGAAGCAGGATCTTGCAAGAGCAGGTCCACTCCAGTCTATAAAGTCCATTTAGTTTAATTGTTGCAACAACTAACCTGAAATGAGAAAGTTTGAGGAAAGTCATCATGTTTTTCTGCAAAGACGCTTTGCGAGCCTGTGCTGGCCTTTACCCCAGGAATTTTCATTACTTTTAAGAAGGATAATCATGTCCATGAGTGAATGGCAGTAGATGAACACCTTATCTACTTAAACCCATGATATCCAAGCAAAGCCAGTCGTTCTCAAACTGGGGTCAGGCTCCACGGTGAGGGTCAGGAGGCTGTGCACAGAGGCTGTTCTCTCTACTCCACCTCTGACCACACCAGTCACAGCCTGGAACAGCACAGGAGCCACCATCTCTCTCTGCTCAGGGGAGCTGGTAGTTCAGCAAACTGAAAGACAGCATTTTATCATGCCATCTGCTGCATACTGGCTCCTATGAGGAGGAACTGTGGTGGGCATGTTGTAATGTAGGTTTGAGATGGCAGCGGAGGAGTCCATGTTCAGCAGAGACATTAATGCCAGTGTCCGTTCATGCCAGAGTAATGAGGGGTAAGACTGCATGTCACTGTCATTAATGAATGGTGAAGCTCTGTACAGGACTTTTGAGGCTTCACATTTTTGTCCAAAGGCTCTGATCTGGGATGATTTTCCAACAGGGAGTAGTCTGCTTTTCTCCCTCTCCCTGCCCAACTCTGCAGTGATTACAAACTGAAGTTTTGACTCCAGCAGCAGCTGTCTATGCATCTTTCTGACTTCTTCCCCCTCCCTGAGGCACAGAACCCTCTACACAGAGATTTATAAAAGAAAATAAATTCACTGCATTCTCTATATTTGCCTTCTAGGCCTGGAAATAATCTTTGCCAATAGGGGAAAAACTTTCTCACTTAACTGCAAAGTGAAAACCAATATTTTCATTTCTCATTGTTATTCTGACACATACAAGTGTAAAAAAGAACACTAGCAAACAAATTTAGGTGAAGTGGTAAAAGCAATACTGCTGTGGTTGATGCTGTTTAAGCACTTCATATTCTAATCCTTCTATTGCAAGGGCAAGGAAGTAAAGTCTTTTACTGACTAGGGGCCTGGACAGACTTGAGGGCTGGGCCAGTGCAAACCTCACAGAGTGCAGGAAAGCAAAGTGCAAGGTGCTACACCTGCACTGGGACAATCCCAGCTACATCTACCAGCTGGGCAGAGAAGTGATTGAGAGCACCTCTGTGGAGAAGGACTTGGAGGTGATGGTTGATAAAAAACCCAGTATGAGCCATCAGTGTGCACTTGCAGCTGAGAAAGCCAAAGGAATTCTGGGCTTTATCCAGAGAAGCGTAGGCAGCCAGTTGAAGGAGGAGAATCTGCTCCTCTGGCCTTGTGAGACTACCTGGAGCACTGCACACAGTTGTGGTGCACCCAACATAAGAAGGACATGGAACTCTTGGAGCACATCCCCTATGAAGACAGGCTGAGAAAGGTAGGACTGTTCAGCCTGGAGAAGATAAAGTTGTGTGGAGACCCCATAGCAACCCTCCAGTATCTAAAGGATACTTCTGGTACCTACAGAGAAGCTGAAAAAGGATTCTCCATCAAGAACTGCAGTGACAGGACAAGGAGAAAGGAAGGAAAATTGAAGGAGGTTATTCCAATTTATGTTAACTATTAGGAAGAAATTTTTCACTCTGAGGGTGGTGAGATGCAAGAGCGGGCTGCCCTGGGAGGTTGTGAATGCCCCAGGCCTGGCAGTGTTCAAGGCCAGGTTGCATAAGACCTTGAGCAATCCAATCTGGTGGCGGGTGGCCCTGCCTACAATGGCAGGTTCAGACTGGATGATCTTTAAGCTCCATCCAAAGACCTTAATATTCTGCGATTCTATGACTCTACACCTGCTGCCTGAGGGCCCTTCTCAATCAAATCCTGCTTCTGGATGTTACTGGGCAACGCAAGCTTTGGCCTTGACCGTGATGGTGGGGAATCCTCGGGAAGAAGCTCACTCTCTTCCACGCTGATGGTAGTGATGGGAGACCTGGATGCCCATCAGTACTGCCTGACCTCAGGGCTGCAGCCAGGCCAGGGATGGAACCAGATGATGCTGTTCACACAGAGAAGGGAATATTGTAGAAACCACAGGAGCAAATGTGTTGTGATGTCTTGCTCACGGCGAGAAAAGTATGTCTGGGTATGATCCAGTTTTCACTAAGTGTACCAACCAATGGAGCAAGAGACAGACAAGATTTCTGAAGTCCACCTGAAGTGTAATTCAAACCAATCCTGAGAGATGTCATGATAAGTAAGATAAATTTCTGTCTTTCCTTTCCTTTCCAATATAAATCTTTGGCTTCTCAAAATTTGCTTAAACAGTGGTAGTTTGGTGGTGCCTTCATGAACTCTCTAACTCTCTGAGGGCTACAGACATGTCAGATCTTGCAGCAGCTGGTGGAGACAGATACGTATTTCACTTGGTCCTTTGAAAAAAAGCTCTGGAATTAAACACTCAAGGCAAAGGAAAGTATTTTGTGGAGATTTTTGTCATGGAAAATGAGCTGTTCAATTCTAATTTCAATAAGGTAGTGCCATTGATGCTTAAAAAAAATCTTCATTTTCTATCAAATGTTCTAGTTTTCTGTACTGCTTTAATTAATAGCTACAGAAAAAATGATGGGATGTTGGCCTGTAAGAAATTCTCTGCATGCAAGAGGACGATAAAGTAATATGCATATTTTTCAGATCAAAGCAATGGTTCTGCATCTGCAGATATTCCACCCCTTACATCAAAGAGTGTCACTTGAGAAAGACAAGCATGGTCAGACTTGCAAGTCTGTCCCACCCCTTTTTTACTAGTTCTTCTCACTCCAGCTTTTTTCCAGGTATCTTCTTGCTTTATTAATCTCTTAGGTTGTTTTGGTGATCTGATGTGTTTCTTCTTCAAGTCAATGCTGCTTTGCAGCTCCATGCCCCAGACAATTCGGTGTTCTCTCTTGCCAGAAAAAATTTGCAGCCACTGAGCATCCAAGGCTGGTCGTTGTAGACTGTGGAGACTTGGGATGAGACCCTGAGCCAACAGAAGATCTGTTAAAATGCAGTGAAGGTCACATGGATTTTTTTTCCTGTAAGTCTCTGCTCAAAGAGCCTCAGATTCTGCAAATGTTTTGAAACAGAAGGTGTTTGAAAAGTGGTTTTGAAAGGCTTTCATCTATTTGGGAAATTCTCAGGTAAATTCTGTTGCCAGTAGAACCTTACTCTAAATACTCAGAAACAAGAGATTTTTCCAAATTACATGTAACTCATTAATGTCCTTGTCATAGGACTTTTGTCAGCCCGGACTGACAGCTCCTGAGCACCAGGAAGATATCTGTGTTCCCTAGTGAGGCCCTTCCTGGTGACAGGTAAGTGCAGTGATCATTTGTGTCCCATTCGCTGATCACCAGTGGCTGCAAAGACTGTGTCCAGCCCAAACGTGTCCCACGTGTCCCTTCTTACAGAGCCCAGTGCTGCTGCCGACCTGGCTGACCCCCAGGGCCACCCTGAGCACCTGGCTGTCTGGTGCAGAGATGGCGCTGACTTGTGATATGATGCCACATCTGCCTTTGGTATGATGTCACATCTGCCTTTGATATGATGCCACATCTGCCTTTGGTATGATGCCACATCTGCCTTTGATATGATGCCACATCTGCCTTTGATATGATGCCACATCTGCCTTTGGTATGATGTCACATCCGCCTTTGATATGATGCCACATCTGCCTTCACCTGAGCCACAGCAAGGTATTCTTGGGACAGAAGGAGAAAATGAATGTTAAACAGGGAATGGTGCTTCTTCAAAGAATGAAAATTTTGTTACCAAAATGAAAAAGAATACTTTTCCCTTTGGTTGTACCAGCTAACATTTTCAGAGATATAATGGGAAACAACTTTTTTGCTCCCTGCTGAAATAAATAAATTTGAAACCTTGAAAGAAGAAGTGCATGAAGCATGGAATTAGCCTACTAAAACTAGATGGACAGGAGTTTGTGTTTTTTATTTTGTTTTGTTTTGTTTTTTTTACAAAAGTATTACTTACTAGAAGAAATACCAAAGAAAACTATCTGTGAAAATTTGATCTAGCAAAGGTGTGTTGATGCGTTTCCCTCCAGAATTACAGGTCACCTCTTCAACAATATCTCTGCACATTTTATCAGTAGTTTTTCAGATTTCACTTTTTCTGCCCTTTAGCTAATGATGGCTGACCCATTTCAGGTAACTTCTTGCCTGAGCCAGGAGCAGTTTCACTCAGTGATGTGCCTTGGTACCTGTGGAAGACAGCCAACAAGCAAGCTTCCTGGAGAAGCATGATTGCACCACACCCCATGGGTCAAGCAGTCAGGGTCATATAATCATGGAATTGTTAAAGTTTGACACAAGTTCTAGGGTCTTGGAGCCCAACCATGATACCAGCACCACTATGTTACCTCTAAATTATGTTCCAGCCTGTTGCTTTTTCTCAGCATCACTGGTAATCCTGGCTGTCATTTCTCCTACCTCCAAAAATGCCACTGTGACCAGTCTGCTCTATGTGGCAGGATTTTTTTTCCACTTAGTTTTTCATCTTCAGAGTTTCTAAGGATATTAACACCATGCAAGGCTGACAAGATGAATTCCGACAGAAGATAATTGCGTGAGTCCTTTGTTGCTGAGCCCTTTCAGTGTCTCAGCACTGTCAGTTTCCATTTCTTTCAAACACTTGTGTCAGAGGTGCCCACCACACACAGGGAGACCAGGAGGTGCTTGGCCAAAACTGTTTTGAAGACTGGAACAACTGTATTCTCAGAGAATTAATTTTTTTTTTTAACAAAAATGGAGATGGATGGATGGATGGATGGATGGATGGATGGATGGATGGATGGATGGATGGATGGATGATGGATGGATGATGGATGGATGGATGGATGGATGATGGATGGATGATGGATGGATGCATGATGGATGGATGGATGGATGGATGGATGATGGATGGATGGATGGATGGATGGATGGATGGATGGATGGATGGATGGATGATGGATGGATGGATGGATGGATGGATGGATGGATGGATTGATGATGGATGGATGATGGATGGATGGATGGATGATGGATGGATGGATGGATGGATGGATGGATGGATGGATGGATGGATGGATGGATGATGGATGGATGGATGGATGGATGGATGGATGGATGATGGATGGATGATGGATGGATGCATGATGGATGGATGGATGGATGGATGGATGATGGATGGATGGATGGATGGATGGATGGATGGATGGATGGATGGATGGATGATGGATGGATGGATGGATGGATGGATGGATGGATGGATGATGGATGGATGGATGGATGGATGGATGGATGGATGGATGGATGGATGGATGATGGATGGATGGATGGATGGATGGATGGATGGATGGATGGATGATGGATGGATGGATGGATGGATGGATGGATGGATGGATGGATGGTTCCACGGAGGGATGGATGGATTATGGATGGATGGATGGATGGATGGATGGATGGATGGATGGATGGATGATGGATGGATGGATGGATGGATGGATGGATGGATGGATGGATGATGGATGGATGGATGGATGGATGGATGGATGGATGATGGATGGATGGATGGATGGATGGATGGATGGATGGATGGATGATGGATGGATGGATGGATGGATGGATGGATGGATGGATGGATGGAAATGCAGGTTCCAAGGTTTACCTCAAGCAAGCTAATGCCTCGTGTGAGGGACCAGAGTGGACATGTCATGGTCAGCGCAGCCCTGGCTCCCACAGGGGTGTCAGGATCCATCCTGTGGGATGGAGCCCCAGCTCCCTCCTGTCTGTGTGGGCCTGAGTTCAGCAGAGGGAAGCCAACTGCTCTGGCAGCTCTGGCACAGCTCTCTGTGCTCAGCACCTGCACTTGGCGTGGGACTGGGCTATATCCCAGCCAGACCCAACACACACAGCACCACATTCCTGCAGAGGGAAAACAGACACAAAACCCAGCAAAACTTCAAAGGAAGGTGGTGCATGTGCTTCCAACCAGACATTTTAGGAACAGAAGGACAATTTTTTGCTTCTTCAGGCATCCTTTTGGAAGAGCCTGTCCAGGTTGGGAGGACAGTACCTGAGGCTCTGCATGGCTCTCAAGACATGTGAAGTATCCCAAAAGAGAAATTTCCCAGTTTCGCCCAGGTAGATTTTTTTACAAAATCCCTTGTCTGTAGCATTCTTGTGAGCGTGAGTGGTCAAAAATTCCACACACACACACTTTAGAGTTATTTCATTCATTTATTTATAGTCCCCCTTCATTATCCATAATCCCTAGTGGCACTTAATAACATGGGTTAGAGGTGGCCTTGGCAGTGCTGGGGTAACACTTGGACTTTCTGGTCTTAGAGGTCTTTTCCAACCTAAGTCATTCTATTATTTTGTGATTCTGTTTCTCAGTGCTACCAACTGATGGTCCTTCATCCATCCAGGAGCACAGACCTAGATTAATTTCTAGCTTTAATGGGAACCTTTATGTCATTGTGCCATAATTTTTTTTGCTTGTTCTGGCTATTAGCCAACTGAAGTGGGTCATGAACTTTTTCAGCACATTGTGTTTTAAAACATTCATTGTACCCAAAGAGTCTCAGCATATGTGTTAATTTTGAGAAAATCAGAAATTTCTGCTACAGAAACTTCCAAAAGATATTTTTAATTTTGGAATCTTTATTTTAAAACAACCTGGAACAGCAGTTTGAGGTTTGGTTTGGTTTCGTGGGAGAAGGGAGGGCAGAGAGTTGGCAAGGAGAGGAAGGGTTCCCTTAGTTCCGTTTTCAGGCTTGCCATATTTTGAAGTGCTATAAAGAATGCAAAATAAACGTATTTGAAAAGGCTTCAGTTCCCCCGTGAAATGCCAGGGTTGTGGAATGCCACCTTTCAGAATCAAATCACTCTGAGTAGTAATTCTAGAAATACTTACTTCACTCTGAATGAGAATGACAAATTTTGAAACCCTGGTGCTTCTCTTAAGCTAGAAATTGTATATTTTGCATGGCTAACAGCTTTCCACACTCCAGCTGCTGCTCATTCAACATGCTGAACATATGCTTGTTCATATCAACAATGCTGATCAGGCCAGAGGGGAGCTGGTAAGGGGCTGCTTGAGTAAATATTCCTTCCACTTCCTACTTTGTTATTTAAGTTTCCATGTTTTCTTGCATTGTCTCAGGATTTCCTCTCCAAAGGGCTGATCTCCTGCAGCATTTTGCTGCTGCTGTGACCCCAACACAAGATGCCAAGCTGATTCTCAGTCCTTGCTATGACTCTGTCCCCAAAGTAACAGAAGCTGTGGCATTGGAACAGCAATGGTAAGGACAAAAGGAAAACAATTTGACCAAATCAAAGGTACAAACCCAGTAGCTTGCATTTTGGCTGCACTGTATTGTGTGTCCAGCCACTGTAATGTCTGTGGGATGCACCAAGGGGTGATGCTGACAGGCAAAGCTTAACTCAGTATTCCTGATAAGGGCTGCAGGCAGGGACAAGCAGATATTCCTCTCACAGGGACCAAAGCAGCAGGCTGTCACTATTGCAGCCCCTGCAGAGAGCCCTCCTCTCCAGGGGCATCTTACACCTGCAGCCAGAACCCGTGTTTGCCACATCCACTGTCCTGATGCACTGGTGCAGGGAGAGCCAAGCCTCAGCAGGACACAGGGGTGACAGTGCTGTGGGGCTAGGTGGGGCAGGAGATTGTGCACAACTGAGAAAACAACAGAAAGAGAGGAGAAGTTTAAAACTGTGGTTTTGAATGAGCTGAACTCACTCCCGTGCATCACTCCAGGAAGCCAGGAGAGTGTCTCCAGTGACTCTCACCTGCTGGGAAACACGAGTGGAAAAGTAAAATCAGCCTGAGCTCGACCTGCAGACTTGTGCTTATGCTGTGTGACCTTTTTTCTGCCCAGGTTAGCACTGCTGTCCTGGTTCCAGCCACTGCTGGGGGAGGCACAGGGATGAGAAAGCTGCCGTTGGTCTGGAAGCCCACCTGCTACCTGGCTGACACAGCTCCTCTGGGAAGAGAAACACTTCCCAGCCCACCCATCTCTAGCACCAGGGCTGGCCAGTGACAGACTTCCTGCTTCCCAAAGCAATGCCAGCTGCCTGATGAGGGCAGTGGTGACATCCACGGCAGGCAGTTTGGCTTGGTTAGTTCATGGATACCCTGGGACTGGCCAGTAATGGCCGGTTTCTTGCTTCAGTAAAATTTGGAAAAATAGGTAGAAGAAACATGGATCTCTGCTATCCTCTGCTATCATATTCACTCAATTCATTAACTCTACTCTCTTCCTAGCCTGGCTCCAGTTAGCTGTTAATTTCAGGTGCTAAAAATGTAATTTAGTAACTGCACGAAACCAAGAAGTAGAATATAATTCACTCGACTGCCTCTTATGGGACTTGTACATAAAGCAAATGAACCCAGACTTGCTGTTATATAAAAGTTGGTTTTAGCAGGGGAAAAAAAATCAGTATAAGCAGACAACTGGCAAAGTCAACTGTCAAAAATTACAAGCCCAAATGGGCTCAGTCAAAAACACTCTATCTCCAGTTGAAAGGGCTAGGTATTTGTCAACCAGGTGTAATTAGAATCTGATGAAGTGCTGTGGTGTCACAACATAATGCATGCAACAATGCAGCCTTGGTATAAAGCCCTTTTCCCTCCCCACTGCATCCCTTCTGCATCCTCAGATTTGTGTAGCATCTTGGCCATGGGCGAGTGAAATGAGCAGTTAAGAGCTGACAGAAACACAGCTGATGATACCTCCAGGTTTAACCCAAAAAGAAGGAAAATCTATGGATGCCCGTTCAACCTGAAACTCTAAGAAATCATTAGTAGGCCAAGTTCAATGATGATGACAAAAGAAATTTAGGGGTGAAATGGAATTATTGGCATTTGCTTAAATTTGCCAGTTTCGATAGCAGAGGAGGCACATCTGTGCTGAAGAGCTTGCAAGAGGAAACACAGCTCAGGGTATGTACACAGAGCAGGGCTGGTGACTGCTGAAAGGACAGGCAATGCCCAATCCTCTCCCTGCCCTGGCTGGGCTCAGCTCAGCCTCTCGTGGGTGACTCCTGGCGAGGACTGAAATCTCTGTCCATCACCTGTGCATGTCATAGGAGGGAGCAGCCACCTCCTAAGATGTCTTAGCTTAGGATGCCTGAGGGCTTCAAAGTCCCTTTTTGTCAGCAAACCTGCAGTAGGACCAATGTGATGCCTCCAAAATATGTTATGTGTCTCCTCAGAGAAGATGCCATTCTATCTGTTGGGCCAAATTTTCACAATTCCTCTTCAGGTCAGGGAGGGTACTCTCGTGCTTTTGGTTTCATGAATGCTTTGTTTAGGTGGCCTCTGTTACCCTTCTGCTGAAAACTAAAACCAAAGTAAGCGGTGTTCAAATTCAGCCCAAGTCTGATGCACACAAAACTGTTCCCTTCCCTGTTCCAGCATTACATGACCTTCCTTATGGATTGTTGTTCTCAGGAAAGCATGAAATCACCCAAATACTTATGAAATGTCAGGATTCAGCTTTATTTTAAAATGGATTGTCCAGAAGCTAAGGATGGTCTGCAAATGCAGTCCTCCCTTTATGAAACCCGAAGCACAGAGAAAGGAATTCTGCTCATTTTTAGCCTTTCTGGTTTAGTTTTGTTTTAAAACTTTCGGAGAGATTTTATTGGATTTGTATCATATAAGGAAAAAGAGTATTATTTCAAAGTGACAGATAGATTAATCTAAGCCTAACTGACAAAGGATTATACAGTCCTTCCTGCAAAAATAAACAAATTTTTGTCGTTAAAATTTCAGTTTTTAAAAAATGTTATCATTATTGTCTTTTATTTGATCCTTCATGGTAGAACTTTAATTTGTTTGGGCTAAAGCTGGTCAATTTTAGAGCTATGGTTTTTGACAAACCCAGAAAACATGTTCCATTGTTGGAAAATCCCTTTGCTGACCATTACTATCTGTAACCAATCAGTCCCTCTCTTCATATTTTGATTTGGTTCCAAGTCTTGTGTCCTGGTTTAAAGGACAGGTGTCTGCCAAGGAAGGCAGGAACTTCCTTTGGAATGGAAAATATGACCCCCTTTCCCACAAATTATTGTAACTTAGAAATTATGGGGCTGTCAGGCAAAGATATAGGAAAGGAATAATTGACCATTACTAGAATATAAATATATATCTATAAAACAAAGCAAAAAATAACAACAAACAACAGCAGCACCAACAACCAAACAAAGCTACAGTCCCAAGCACAGCCCCAAGTGCAGACCCAGCCCAAGCACAGACCGAGTCCCAAGCATATACACAGTCCCAGTCCCAGTCCCAGTCCCATTCCCAGTCCCAGTCCCAGTCCCAGTCCCAGTCCCAGCCCAGTCCCAGTCCCAGTCCCAGTCCCAGTCCCAGCCCAGTCCCAGTCCCAGTCCCAGTCCCAGTCCCAGTCCCAGTCCCATTCCCATTCCCAGTCCCAGTCCCATTCCCATTCCCAGTCCCAGTCCCAGTTCCAGCCCCAGTCCCAGTCCCAGTCCCAGCCCCTATTCCCATTCCCAGTCCCAGTCCCAGTCCCAGTCCCAGCCCCAGTCCCAGTCCCAGTCCCATTCCCAGTCCCATTCCCAGTCCCATTCCCAGTCCCATCCCAGTCCCAGTCCCAGTCCCAGTCCCAGTCCCATTCCCAGTCCCATCCCAGTCCCAGTCCCAGTCCCATTCCAGTCCCAGTCCCATTCCCATTCCCCAGTCCCAGTCCCATTCCCAGTCCCAGTCCCAGTCCCAGTCCCAGTCCCAGTCCCAGTCCCAGTCCCATTCCCAGTCCCAGTCCCAGTCCCATTCCCAGTCCCAGTCCCATTCCCATTCCCAGTCCCAGTCCCATTCCCAGTCCCAGTCCCAGTCCCAGTCCCATTCCCAGTCCCAGTCCCAGTCCCAGTCCCATTCCCAGTCCCAGTCCCATTCCCAGTGCTCCCAGTCCATTCCCAGTCCCTCCCAGTATCCCCAGTCCCATTCCCAGTCCAGTCCCAGTCCCATTCCCATTCCCAGTCCCAGTCCCAGTCCCATTTCCCAGTCCCAGTCCCCAGTCCCAGTCCCATTCCCAGTCCCACAGTCCCATTCCCAGTCCCAGTCCCAGTCCCAGTCCCAGTCCCAGTCCCAGCCCCAGCCCCAGTCCCATTCCCGGTCCCAGTCCCAGTCCCATTCCCAGTCCATTCCCAGCCCCATTCCCAGTCCCAGCCCCAGTCCCATTCCCGGTCCCAGTCCCAGTCCCATTCCCAGTCCCAGTCCCAGTCCCAGTCCCAGTCCCATTCCCAGTCCCATTCCCAGCCCCATTCCCAGTCCCAGCCCCCGTCCCATTCCCAGTCCCATTCCCATTCCCAGTCCCAGTCCCAGTCCCAGTCCCCGTCCCAGTCCCAGTCCCAGCCCCAGTCCCAGTCCCAGTCCCAGTCCCAGTCCCATTCCCAGTCCCAGTCCCAGTCCCAGTCCCAGTCCCAGTCCCAGTCCCATTCCCAGCCCCAGTCCCGGTCCCAGTCCCAGTCCCAGTCCCAGTCCCAGTCCCAGTCCCAGTCCCAGTCCCAGTCCCAGTCCCGGTCCCTCTCTCGGCACTTTGCCCTCCGGTGCAGTTCCGGGCACAGCCAGCAGGGGCGCCGGTGGCTCCCGGCCGGCAGGGGTGCCGTGACTCCGCCGCGCCTGCAGGGGCGCTGTGGCGGCAGCTCGGCCGCCTCTCCCTCACGGGGTGATGGCGGGGGAGCCAGCGGCAGAGAGAGGAAAGGGCCTTTCTTTACAACTTCAGGGACCAGCTTGTCTCAGTGCCCCTCTGGGTGGTGAAATGCACTGTAGCAGGAACCTTGGAGCGGTAAGCTGAAATGAGTGGCAAACCAAGTGTAGCAGATACTCTGTAGCCATAGCAGGAGCCATGGGATGGCCTGGCAGGCACGGGCTGTTGGGTTAAAGTATAGTGAAAAACCCAAGCAGTGGCAGAAAAACAGCGGGGCTGGGCAGTGGTAGCCAGGCTCCTGCGAACAGCCAGGACATGCTCCCTCAGAGTGGGGATGAGGGGGTTGGGGTCCCGGATTTTCCCCTGAGGCACCCAAGTAGATGGTGAGGGTCTTTCCAGTGAGACTGGGTGGTGAAAAAGGTCCCATTTCAACAGCCACTCTTCCAAGCAACGCTTCATTTGAAGTAGGAGAAGCGGTAAATGGCTGGACTCCGTGGTCACAGTGAAGTTTCCCTCACAGTACCAGCAACTCGACTGTTCCCCTCCAGCCCAGTCCCTAACACCGTCCCCCTGTCCCCCAGCTCCCCAGGCCAAATCTTGCACTGTCTCTGCTCTTCCCAGGAGAAGGCCCCTCAGCTATAAGAGTGCAGCCAGCTGCACCCTTCCCCCTCCTCCCTGGCTACATCTTTTATCTCTCTTAAGCATCATCATTATCTCTTAGGCAACAATTGGTAGAAAATACCCTGAGATAAAGAAGAAGAAAAAATCCTAACTCTAACAACTTGCCATCCCACATTTTTTCCTCAGTTTCTCCAGGGGTGGTGCCAGAGGTAGGCAGGTACTGCTGCAGAGTGGTGAGGGTAGCTATAAACTGTGACCCAGCTCTGCAGGAATGCAAATGAGGCAAAAGCTCCCCTTCATCTCCACCTGTGGTCACACACCAGTCCTTCCTCGGGATTTCTGAAATTTCTTTTGATCTTGAGGATTATGAATATCAGAGGGCATCTTACTTCATTAGGACCCTCGTATGGTAAGAGTTGCAGGGAAGGTTTTTCAATCTAATGCTTTATTTATTTTCCTTTTCTTTAAGAGATACCAACCATCCAGTTGAAGTGCCTGTGTGGATCTTCTCTTCTTCCCCACACCCAAGGTCAGGCAAGACACTAAAAATGATGGATTGATCTGCCATGCAGACGTGAGACAAACTGCTCACAGTGTGGCAGTTTGTCTGGCATAAATATGGTATTGCCTGCAACAAAATATGTTTTCATGAATCCTGGTAAAGTGAAGCCTCACGCTGGGAGAACACTTGTCTACCCTGGCTGAGGGATGTAGCTTCTGTAAGGGCATGCAGTGGATCAGAGCCAAGGGAAGCAGGGTGCTGCTGGGTGAACAAGGGCTTGTCTGTCCTGCAGGCACCAGGAGGCTGAAGGCTGGGACTGTGTGGTGAGGACGTGTTTTCTGATGTAATCCTCAAGGACATGTTGGACAACTGCAGCCCGTGGGGTGAGTTAACCAGGGGAGGTGTGTGTCTATGTACTCCTCATGTACACATACAGCAGCAGACACGCAATCTTATCACTTAATTCCTCTGCTGCTCCTCATTACTGTTTGCAACAGCAAAGAAAACATTTTAAACATACCTCCTGCTGTCTTATTTCAACAATAACCCATATTTTAACAAATTCTGGCGCATTGAGTAAGCAATGTGTCTATAACTAATTTCTTACAAAATATGATGGTTTGTTTCCCCTTGATCCCTCATCAGAAAAAACACTTGCTGTTTTTTTTCCCTGTGATTTTAAACTCATCCTCTTGCTTCATGCAGTGAAGCAGCTTGAGCAGACTTGAGAAGCTTAAATGGCATCACAATAGTTCAGTTATTTAATTCCCACACTTACAGTTCTGTTTAGATCTCCTAATCTGCAAGCCCTGTGATGAAAGAAGCACTCATAGGTGTGCCCAGTAGATTTTCTCCTGCTCTTCATCGATGACAATCAGTCATTTCCCAGAACAGTTCCTTCATCTATATACTCCCATTCTCTAATCAGATATAAATATTTGCATGGTGCTTCCCACCTTTCTCAGCAAGAAATGAAGACCATCTCGGTCATACTTTTTTCGCGTGAAGGCTGGATTTATAAAGATGGAGTGGCTAACCTGGAGAGCAGCCCTTGGCAGAACTCTGTGCTATGGGACAGCCACTCTGAAGAGCAAGTGTGCATACACAGAGTTCTTTAGTTCAACTGTTAACATTGCCCAACCAACTTTATTCAGGGGGGTCTTGATATAAAACACAAAGATGTTAGTTCACTTTGCACATGGCTTCCTTGAGAGAAGCTGTTGAGTTGTGTTTTTCACTGGAAAGTAGTAAGTCGTGGCTCCAAAGTCCCAGATACAGAAGAAACCATCTCACCTAAATGCAATTTTCCCATTAAACTTTGGGTAGGAGATTAAACTGGGGGTTTTTAGTAGAAGAGAAATTGTAAACTAAACTAAACTGTGTCAGGGTTTAAGGAAATGCTGGAGGAAATGCTGTCTTGGGGTAGCAGGGCACTCCACAAGAGTGTGTGCTGTGGTGCAGGGTCTGAACTGCAGGCTTACTGGCCACATCGAACATTCTCCTCTCACCCTGCAGCAGAGGTAGCAGCGATGCTTTGGAAGCTTACAAAGGCTCCACAGACAGTCCTGGATGTGTCTATCCTGAATGTCAGGTGCTGGCATAAATATGGTATTGCCTGCAACAAAACATGTTTTCATGAATCCTACTAAAGTTGGAGGAAGAGAAGTCCTCTGTTTCTTGGAAGTCTGTGCTTCTTGGCAGACAACTTCTCTGACACGAATAAATAAGAAGTTCATAATTCACTTTAATAAAACAATTATTCTTTTTAATTAAGATAAGCGTCACATACATTTGCTAGCAGTTCCTCTATGCCTATCTGAGAACACCTTGCCATGAGAGACTTCTATCAGAACTGACTTTGCAACTAATAATGTAGTCTTCATCACTTAACTCAAAAGTCCCTATTGGCTTTAACACAGTGAAGCATTAAGGAAATGAAATATTAAAAAAAAAAAAATCATACCCTGAAGTTTGATTTGTTGAAAGCATTTCCTAAACTGACAAGCTACATGCCGTGTCTGGGAAACCCACAGGGAACTTTCAAAACTTGAGCAGCAGTTTCTAATCACTGACTATCATTAGCATTTTAGTGAATAGATTTTTGATAAGAAAAATCTTTGCCCTGTGAAAAAAAGAGAACCAAATAGCTTGACATTTTTAGTGCAAACAGAACTTCTCTTTAATTATTCCTTTAGCTATCCTCCAGGCACTGGGTGCCACAGTGAGTGGTCCTGTTGTGCTCCAGCAGAGGGTCCAATGTTCTGAAGGCAAATGCTGACGTTATGCCAAAGCTTTACACTGTCACTTACATATTATTATCATGGGATATGTCTTCTGCCATACACAGAGGGGAGGCAGAGGGTGGGTTCCTGTGTGGATGGCACATCAGCATTTCTGATGGGCCTCGTGGCAGCCAAGCTGTGCCAATGGTGTTTCACAGCTACCTGTAGTGCAGGGTGCTGCATCATGAGACCAGAGCAATGTGGATGGGTCCCTTAATTCGGGACAGTACTGGAAGGTACACACTGGGACAGCTATTGCAGACAAAGCTTTGGGTGTTGCAAGCTGAAGGACATGGAGGGAGTTTCAGTTTTCTTGCAGGCTGTTTTAATGGACTGAGGTCAGCAGGATGAGGTTCAGCAAGAAGTGCTGAGTCCTGCCCTTGGGTCACAACAGCCTCAGGCAGCTTCAAGCTGAGGAAGAGTGGATGGAAAGTTGGAAAAGGGCTTGGGTGTACTGGCTGACAGCCCAGGTGTTCTCAGGAGGCCAAGAAGGCAAATGGCACCTGGCCTGTATAAGGAACAGTGTTTCCAGCAGGCCCAGGACAGTCATTGTCTCTCTGCCCTGGGCACTGGTAGGACCTCATCTTGAGTGCCCAGTTTGGAGCCCCTCAGTTCAGGAAAGAGACTGAGGTGGTGGGGCATGTCCAGAAAATGGATGGGGCTGGGGAAGGGTCTTAGGCAAAAGAGTGGCTGAGGGAGCTGCGGAGGCTCAGCCTGGGCAGAATGAGGCTCAGGGGAAACCTTCTGTCTCTCTACATCCTCTGACAGGAGGGTGGAACCAGGTGGGGGTCATGCTCTGCTCCCAGGGAGCAGCAACGGGACAAGAGGAAATGGCCTCAAGTTGTGACAGAGAGGTTTTAGGTGGGACATTAGGGAAAATATCTTCAGTGAAAGGGTTGTCCAGCCCCAATTACAGGCATACAGACTGCTCAGGGCAGTGCTAAAATCCTTATCCCTGAAGGGTTTTAAAAGCCATGTGGGTGCAGCACTTGGGTACATGGGTTAGTGGTGGCCTTGGAAATACTGAGGGTACAGATGGGCATTATGGTCTCTGAAGGCTTTTCAAACTGAAATGATTCTTCAGATGGGGGGGGGGGAGGGCTAAATGGATAGAGAGTAGGGTTAGATTAGATACCAGGAAAATTTCTTGACCGTAGGAGTGGTGAGGCACAAGAGAAGTTGTTGATGCCACAACCCCAGAAATGTTCCAGACGAGGTTAGGCAAGGGCTGGGATAAGATGATCTTTAAGGTCCATTCTAACCTTGGTGATTCTATGATTTTATGAATCTGTGGCTAGATGGTGCCCTGAACTTGCATCTACAGGGCTAGAGAAACCTGGCAGAGGGCAATGAAAGTCTCAGTGTTATATAAATTGTCCCTAAACAGGGGACCCACGAAATGAAGCAGAACCAGGACCAGGACCAAGATGTTAATCTCTGCGCACCTGAAGAGTTGTGCCTGCCACAGCCTCTCAGCCTCGATGGATCAAGCAAGAATCAGGAGCAGCAGTTAGTATGGATTAGAGCACAGCCCAGCCGGGCTGCCAGCCCCTCTTCACCCTGCCAGACTGTTCCTCCTTCATGTATCTCACCATAAACTGCAACACTTTTTCCAACTTCTCACTAGGTAAAGATCACTTTCCTGGGCCGTGAGAGTGCTCCTGCGTTACTTTAGGCGCTTTTGCCAAACACCATGGCATGCACTCTGTCAATAAAAAGAAATTATTCTAAGTGTGTGGACAGAAAGAGAGATGGGGCAAGTCCTTTGTGGTGTGAAGCAGCAGTGCTGAATAATAGCCTTTGGGTTTCATCCCTTGGTGTTTTAGCAAGAACTTAGGGACTGAGGCTGGAGGAAGGGGCTACCTCAGCAGAAGCAATGCCAAGTTTTCCTTGAGATGTGACTGGCCATGCCTGTATGCAGAGTAGGACAAACACTATGGATTTGGAGAAGGCTCTGGGAAGGTTGACAGAAACACTTGCTGTCACCCACTGTGCTGGAGTCTACCAGGGAAAATTGGTTGAGGGCTCACCAAGGACAGCAGCATCAGGCAGGGGTCAGCACTGAACTGGCAAATGTGGGTGGGAGCAGGACTTGTGGGATAAAGCAAGGACAAGTGGCACAGGAGGTCCTGCATGCAGCAGGTGAAATGCTCATTCAAAGCCACCCAACACCCCTCTGGTTTCCTGAGGGAGAGCATGGCCTCCAAGGGCTGCTTTATCCGTGGGCCCTGTCCCTGCCCACAGGCAGCAAAGGACACATCTCTTCACGGCTTGGCCTGCCCAAAGGGGAGTGGATGGGGCATGGGAGGGGACATGGTGGAGCAGGTGGGACTGTTTTGTCCTACCTGTCCAAAGGCAGTCTGAGCAGCCCTTGCTGTGGTGTTGGGGGTTTTTGGGACCAAGAGGGAAAGGAGAGGGCTGGAGCTAGGGTTGAAGTGCCACGGCAGGATTTTTTCACAAAGATGAAGTAGAAGGATACATGAAGAGCTCACAGTGCCTTCTCTCCTCTGTCCCCACCTCTGTGTGCCCAAGTTGCCCATGGCTGCTCAGCCGCCTCCCACCTGACAGGGAGGAGGCATGGGTCTGACAGTGTTCAGTGGAGAAAAGGGATGGGGAAGAGACAGAGGCGGCTACAATCCCCGCTCGAAGCTGATAATTAATAAATGAAATGCCCTGGGACTCCACTAAAGCTTCCTCAGATGACTTATCTGTCGTGGGCTCGGCAAAGCATTAAATGGCCATTTTCTGACAGAATGACTTCACTGCGCCAGAGCTTCCTTGACTTTGTGAGGAATATTTCTCCCCTCCTCCCACCCCTTGTTTTTTTTTTAAATCTTCTCTCTTTCTTCCTCGCTCCCTCCCTCTCCTTTTCTCTCTCTCCCTGGTTGACGGCTCTAGTTCATTTCTGCCTATTTAATTGGGCCCCGGATGAATTTACTCGACAGGGCCATTCATCATGTGGCAGCGGCTGGCGGACGAGCCCAGGGGGAGCGGGGCTGACAGCTCCGGCAGCCTTGGATGCTGCCTGACTCTGGAAGTTCACATATTTGGGCATTAGTGCAGCTATTAGTTTAACAAGCTTCGTTTATCCCTGTCACTACCACTTCAGCTTCCCATGTAATAATTTGAAATGTAGATTACTGCTAGACAAATGGGACAGAGCAAGAGTACACAGGAGGGAAAAAAGTGACATGGATTGCTTGTTACGAGCTGGCTTTTTTTCCCCCCTTCCCTCTTTTAATCCCTTCCAATGTGAATGCTTTGATTAACTTAATATTCACATTATTTCTACTGTAAGCAGTTTGTCACCTGTGTACTTCCCTTTTTAGAAAATAGTTGGTAGGGATTTATTGACCCAAAGAAGAGGTTTAAAGCAATTATACAGGTGTCCAGGGGCCAAGGTCTGTGCACACACAGCCTCCTCCGTAGGAGCTGCTGGAGGTCAGTCTCTGCCAGCCAGATACACCTATGGACTCCAGACCTGAACCTTTCAGGACAGGTCTGTTCCGCATGGTGGAATTCATCTAAGATGCTGCAGGAGAGCAACATAGCACATTTATTCCGCCTTCCAGCTTCTGTTTCCAAGGCTTCCAACTACCATGTTGGTTCTGCACTGAAGGAGTCAGAACGACTGTCCCCAATGTTTAGAGAAAAGTGTGGTTTGCCACTTCTAACCCAGGAGTAAAAGTGATGCTGTAGGACCTCTACCCCCAAACCTTCACAGGTTTTATTGCACTCTTGTTGAAGTTCAGTGCATAGTGCCTGAGGTGGGAAGGCCAAAAAGGGGCACAGTATCACCTGCCCTGTATCCCAGAATGAGAGAGCTCCTTATACCATCAGCCTTTCTCAGCAAGTCCAAGACCACCACCAAACTTGTCTTTTGAAGCTACACCTAGAGGAGTCAACACCAAACTTGTCTTTTGAAGCTACACCTAGAGGAGTGAAAAATTAATTTTTTTGCAAAGGATCCAGTTATCCCCCCAGCTTAAATGTGTTCAAGATATCCTGTGTTTGTCCAACACAATTCTTGATTCCCGTTGTGTCTCTGCTCAGTGCAGGAGCTCTTCTCTGCTAGATTGCAGCCTTGTGCTCAAAGCTCAACCTTTTCAGACCAGATAGGTCAAGCTGTTTTCAAACTGACCTTGGAGAGCCAAAGGGGCTGCTCTTCCTTCAGTTTCTCACATCAAGGTTTCCAGGCTGTGAGTTATTCTAGGAGACTACCAAAAGCCATGTCCTGTTGGTCTGTGTATTTCCTGACTCTGAAACACTTCACTTTGCTGTGGTACTCAGAACAGAGCTCCCCAAGCCCAACCAAGGGCACCCCTAACCCATGTCTCCAAGTATCAAATCTACACAGCTTTTAAATGCCTCCAGGGATGGTGACTCAACTTCCCTCCTCCCTACAAGTCTGAGAACGTTTCATACACTCACCCGCCTGAGCTTGCATTTCACCATGTGAAAGATTTATTTGTCAAGTAAAACCAGCATACTCTGCAGATTTTAGTTATCTACCAAATCAGACACTCCACTAACCTGTGGCACCTGACATTATCACTATGGTATTGGGAATTCCTTCCTCCTCCCTGATAGAGCTAAGTGGGGTTCACGAATTCTGCTCTGGGGGAATTCTGATTATTCATCACTCTGGTCTGTGCTGGAGCACAATAAATCACTAAAACCCAGAAAGTTCTTCAGATAATTTTCTATATTGTAATTCATTTGGAGACACTGACAAATATAATAAGAAAACAGTCAAACTTTCCTAAATGGAAGTTGCCGAAATTCCCTGGAGTTAGAGATAGGTGTGCTCTTTATCTCTGGGATTGCCATTATGGTGGAGAACTTCTTGCAAGGAACACGCTGGCAGCTTTGGTTTTGGATGTGATCACTGGCATTACCACGGTTTGCTTGTCTCCCACTCTTTCCTTATTTGCACGGTAAGATCTCCAAGGTGCTGCTTGTGATGTGTTGCTATCCCTTTCCAAGTCACTGCAAAGTGACACAATTCATTTATCCCTCTCTCTTCTGCAGCCCCGAGGCTCTCCGGGGGCCTCAGCAGCTGGTTTCTTCCCTTAATGAAAAGCTCACAGAGGTCCGTGTCGAGCCCAGAGGCAGCTGATTTCCTTTCGTCATCAGCAAGCTGCAGTGCAGCAGCCAGCCAAACAGCCACGGTCCTGCTCCTCCACAGCATGTCTGGGACAAAGGCAAAGGCCCTGGCTTGACCCTGGGGCAAATCTCAGCCTTTCACCCCGGATTTGCAAAGCCTCTTCAGGATTTCTCCTCTTCTCTGTCCTATTCCACCTTTGAAGATCTTTGGGAATGCAGCAGGAGAGCATGTCTTGCTGTAATGCAGGGTATACTGCAAGAGATGCAGGGTCAGTGGGAGGGGGAGCTATTCTGGAGGGAAAACCCCGAATGAGATATATGGGGCGGGTGGAGGGGATGGGAGACCAGGCAATTGGAGTATTAATGGGTGCTTTTTTCTCTATTGGAAATTGAATTCTTGGAAATTGCAGAACTCCTGCAAATTCAGAGTTCTGCAAAAGACAGAACATTCCTGGGCTTCCTGGCTGAGCTGGATCTCAGAGCCCCCAGCCACCTGTACCCTTCTAGGATGGGTCAGCCCCATGGTGCCCTCAGGGCTCTGGCCTTCAGAAACAGAAGAAAATACACTGGTTTAAGGTCCTCCAGCGTGCCTGTCCCTCCATCTAGAGAGCTTCTTCCCCAGCAGCGCAGCTCGTGTTTCTCTGCTCCCTGGATGGCTTCCAGGCTACCCCAGGCACCTTCATCCATTTATTACTGAATGCATCAAAAATAACTTCTCTGAAGGCACATTAGTCAGTGCAGGAATGCTGGAGCTATAACTGAGCACATCTAAGGTCATGTGGTTTCTGACCTGTCACCACTTGAAAACCATCCTCCCAGGCTGTGCTGAAAAACTCCTGGTAAGGAGGTAGGACTCACCGACCTCCAATTCCCTGCAGCATCCTTTCAATCACAAAACAGACTTAACAAAATGGTTCAGTAGCTAGAGTTTTTTGACATCACTTCCACTGGAATGCCTGTGACTTTGTAATGAGGTGAATTGGATCTTCCAAGCTGCCCGTGCCTCTGTTCACACAGTAGTCTCTTCTTTTGCAGATGGTTCAACAGAGGATTGTTCTCCAGTACCATCTCTTAGGAATCACCAAGTTCCTGGGCTCTGGTGAACCCCAGGCATGCCTTCTGACAACAAATGCATCCTGATGAAATGTCAGCTTTGCACACGTGAGTCCAGCTGATACCTCAGAGTGGGAGTTATTTCCCCACCACCCCCCTGTCAGAGCTGGATCTCTCAAAGCTCCTATCTCCATTTTTCTGCTCCATTTCCAGGAGGCCCTGGCTCTTCTGGAGAGGGGCAGTTGCAGACCAAGTGGAGAACAGATGACCCTGATCAGCAATATCACGATTTGTGGCTAGTTTTGCAGGCACTTCCCTCATCCATTCTGGCTCTTCACCTTTAGAGGAGAACTAGGAATTGTTGTCTGTATTGTAATTAATTACAAGATATCATTTAATTATTAATCAGCTATTAAGTAACCATGAGTAGTTTTAGAAGGCTTTACATGCTCACTAATTTTACAAGACAGCTTTTCTAAATGAAAATATTTTTACATCCTAATGAAATGCCTCTTTGAATAAAAGCAGGAGCATGACACAAAACCAGGGAGTAAGCCCTAAGGCCACATATTGAGTTCTTCAGATGACTTCTTTCTTCTGAATTACAACACATCAATTCTCTATGTGAATGACTCTGGGAAAGTTTTTTAGTCTGTCAAGTACCAGTGCTTCCTCAAAGTTGCATCCCCTTGACCCTCTGCAGCTTCTACAACTACATAGAAGTAGTTCTAGCGAGGTAGAGGCTGAACTTTGCTCCCAAGTACCAAGAGACAGGTCAGGAAGGACTGCCCTTAAATTATGCCAAGGGAAGTTTAGTTGGATATTAGGAAAAAATCTTCATTAAAAGGGCTGTGAAACCCTTGCAGAGGCTTCACTGGGCAGTGGTAGTGTCACCATCCCTGGAAGGATTTAAAAGATATATATATATGTGTGAATATATATGCTTGTAGACATGGTTTGGTGGTGGCCTTGGCAATGCTGGCCTAATGGTTGGACTGGATCTTAAGGAGCTTTTCCAACTTAAATGACATTATAGTTCCATGGTAAGTCGCTTCTTTCCAAGCTAGCATGGAGCAGGATTGTGGGGAGTGAGCCAAGCAGTGCTCTTGGGTACTTATGAAAGAGTGATTTTCCATCCTCTGCTGTGCTACTGACACCCACCTGCCTTGGAGATAAGACCCTTCCTTGTCTACTGTGAAATATGGGGTTTTCTCCCAGGTTTGTTCTTTCTACAGGATTTGCCTTTGCTCGCCCTTTGCTGAACACATTCTACAGCATCTTGCATGGTCTCATATGTCACATGGGGAGAATTTGAGAATCCTATTTTAAGGCTGGCTGAGGTCTGCCGAGGCTAGAATGTTGCTGCTGTCCAATCAAATCCAAAAAAGCCATGATGACTCCTGGGGGCACGCCAACAAGACCACCTAATTTACTAAGTGTTTAGCCATGGATAATCGCTCTGAGTAAGTAGAAAATGTTAGACTCATAGATGCATCTGAAAAGGAGATTTTCCTCACCAAGCAGCAGTCTTTCAGCATTCTTCTTCCCAAAGAATTGTGGACAAACAAGAGTGGTTTTCCATCTCAGGAAACAGATTTCCATCAAACAATAATCCTGACCCTAAGTAAGCAGGATTGGTGCAGGACAAATAAAACCTGGTGTATGTTGTTCCCCTTTGCCTGAGATGAAAAGCTAATAGTTCCTATCAGAAATTATACTGGGTGAACAGATCCCACCAGAACAGCTATTTGGACTACTTGTGATTTTCTATTTGTTTATTAGATTTGAGACCCAAAAGCAAACACGTAATCCACAGCTTTTCAATTAGTGATGGAGCATGTGTGTACTGAAACCTCATTTAACCTCAGGAAACTTCCCTCCCTATCTGCCAAACATTTCTCTTTCCTTTATGACTCAAGGCTAAAAAAAAAACCCCAAAACCAACTTCACTCAACATTCAGGCAGTAATTACAAGATTGTATTTTACAAATGGAACATAAATAAAATCACATAGCTAATTAAGATGTATCATGAACTGAAGCTCATTTCTATGATACTAATTGCATATTTCACCTCCCTGTTAAATGGATTTGATGGTCTGAAAATAAGCCATTCATTTTATGCAGGGGAGATTTCCAAGAGCAGCAACTGCTGGCTGTCCAGTGGGATGTTAGCTTTCCCTAGTTAGACCAAAAATTAACAGGGTGAATTGATGACCCTTTTCACCAGTCCTTTGAGGAATGTGAATTTGAATGTGTCAGATATTTTTTTCTGCCCCAGCATCCTTTCTTTTGCAAGACATTCATGGCCAAAGGAACAAAATTCATTGGAACAAGGCAAGTTTTTAAAAAATACTGATTTACTTCCACCTTCCTGCACTGACAAGACAGGTTAAAAAACTGGCTTGGACACTACCGCCTTTACAAAGCAAAAGTCATCCACAACATTGTTGTTTTAATCCAACAAGTAATTTAGTTTACTTAATAAGTTAAAGTCAAAACAAGTACCTCTAATACAGACATCAGTCTGGAATTTCTGAGGACTGCCTTTTTAACAAAATTCTGAAAATCACCATGTGAAAGACAGAAATCCAGGATCTGAGAAAGAGAGGGACAGATTAATATTTTAAGATTGAATGCTTTAAATCCTGCAAAGAAGGATTTAAAGAGAGGCATTGCTATGGCATTGCAGGCAGGAAGTGCTTTGGCAGAGGCTGCTCTGTGATCTCACGCCGTTCTACTCAGAGGTGCAGGAGAAGGGGACCTGCACTGGCAGGTGACCCTCATTCCTCCAGCTCTCACTGGAAAGTGTTTCTCAGCTCTTAGCAGCTCTGGAGAAAGGGCACAGGATCTGTGGAGGCTGAGGTACAGCCCCAGGAAAACTGCTACTTGTCTCCCAATGGGCTGCTCCTATTTGAACATGAGGTCCAATTTCCTGTCAGTGATAGATGAAATGTCCATTATGTGGCTTTTACACCAGGCAAGAGAAACAGTGCAGATGCAGATGTTGCACATCTGATGATTTGAGCCAATTTTTGCTGTGGAAAGAATCACTCATTTGGAGAATGAAGCACTGTTTCAATGAAATATGGGATACACCTCACAGCTGGCAGGTGGTGATGAATGGTGGTATTAAGCACGGGATCCAGCAGCCCAGGTGAGGTCCAGCCAGAAGAAACTTGAGCATGAGCTCCAAGGAGGTGTGGGCACAAGCACACACTTATGTTCACACATGTGAAGAGAGTGAGCCCCACAGATCAACACAGACTCGTAAAACACATCCATGAACACAGAGAGGACCAGTTCTTCTCTTGCTGAGTAGGACAGGGTCATCAGTGGGAATATATATACATCCCTTCAAGAATACATATCCCTCCAGCAGTCGAGCAGAGATTTTGTCTGCTTGGTAGTTGCCCTTGTATCCCTGAGCCTTCCCTGGGACAAACTTGTAAGGGTCCTGTATGAGATGTTCTTTCCAATGAGTTCAGATTTGGGTTCCCAACTGCTTCTCTTCCCCTGTGCTCCTCTGGGCTTGTAGAAGTGGCTATTGAATGGGCACCATGGATGCATGTCAGGAGTAAAGCCAGAGTAAAGCCAGATGACAGGGCTCTTCAGGGATTGGTTTAGTCTGTGTCTGATGTACTCAGCTGCATCTTCTGATTTTTGCAATTCTGGGCTTCTGTTCTGGATTCAGACAGTGCACAGGGTTTGTGATTGAAGTTATAGTTTGCCTTAATAAAACTTTACTCCATTATTATTCCAAATGCTCATATTTACAGAAACCTGGCCTCTCAGAGGTGGCCTGCAGAAGACAGACAAATGGGAACCAGGATGCCAAAACAAGACACCCCAGATCTCCTGACCCTTCAGACTACCTGAATTACAAATTAGAGACGGATAGAAGAAACTGCAATAATCTCTAATGATTTTGTTCAACACTGTTTCCAAAGTGCACAAATACCATCAGGACCAGAGTGCAAACCAGCCCCAGGAACACCACTTGGTCCTGGAACATCACCTTGGCTCTGGGAATTCCCATCAACTGGCATGTCCCTCTCCTCACCCCGGCCCCTGTGTCCTGCCTGTTGGGTCACCCACATAGAAGTGGGTGACGAGATCCCAACAGAAGCAATGCCCTGGCTTCAAAAAGTGGAAATTTTTCCTTTTCGTTTGCCCCTTATTCCTCTCCATGTATTCCCCATTCTGGGTATGATTCTTTACCTGTTCCAAATAATCACACAAAGCAGTGGTAACAGCAAATCATAATCAATGCTGTTTCTTCCTATTACAGAAGAGACATTATAAACTGAAAACACAAAGATAATTTTGTCTTTACTAATAGTCTAATATGCATATGAGAAAGGTATTTGGCATTTTCTACACCTCCAACTCTTTTCTTCATGCATTGCTGAGCAGGCTGTACCAGAGTTTAAATGCATTTAAATCCACTTAAATCCACTTCAGAACTCAGTACATACACAGCAGAAGGATTTCATGATACAATGGTACTTCCTAGCTGTGCTTTAAAAATTTAGCCATTTCTTTCCTCAAAGTTTCCTTGTTGGAGGAGTAAATGACTGCTAATAGCGACATTCAAATCAGACCTGATATTTAGAGTGAGGTAGACTGTGCCACTCCACTTACCTCAGCAATTGGTAGGCTTGTGTTGAATATTAACACTACTTACTAGAAATGGCTTTGTTGTGCTGTGTAGCAGAGGTTATCCTGCCCAAAGCTCCTCCAGAGTGTTCTCTTAGCTGTTGCTTGTCAAATTCTGTCTTGCAAGAAGACACTGCTTTTTGCATTTTTTTCCCTAGATGAAGTGTATTACAAACAGACAGTGTGATTAGTGTTGCCCACGGAGCCCATGACAGGAAGGCTTTAAGGACCAGTCAGCACTGTAAGGAGCTGTTTCAGCAGTCAGACCTGGCCCATGTCCCACATTGGTCTCGTCCCTCTTTGGCAGCAACACAGTCTGGCTGCTGGCACCACAGTAAGGTCCTTCCTGCTCTCCTCTCCACCACCAGCCTCTCTCCCAGCTTCACAACACTCCCAGCCTTCTTCTCTTTGGGGGCCTTGTTTGCCTCACTGAGACAAGAAAAAGCTGCACACACTCCATGCTTTCCTGCCAGGTGGGATGATCCTGGGAAGCCTGGGGTGAGCAGCTCACAGAGAGGGACCCTGAAGGAGTGGATGGACTGATCTCAGGCAAAGTGCACAGTGCCACCCGTGTCAGGCCTTGACTTCCATTCTGCCAAGTAGCCAAAAAGGCCTCAAAAAGGCCTCTCGTCCCACTAAACAGGGGCAGCACACCTGCCCTTCCAACAAGGGCAGCCAGCAGCCATTGCAAGGCAGCCAGTGGGCTGCCAAGTAACTCCAGGGCTTGTTTTCACAGAAAGTTGAACACTTCTCTGCATTTATCCTTGAAAAGATGTCCCTTTCCTATACCTCAGCAGTTGGTCACTGGCGTAGTAGTGGTCCTGACACCCAAACTCCATCTTGCAGGGAAGGTGAAGCACACCACACAGGTAGCCCTGTGTGTGAACTTGCCCAAGCAGAGTCCCTGGGTGGACTGAGTGGTCTGTGGGCCACAAACTGGACAATGAGCTAGGAATTAACATTTCAAGTCAGCTGGGCTTGTGATGTGCTCCCTCTTCCTGCCCCATATCTGAAAACCAGTGACAACTTCTGAGGAGTGTCAATGCCACTCTCACAGTCCTTGCTGCAGTACTTATCATGGGATCAAGGGTATGTGGAACATTTTCCTGCCATTTTCCCTAGCTGCAGTGTGTTTGCAGATCCTTAGCAGAGTATAGTGCCCTGAGCCACTACTACACTAATGTCCTGTGAGAGCCCTACTTCTAAAACAGCAACTGCTTCATCAGGAACACAGGAGAAACCCTTCCTCCATTCTGGATTCTCAGCACATTTTGGGGTCCTTGTTTGTTCAGATAGCAGTCTTATAATTCCCTAATCAAAAAAGTTTTAAGAAACTACTTTGTGTTTTCTGAAAGTTGTTGTCCTATTCAGCAAAGAATCATCTCATGTCTTTATAACTTACACCATTACTCTTCTTGATTAACAGCAAAAACTGATGAGCTGGCCTTTCCAGGGCCCATAAGCAGAATCAGCCAAGCATAAAATATAAGAGAAGGGAAAACAATTAAAAGTTATTTTAGCTGTTACATCAGAGTTGAATGTTATATTGCCTTTTTTATCCCGTATGGTAAGAAAACTTCTGCTGCACACACATTTCTCTTCCAGTGATGGTATGAGCATATACAGAGTCAGAGTTTCATATTGGTCACATTAGGTATGGACTAGTAAGCAATATGCATGTGATGGTTTTCAGCCTTCCTTTTGTGACTGTGAAAGAAATGAACGGGCAGAGAATTGTTATTTCAGCTGGGGCTGTAGGGTTTATGCGAGATCTTTGGTCCTTGCAAGGCTCTCCGTGCATGGTGGTGCTTGCAGCTGGGAAGGAGCAGGCAGAGAGCCCTGCGAGCTGAGAGCTGTGCAGGACAGCTGTGCAGAGAGCTGAGAGCTGTGCAGGACAGCTGTGCAGAGAGCTGAGAGCTGTGCAGGACAGCTGTGCAGAGAGCTGAGAGCTGTGCAGGACAGCTGTGCAGAGAGTTGACAGCTGTGCAGGAACAGGACAGCCCCTTAAGCGTGGTGCAAACACAAACACAGTGCAGATCCTTCCCACGTGTCAGGGGCAAGCCCCAGTTGTTGTCCTGGCAGTTTCATGTGAGGGACACAGGTAGAAAGCTTTCCATTTCGATTCAGACTGCGAGAGAGGCAGAATGTGGTGGGACATAGCACTGAGAAGGAAACAGCATGGTGCAGGTGTGCCAGGAATATGAAAATAATGTGAACCAGGTACAACTGTCTGCGACATAGCAAGGAGGGAAGTGCAATTGGGGCAGCATGCATGCTGTTCATGAAATGCATGGCACGAAACAGAAAATTGTAGTGATAATATCAAGAAACACATAAATCACAAGAAGTAAAAAAATTAGAAAGCATCTTGATATTATGCTGTGGTTGTGCCCTAAAATACTTTATTTTACAGAATATGTTCCTAGGGATAATAGATTTTAAAGAATCAGCCAAGGTCTTCTCATTTAATTTTTATTGATTATATAACAATATATTTAAAAATCATCCACACACTGGCACCTACTAAATAGGTGCTGAAGGAGAAATCCAGCAAAACCAATCAGCAGAGATTATGTGTGAGGGAGAGACAATGTCCAAGCTGAGTCTGGAGATCTGAGCTCTGCAAGGACTTCCAGGAGCTGGATTTGATGAAACTTGGGTCCCTTCCAACTAAGGATGTTTCTAGGACCTTCTAAGACTCCCCAGCACTTCCAGCTAGCTCCAGAGCCAGGCTGTACAGATAAACCCACGGAAGGTTCCTGCAGGACTGGCGTACAGACATCCAGAGATGTGAGGCTGGTGCCAGACTCCTCCCCTTTCTTACCATATAGACACTCTGAATTACATTTTCCTGTGCTAACGGAACATTTTAGTTATCCTGTGCTTGCATCAGCTGTATATAAATGAAAAAGACCTTAATATGTTTGTTAATGAAAAAGTTACAGTAATATATTAAAGAAGAGTTTATTTAACTTTATTTAATTTAAAGGCCACTAACTTAGTAGACTAAGCCTTAATGATCTACAATAAATGTATTTTTTCAAAAGATTTCTCCATTATTGGGTGTTCTTAGACAAGACTCCACATTTCATATATAGGATTTAGATAAATTGCTGCTCTGGGTAACACAGTGTGATAAGGAGACATTAATTCATGCTAAATTACAAAGACATTCCTTCAAAGGAATTATTCTACCCCTATGAATATAAAAGACAACCTCTCTATCTGGACATTTCCTGGGAAGTGAGACATTCTATGCATTATACCAAACTGCAGAGGTATTCACTACAATAACATTAATCACAATGACTCCATTTGTCAGTTCCACCTTAATTAAGCATTGCTGCCATAATGGGCAATTTGAAGAATTATAAGAGGCAGTTTACAAGGGGGTTAATGGAGTTAGGAGTCAGAATTAAGTGGTCTTCTATCAGGTGGGACTTTCCTGGTGCTGTGAGGTGGCAGAAGCTTAATAGGGACATAGGATGGAAGGCATGACTGGAGCATCACCCTCATGGTCTAAATGTGTTACCTGCTGGCTGGCATGGAGTGCCCTGGTTTTGGCTGAAATCACTTTCTTCCCAGTACCTGGTGCAGTGTTGTGTTTTGGATTCAGGACGAGAATAAAGTTGATAACACATGCATGTTTGGTTGATGCTAAGTAGTGCTTATCTTAAATAAAAGACTTCTTTTTTTTTTTTTTTGCCCAGAAATTGTTCCATTTCCCAACAGAGAGGAGGTGAGAAAGCGTCCGGGAGAAAGCATGGGCAGGGCAGCTGTCCCAAACTGCTCAAAGGGATATTCTGCACCACAGAATGTCATGTCCAGCATATAAATTAGGGGAGCTAGCCAGGAGCCAGTCCTTCCTTCCACAGGGCTCTTGCACGTTTCAGCACCACCACGTCTTTTTGCACATACAGATGAGATTGCACAGCATGATGCATAAATTTATAGCTTTCAGAAGTTCTCTGTGGGATTCATTCCTATTCTGTTGATATTTCTGCAAAGCATGTCCCACTGCTAATTCCTAGCCTTCACTTGTATTGTAGGTTGCTGCAGACTGCCAAATTCTCCCTATTCTGCTGTGGGTGGGTCAGTTTTTCATGTGTATGGTAGTAAACATTGGCTCTGCAGTTTTGGCTACATTTTCAATGCTTACTGCACTGAAGCAAGGGCACATAATTCAGTTTCAGGTGGGCCCAAAGCCTCTTGTCCAGCAGGGCTTTGGAGGGCAAATGAATGAGAGTTACTACAGATTTGTAGGCAGAAAGAAGTCCATCTAGCTGAGTGGCAGCTGGAGCACGCTTGTCAGTTCATTGTTCAGGTATGATCACTGCCCCACTGCTTTGGAAACTCTGCTGTAAAAAGACACTTCCTAGAGGCTTCAAGAAAGTGCATGTACATATAAGGAATTTTCTTCCTAGGGCATTTCAAATTTTTGGGGTTTTTTTAAAGGAAGGAAAATAGGTCATGAAATCTTAAGACAGGAGCCATAAGTCGTCACCAGCTGTCTGTGACATTATTTCCAGATGTTCCTGCTCTTAGCCATCGTGGCCCACTGCAGGAATCCTGGCAAAGGAGCTGTCACTTTGATCTCTTTGTACCAGCTCCTGTGTACCCACCAGCTCTGCTCCTGTCGTTCCTGGCTGGACTGCATCTTGCCCTTGTCTGCAAAATCTGTTACAATACAGAGACATTCCTTTGCTTAACCAAGGGTCTGCATTTCCTATTCATTAAAAGTATAGCTGACAATTCCCGGGCATCTTGAACAATGGCCGTTTGTATGAAGGTTTGAGCCAAAACCATATTTGCATCCTTGAAGGGCATTCTCACTGAAGAAAGCAGTATGGGGCCTAACACCTGAAGAGACAGGAGGATTCCATGCCTCTCACCGCAATTTTGTCAGGTCTAATCCCACTGTTCTGCTACCAGCAGGCTGCCACGGCATTTCACATCCAGACGTGGAAGGGCTTAATGAGGAACAGGCACTGCCTGCCTGCTGCAGGACAGATGACTCATTTCTCTTTTAACCTAGCAAGGCTGAAAGACAGCAGAAGTACAAAAAGTATAAAAAACAGAGCAAGAAATGGCAATCCCTGCCATTGCACAGGACAGCCACGACATGGCTTCCAGTGTTCTCCTGTAAAGTCCCTTTGCTGCTAGGCCATGCATCTCTACTGAAAGATGACCAGGCACTGGCACAGGCTCTGCAAAGAAAAATCGGTTTGGTTCATCTCCTCACTGCCATCCTCAAAAAGTGCTGCAGGATGCCTTAAGGCAATCTTAGAACCATGGAAGGCTGGAGCTAGGAAGAGATGGAGGAGAGCCTTGTCTCCGGGGGGACTTTGCCTGGCAACCAGCTCATGTCTCACATGGGACAAGCAGTCAGCAGGAGATCATCAGAGACACTGTACCCCAGAGACATTCTCCAGTCAGATGGCAAAAGATCTCTACCAATGGACTGCAGTGGGACATGGAACTGGGCCAATGGTGTCCTGCCAGCATGCAGGGGCCAGGGCATAGAAAATAACTGCATCACAAGGCCTGGGGCTGTGGAAACTGTGCTTTCTGTTTTGGGGGCGATTTGGTTTGGGGCTTTTTGAATCTTGCTTTTTGAGTGGAGGCCTTTTTCTGAGAGTTGTCATTTGGGAGCTTTTTTGAGACTTTTTGGCTTTGGGCTTTTTGATGTAGGGGCCTTTTGGGTCACGTCCCTCTTCCTTTGGCTCCAGCTTGCCCACGGGCTCCCTACTCATTTGCCCTGGCCCTAGCCCGTGTTTTGTCCTTTTGCCCTGGCCCCAGACTGCCTTTTGGCTCTTGCTCGCTCTCATGTCTGTCCTGCCTTCCCGTGTCCCTGGCCAACGTCCTGGCTGTCTCTGCATCCCTGCCTGAGCCACCTGTGTCCAACTCCACCAAGGTCCACCCCAGCAATCCTCGCTGCCACCCCGCCCGGGGCTCTGGACCTGGCCCGGATGCCTCTGCAGGGGGAGCCGTGCCCAGGTGGGCAGCATGCAGAGCCCCTGACCTTCTGTGATAACTCTGCCTCTGTCTCTGCCTCTCCTCTGCCTCTGCCTCTGCCTCTCCTCTGCCTCTGCCTCTGCCTCTCCTCTGCCTCTGCCTCTGCCTCTGCCTCTGCCTCTGTCTCTGCCTCTGCCTCTCCTCTGCCTCTGCCTCTCCTTCTCTTTCTCTCTCTCCCCTCTCGCTGACTCCTTTCCCATTCTCCTTCCTTGTTTTTTGTCTTTTCTAGCCCTTTGTTTTGGGCAACTACTTTGTCTTTTTGGTTTCTTCTTCTCATATACAATGCTTGCCTCATTTGGCTTAATTTCATTCCTGGGCATTCATTTTACAAAGAACTCCTGCAGTTTTCCGCAGTGAAATATGACAATGGCAAGCACCAGCTTGCAGCAATGAGATGGGCAGTGGCACTGGGAGGTTGTTGCTTCAGTCCACATAGGATGGGGGATGTGAAGGGCTGTGCATCCCAAAGAGCTGCAAGTGCATATGATGCATGGAGAATGCATCAGGACATCAGGAGAGGAGCAACAGGGGTGGAGCAAAATGCAACAAATCCAGCCTGGCTGGACAAGTACTGCTGTGTGAACTTGGCAATTATGGAAAACTGATTTTTGAGCACCTGTTCTTCTCAAGTGCACTCCATTATACTGCAGGGTCAAGTGTAAGAATACCCATTCCACTCTGAAGTACAACTGCCTTGAAGCATCCCTGCTTTATGCTGCCAGCACAGACTGCAGACTTCTTCCCAAAGGGGAGCTTGCTGGTCAGGATGTATGCTGCTGCTGGACTTAATTCTGCCTCTCTCTGCCCACTGTCCATGAGCCCAATGACTATGATTTTATTTATCTACAATTATTTACTGAATTGTGAAAAGTTCTGGGAGTCCTGCTTGTCAGGTTTTAAACTGAAATGTATGGTACTGGGACACAGACCCATTGTCCTGAGCTTCCTGGAGGACTTCAACTGTGGAAATCAATATCAATGTTTATTATAAGGAGTGTATTGCTGTAGAGAATTTAACTTGGCCAGCAGCTCAGTGTTCAGGCAGCCTTTTGTTTAATCCTGCCAAAACAGAATGGGAGAGAAAAAAGGAAGCGTGGTAGCGAGAAAACTCAAGGGTTGAGACAAAAACAGGTTAACCAAAGGATGGAGAAAAATAAAAACAAAGGCATCCATTCACCACCTCCCACAAATAGACTGATAGTGATAGCCAGTCCCTAGGCAACACTTGCTTTTGAAAAACTCCCTCCACAGTTTCTGCTGGTGAGTATGGCACTGTGTTTTACAGATATCCTTTTGGTCAGTTGGTGTCAGCCCTCCAGTTGCCCCTCTAGCAGCTTTTTTCCCACCCAAAGCATCTCTCTGACCCTTCATACTATGCTAGTTTGCTCAGTGAGAGCCAGTTTTTGGTGTGTTCCCAACCCTGTTTCAGCCACAAATCAAGAACATGGCACCATACCATGAAGTAGCACCATACAGCTGCAATGAAGGTCATTAACTCCATCCCAGCTAAACGGGGTGCACATATCATCATGAGGAGTTCAGAAAGTGTGAGGGTGAAAGTTCTGGACACCTTCACTGCCACTCCTTTTCTGTCAATTGCATGGGTTTGTTGGGACTGTGGGCGCCATGGCCTAGTGGAACATGTCCCTGGGTCAGGGGCAGGGTGAGTTCTTCCACCCTCCAGGGCCCAGTGCAGCCCTGTCTGGTGGTCAGCAGTCACACGGGCAGAAGCTGAGGTCTTCCCATCTGTCCTACACTTTACAAGAGATTTTGGCTTGGAACAAAAATGCTGCTGGGGCAAAAATCCACGTGCCTGGGAGCCTCTTTCCCTCAGCAGCCAGAGGACACCCTGGCCCACAGAAGAATGGTTGGCATTGCAACAGAGCCCTGCTCCAAAGCAGGGAAGGCCTCAGCCAAAGCACTGTGGTTTTCAGACAGGAGAGGAGCCTTGAGGTTCTCCTGAACAGTACCTGCCTCCAGCCCCCAGCCAGCCCTTCCATCTTGCACCTAGGGCTGTCTTGGAGGGGAGAACAATCAGCCCACAGGACCAGGAACGCTTGGGAACCTGACACTCTTCACCAACGCTGACCTTGTAATTTTGTGGTGGCCTGGGCTGTGCCACAGCATGGAGCACCTTCCTGGGCCCAGCCATGCTGCACTGGGGAGCGTGTTTGGTGACACTGGCTGCAATGATGACCATGGCCAATGGATGCTTCTGCTGAGGGCCTTCAATGTCCCACTTCAAATGCAACCACCTGGTGATTTTTCCCAAGAAAGGCAGGACACAAGGTGAGGACAAGAGTGAAATCAGGTGTTTTGAACTTAAAAAAATTACTTTTATTTTAGGAACCAATAAAATTATGGTCAATATTTACAAATAATTATCTCACATAAAGGTTACATAAAACCAAATGTCCACAAGTAACAGTCACTCTCATGAAAAGACACACAGATATTGAACTACGCCAATCTTATTGCATGTTTCTTCAACTAATCTAAAAATAAAAAGTGTTGCAGTCAACCATTTAACTTAGAATAAAATCACAAATTCCAGTATTGACAGGAAAAAGAATTAAAAAAAAAAAAAAAGGAAGAAAAAAACCCTTTCAAATGACCCCTTCTTTTTGACCCATGCCTTAGCACCCCTGGTCCCCAGCCCACCTCCCTTTCCGCTACCCAAAACAAAACCCAAAATAAAATCCCCAAAATAATATTCGACATCTTTGGCAAATTGGCACCGCTGTAATTACATTCAAATATTATAACACACAAAAGCAACACACAGCACTAAGGAAAAAACACCAAGATTTCAAGTTTGTTCTTTTCCTACTAGAAAAAAAGAATACAAAACATACACATTTTAAGAAGCATTTTTTCATCTGTTTTGCAACAGATGTTATCCCCTACTTTCAAAGGCAATTCAACTGTTATTTTTAGGATTTTTTTTGTAAGTTATTTTTTGTTTGTATGTACTTCTCAAGGTGAGGAGGCATTTCTTTTTTTCCCTCTCTTTCTTTTTCCTCTCTTTTTAAAGAAGTAAGGTTCAATGCAGGCATTGCAGACTTTGGTGGATACAGTAGATATGTATTTCTTTGATGCTAGAAGTCCCTAATACATAGTTGTTTGTCTCTAAGAAAAAAAAGTTTGTCCTTTTTTTTCTTGGAAAGGAATTCCATTTGCAATGAAATGAGTTTCTGTAATTTCAAAATGTACAAAGGCCACTACAGAAAGTGAAAAACCAGGACAAGATTTTTTTCCCGCAAGAGGCTGAGCAAATGGAAAGGCAGATCTAATGCCCACTGGCCATTTCCCCCACCTAACTGAGACAAGGCAGAGCCAGAAACCTCGGACCCAGGGGTCTGGCTGGGTGGGGTCTGGGGCTGATGCAGGACTAGGATCCACCTCTCCACAACCCCTGCAAGCTTCTGAGATACTCACATGTGCCTACACACACCTACGGGGTGTAGACAGAAATTCCTACATGCGTGCCTGCTCACCCAGCAGTGCTGCAGCTGTGTCCAGCTCAGTCCTTTCAGTCTGGCTCCCCCATGCAGCTCCTGCATTCTGTGAGCCTTTCACAGGACTGGCGAGGGAGGCCACTGCTGGAGCTGGCACCTATGCCAGCTGTGATGCCAAGGTGAGCAGTCTGGACACCACTTTGACATGCTTTTCACTCAGCATTTGCATGTCAAGTCTCATTAACTCGACCAAAAAAAGAACACTAATTGCTTTTGATCCTTTCAGATCCTTCTGTTTGTCACACTGTGTTACATGTACCTGTGATCAGAGCAGATCTGAGAAGTGCCTGGCCCAGCCCTGCCCAGCAGCCCCCAGGTGTGACCATCACCCACGCTGAGGGGACTGCGGGCCACGTCAGCCGAGAGCTGCAGGTCATCCAACATTGCATCAATTAATCCAGAAACAAAACCAGGTTCTTTCCAGAATTTGCTGGGACAGAGTCATGGGGTGGGTCAGCCTAGTGCTCTGCTGCCTCTTGGGCCTCATGCTTCCTAGTGGCACATGCATGCAGAGAAGAGCATGGTACTGGGAAGGACACTTGGTCAGAGCTGTGTTGCAGCCAGTGACAGCCACACAAATCCACTCTACTGCAGGCCACAGCTCTTGAGGCTGTGGGCACCCACGTCTGGAAATAAGCAAGAACATTACATGGCTTCCTTTCTCCTTCAAACAGAAGGATGTGTAAAATACATAAATTAAAGAAAAAGAAAACCAGGAATATAACCCCATTAGCTAAGACCAGCATAGCAAAGCATTTATCAACATCTGGTAACTGCTAAGACCTGGCACAGTGGGGCCACCACACCTCCCTCACCCAACCACCATGCAACTGTCTCCCATTGCACTGCCCTCACTGCAGCACCAAGAGGACTCGGTCACAGGGAGTCAGGGAGGGGTGACAGATTGTGAGCTCCATGTACCCTGGTGCTGCTTCTTTCCTCACCATCTCTTTCCCAAGGGCCTCAAGCACTGATGTTGTTGTACCAACTGCCAGTCCAATCAGAGAACTTCTCAGACATCTTGAAAGAACAGTCACTCTCTGGCCCCACGACACCAGAGCCCCAATTGTTTTTCTACTTCAAGAGTGATCAAAGAAAACTCCTGATCTGTTGATCCAGTCTTGGGATATGCAGAGCTCTGCAGTCAGTAGAGCTGCCTAACAATAATATCTCCATAACTGAACCTTCAGACATGATGATGAACAAACTCAGTGTCCACAACATTTTGAGTCTTCTTTGTTGTCACAGTCTGACAGCATTTAACTGAAGGTTTCCTTGACAGGTCAGAATTCCCCTCATTCATGCAATCCTGATTCTGGCCTCTACTGACTTAGTCTTACAGCAGTATTTTTCCTCTTCACCTTTCAGATTTCATTTCTTAGCCTGTGTCAGCAATGTATTTGATAAAATTATTGCTGGAGTGTCAAGTACTGGAAAACCCTCCATCTCACCAAGCCTATAACAGAGTTCAGTGCTGAAACTGCCTGAAGGCACTTCATGGGGTAGATTTCTGCAAGGGTTTAGTAATGACTCACTGCTCCACAGGGCACTGAAGTAAAGGATTAGCAGGGGACCCCCAACCCCAGCACTGGACTGGCTGCCTCCCCTCCTTGCAGCCCCTAAGGATCCTTTGCTTCCCATCTCCACCTCACCCAGCAGCCTCTCCCCCATGAAACAGTGAGACCACAGAGGATGGATGGATGGAGGCAGGCAATGCTCTGTCCTCCCCAGCTCACCACCTTCTACCAACAGTGGCTTTCAAAGATGCTCCCCAAGGAGGAGGATTCCCACTATGAAGACTATGGGCAGCAAGTCTTTCTGAGGAAATCAGTTTGTAAATCTCAGGTGAAACATTCCCAAAACCAGAAAGTACTGTCAAGAAGCACCCTTTCCAGCAGCAGGGCATGAACACTGCATCGTCTAACTCGTCCTGGCTGCTCGTGACAGAAGGATGTCCCAGCAGATGTGAGGGAGCCATGGCTGCCACGTTGTGGGAGATGGGTCAGGCACAAGTCCCTGCTTCACATGGGCAAGGGTGGGGGTTCTGGGTTTCCCCTCAGTCTGTGCATCCAGAGTAGCTGGGATGGAGCCCACCAGCATGCCTGGCAGGCCAAGGGCTGCCCTGATGAAAGCCTTGACACCAGTCAGGCCTGGGCACATTCACACATCCATCACCTGGAGGAACACACCTGTCATGTCTTCCTAAGTCCCCAGCCCAACTACAAGCACGTCTGGCATGAGTATAGATATAACACCTGCTGAAATCTCATGTTTGATCTTCTCAACATTATCTGAATTGATGTAGGTCACACAATTCATGCTGCTGAGGAAACAAGTAGAAGTAATGTGATTGCAGCAGAGTGGCAGAGTGGGTGAAGGGCCCAATGCCAATGAGCTGCAGCTCCCTCACTGGGCACACACACGTTTTTTAGCCAAGCCTGATGGGGTCCCAACAGCTCGTGTAACTCAGCACACCTCTGCTCCAGGTACACCACCAGCAGTGGTGGTCAAAGCCTTGTTTCTCATCTCCTCAGCAAAGGCACTGGGCAGACACAGCCCTTCCTGAGCTCATTGAGAAGGTGCATGTGCTTAGAGTGGAGACAATGCACACCCCTTGGCCAGGGTCCTGCACAGGGTCCCAGGGACAAAAATGCCCTTTCCAGTATTGTCCAAGGAGTAAAAACAATCATGGGGTATGCAGAGAGTTATAAACCTAAATCAGGGCTTCAGAAGATTCCTTGTATAAATTTTCCATATTGTTATTTGTCTTTTGTTAAAAACAGGCGTGTATCAATAATTAATTGCTGGAAGAATAAAAGTTGCACTCATTTCACTGATAAGTTTATCACAAAACTTATTTCTGGGTTAGTTTAAAAGACTCTGGCTAAAATCCCTGATGGGGTCTGTGAATATCATGCTGAAATGTCACTGAGCTCTTGGGACCTGGATGTCTCCATACTGAGGCTTGGAACACATCTGCCCTGGAAACTTGGAAGTGATGGCTGCATTTCCATACCATGAGAAGATGCCACTGGAGTGGGAGAAGGAATCTCTCAGCAGATCAGCAGCCACTACAGATACCAGATATGCAGCACAAGTGATGAGGTGGGAAGGGAAGAGAGAGAATAGTGTTAACTCAGCAGCTGCCAGAGAAAGGTTTGTACAGCTGGAACCTGGTGAATACTGCTTGAATGTTCCTCCACAGGAGTGCATCTCAATTTGACACCAACAGCCTTTCTTCTGCAGGCAAGCACCAACAGAAGAGCCCAGGCAGCTCTGGGTGGATGAGGATGGTTGGGTTGGGAGTAAGGAGGCCACAGCCAGGTCTTCATCTCAACAGGACCAGGGGACTTCTCCATTGCCCTCAGGAGGGAAGGGATGGGGTCATGCCCATCATCCATGTGTGGCTGGGGCTGTCTGTGCCTTGGTCTGGGCTAGGGGCAGGCTTCAGAGGGAGGTCAGCAGTTCTCCTGGCTCCATGGAGAGGCAAGTGATTGGTGTAGCTGCTTAGTGGTCATTCGTAGCTGCTCTGCTTTCTTAATTTAGCCCCCACAAGGTGCATATTGAAACGTGTGACTATTAGTGCTTCCTATTCAAGCAGGAGGGAAGAAGCACAGAATTAGCAGGGCAAAAGTCGCCTCAGGCATGTCTGGACTACAGTGCTGGAATCTGCAATGCCTTCACAGAAAAGTACAGACACGCCGAAACAAGGAATTTCCCTTTCAGCTTGGCTTGGAAAGTGAGTGCAGCTGCCCTCATGGCTGGTACCCCCCCACTCAATATATGCACTTAACAAAAATCATAACCACAGGATTTCTCTGCCTTCCCCTTGGGGTTTTCATGACTGGGATTTAGCACACAATCTGTAGAGATATATGTAAGGTGTCAATGTTATTTAGGAATTCCTTCCTGGAATTAACTCGAAACCAGTGAATTTGTTCCAGTGTTTAGTATGATGTCAAATGAACATAAATTAATGTTAAGCAGTAAAATATCACAAAATTGCCTATGTCTTTCAGTTGCCCATGTGTTTGGTACCAGCATATAGCATGATCACACACAACTGTCAAATAGGATGCTCTATATAGAAACAACATCAGCCCAAAATACAGCCACAATGAGTGTTAACCTGGTTCAAAGTTGCTTAAAGCTTACTGAGTTCTTTGAATCAGTGCACCAATTTCAAAACACACTTTTGGATGTGTTTTGACTTCATTCTTGTACAGTGTTGCTGTTTATGCTTAAGCTACTCTTACAGTAATACAAACAAGCAAATATTTACAGTGGTGTGCTTGCGTAAAGTTGAGCAGACTGATTTTTTCTTTGCCACACACAAAAAAAAAAAAAAAGGAAAAAAAAAAGTTTAAAAAAAAGGAAAAAGAAAAGAAGAAGAAGAAGAAGAAAAGAAAATTGCCTTAAGTCTCACAGCCTGTTTCAGTGTGCAGCAAGAGGGAGCTGCCCCAAGGGGAGCTGCTCACGCCTCTTCCTTATCCCCAGATACAGCCATGGCACCCGCAGGCGATTAAAGCAGTAGCCAGCCGGCTGCAAAGAACATGAAGCTACCACACATTTTTGACCACACAGAGCTCCAGGAGTGCCACTTCCTCCTGTTTCTCGGTTTGATTCAGGACCCAACCAGATTCAAGAATGCAATAACCAGTTCCACAAGCTTTAAGAGCACAATTTCAACGATCGCGTTCCTACTAGGTAGTTCCTCCTTCCCTTTTGGAGAGGCCGGCGTGGTGGCAGCAGTGAGAGATGGGAGTGGCGGCTGTCCCGGACGCTGTGCCGGCGGTGCCGATGCCCGGGCCCGGCGTCAGTGGCGGTCATAGGCGGCGGCGGCGGCCGGCGCGGCTGCTCCGCGGGCTGTGGCGCTGTAGTAGTAGGGCGAGCCTGTGAGAGACGAGACCACCGTGAGCAACACAAAGGTGGGGAGGTGCCAGCTTGCAGTGGTCTGACAGTGGGGGACAGCGAGCGCTCCAGCCAAAGCGTCAGTAAAGGCTGGGTAAACAGAATGAAAATTGCATTCATTCATTCATTCTGCGTGAGAAGGAGGCTGCCACTGCTCTGCATTGCTGCTTGCCCTTCGATAGCTTCTTCCATTCCTTCACTCAAAACATCAACTTCATTTACTTCATGAAAAGAAGTTAATTACTTTTCACAAGAGAAAATCAAGATATTCCAACCCCAACACACTACCATACTCTGACTTCTTTTAATTTTCCCCCTCCTTTTCGAAGGAAGAGGTTGATCCCAAAGTATTCAAAGTATTTCAATGAAAGCACTTGTTTACCAAAAAAAGGCCTGAAAAATATTGGTGAAAATTGTCAGTCCTGCAGGGCTAAGCACTGGTGGATAGGATGATTACCCAAGGATCACCAGGAACCTGGACTATTTGTTTGAAGGAGGAAGAGTCTTTGGTATCCAGAGAGATACCAATCTGTCCAGCCAGCACCAGTTTTAAGAAACCTTCCAAGCACACCTGCAATGAAAGCAACTCCAATGCACCCTAAGAAGGGAATTTTCTCTCTTCAAGGTGCTACCAGTTTGGTCTGCAAACCATCACTTTCATATGCAAGGGATGTGAGGCACATCACAGCATGGAAGAACTCCTCTGGAAGGACTCGTACTCAGCCTCATTCATCTGAGACCACCAGGGAGGTTTGGATGAGCCACAATGAGCCAATGTGAGTAACAGCTCTGGAGCAGTAAGGGCTGCAGGGTTTGCTTTCATGAGTGGCCCTGCCTAAGAGCTGCCTTCCATCCTAAGCTCCCTGCCTTCGACGCACATGGGACAGCACTCTGTCAGACACTGTCAAAGGTCTTCACAGCCCTGGATGTGACCTGCTGCAGAAGCAGTGACTTCTGCTGCTTCAGTGCCACAGAGGAGCTGGCCCCACCAGGAAAAGGTGATGCCACCACCTGTGAGAGTCTGTCCGAATTTTCCCTCATCTGCCTCATCATTGTCATTGGGGGGCCACTGCAGAGGAGATCCCCCCTGTCTGGAATCTCTGGCTCTGAAGGAAAAAGTCCCACACCAAAGGCCCTGAGACCTGAAAGCACAGTGTTATTTGTTTTCATGGGTGTGTTTGCTGTATGCCAACAAGGGGGCACCGTGCCCTTTTTGCAACAACAGCCTTGGGAGCTGTTCCACCTCTCAGCCTGGCTGGACTTCTCCTGAGTTTCGGGTGGTCTCCCACAGAAGACCCTCACCTGTTCTGCAACCACCATGACAGACAGACTGAGATGTAAGGAGCCTCTCCATCAAGGACTGAGACATGGAACCCCCATGTGGAAAGGCCCCTCTGCTCCTTCCAAGGACTGGGACTGAAACCCCCAGCCCGGGGAGGTGTGTGGGAGAGGCAAGCTGACCAAAGCGAGATGCTTGCCTGCAGGATGTGACCACTGGACCACAAAAACAATGGCTCTTGTTTACTGCTGAGAACATGGACTACCTGTCACATCTATTCCTTATTGTATCTGTTTCCCCCTCCCCTCACAATTTTCAATAGAATTATCATAATAAAAACCTCTGAGTTAGCGAGAGATTTTGAGATCTCCCCAGCGTAACAGGCGGATCCTCGACTGGACTGGACCAAAGGACTTTGTCTCTGCGTTTGGTAGATATAACTCCCTTTTTCTCTCTCTCTTTTCTCTCTCTTTCTTTATCTGTTTCTCTCCCTTAATCTCTCTATCTCATTTGCTGAGGTCATTCAATAAAGGTGCATTTGTTTTGGCTATCACTGCAAACCCCCTTGTACCGTGTTGGTTTTTGCACCCTGAGATCACCTCAATGAACCACCCCAACATCCATTCACTAGGACAGATCGTGACACCACCTCAGTGGGGACTGTGGACCCCTTAGGAAAGCATCCGTGGCAGTGAAGCCAAAGGTGCAGTTTTTGGTTGTCCACTTCCCATCCCAGACTAGCAAACACTGCTCCTGCAGGTCCAATGGTTGCCCAGCCCCTAGGCATAGCCCGAGTGTAGCAGTGCCCCATCTGTTCCACCACCATGGCCCTGCACTCCCTCTGGAGCTGGAAGGGGAACCCGGCTGGCATGCCTGGTGCTGTTGGCAACATGCTCTGAGCTGAGCCAAAAGCCTTCCCCTCTGGGAGGCTGGAGAGCCTCCTGCTGTCTCCTGTTATTGCACAGCCTCCCAAGGAACACTTTGCTGTTCACTTCAAAATTACCTGAATGATTACTTGAGGGCTGCTGGCTCAAAAGTCCAGGCACAGAGTAAGAATCACACAGGGATTTCAGGCTACCCTAATCCCTCAAATCAGGGAAAGTTGCTGTTAACCATTAGCAAAATGCAGGGCTACCTCACTGCTGTGGGTTCAACAGGCTCAATCTGACAGGCAAGCCCAGCTGCTCCTTCTAGGCTGCTTTTGTCCAGAGTGCCACCTCAGGAGATCAGCTCAGCTTCCATCACCAGCCTCCAGCTTTTCATTTATAAGGGAGCACAAGCTGATGCATCCAAAAAACAGAGCACAGGCAGCATTTGCTTTTGCCCAATATGTGCAATGTGCTGCTCAGCACAGTTGATCAGAGAAGAAAACTTTGTCATGATCAGTATCCTACCACAGCATGATTCTGGAACCTTGAGGGGTCAGAAACAGAGGACTTTGGCTACTGGAATGTGTCTCCTGCACTGTGCTGTGGCAAAACAGGAGCTTGTACACAGTGTGTGGGTCTGTGTTGTCCTCAGTTGCATCCTTACTGATGCAGACATCCAAAATCAGACAAACCCACTGTGAAGGGTTTAAACAAAGTAAAGCAATCTTCAGGAGTGTGGGCCTAGCTGACTAGAAAGACAGTTTTACTGTACACAAGAATACTCAAGAGAGTCCGTGAAATCACTGACCAGGATAAACACTTGCAAAGATGTCTTTATACGAACTCCTAACAGGAGCCAATCTGACCTAGGTTTATTTACTAAAAGCAAAAATATTTTAAGCCACAGTCAATGGTGTTAAAGCAGATCCCTTCAGCAGGCCATCATGCCACTCATGTTTACACAAGTGTAGTCTTGTGTTATCTGTTGAGGGCACCACAACTGCTATCCTGGGCTGGACAGTCTTCTTCCAGGTAACTGACATCAGGTAAAGGAGCTCCAGCCTCATGAACTATATTTCCTGGAGAATACTGGAAAGCTTCACAAGGACAGTGAAAACCATTCTCATGGGTAGTCTAAAATTAAATGCTGTATACTTCATATCGCAGCCAAACTCAAGCCATTGAAAGCAAAGAAAACTTCCCTGGTTGAATTGGCTACTCTTAAATGAGCAAAGGCAAAAGTTAACAGCTGATCAGACCTTGAAATGTGCATGCCATGTCTAGCTGGGGTTTTGAGGATGTTCTTTGGGAGCTGCCCTCTTGGGATGCCCAGTCTGTTGGCCCATGTCCCCTCATGGCCAGTCCAGCTGCACAGACGTCCCTGGGGATCATGGCAGGCAGTACCTTGAGGTAAAACAGCTCCCAGGCCAGTGAAGAGGCAGGTGGAACTGCTGTCCTCACCCACCACAGCACCAGGAGCTCAGTGTGGAGCAGGCAGTGATGGTGGTCATCAGAGATCCCAGTCCCCACTGGTATCAGCACTAGCACTAGTCATGGCAGCTCGGCTCAGACAGGAGGGAAAACACACAGGTGGAATCCAGCAGCACCAAGCAATTTCACTCTGACTCATGGAGCAGTGTGTGGGTCCCACCAGAGCCGGATGCAGTGCTTTCTGAGCTTTTGGGGTAAATGGGGTCTTTTGGGGGTCAGAGCCTTTGTTTTCACACTCCCTCTTCCTCTGCATCTGTTCTGACTCAATGCAGCTACAAAAAGCCCAATATTTCTCCCATGCATTCCAAAGGCCTTACATTTCTCTCAAGGTAGATTTTGCCAGTTTGCCTTTCAGCTGTGCAATCAAATAAGCTTGTATTTAAAGAGAGAAATGAAATCACTCACTCTTCCTGTCACCATGCCCCCATCCAGAACAGACTAGTCCATCCTTCTGTCATTTTTCCTTTCTAATTCATACTATCATCAATTTACTTCTTGACACAGTCATTTCTAGTGCCTACTTGTTCTCTAATCTTTCCACAGAATCCCACAGAGGAATTGAATCTAATCCTAATGGAGAGGCTCCAAGCCCTGTCCCTGCCTGATGCCTTGCCAGAACTGGCAGACATGGCCCAGAGATGGTGCAGCCAAACCCTGCCAGCCCGCCCTGGGATCACATCTGGACGCTGGACCAGACAGAGCCCGCAGTGAGCGCGAGCAGGATTGAGACAAATGCTGCAAGCCAACAAAAACTGACTTTTCTTTCTTCATTACACAGTGCTGCTGTTATCTGTCCTTGCCATGCACATGTTGAGCTGATCCTGTGCTGGTGTGTGCCAGTATGTGCCAACAGCCCGAGCCCTAGCCATGCACGTTTGCCCCTCATGCGCTCATGCATGTGCCTCCGTGTGCATCCCTGCACTGTACTGCTTGCACATCATTTGCAGGACAATATGGGGAAAAAAAGTAAGGAAAAAGATGTTCCTTCCCTGAACTCTTTGTCTGGCTAACAGATGGATACCCACTTCAGCCACTAAGCCAGACCACACAAGTGGCCAGGGTTTATGTCCTCTTCCCAGCACATTCCCCCAGGAACTTGGGGAGTGTCTTCACTCTTGCTGTGGTTGAGGTGGGACTGAGTCATTCCCCACAGCAAACATTCTCTCTGACACCAAGAGAGGTGTGGGAGCCACCAGGGAGATGCAGGATGCAAGAGCATGAAGACACTGCAAAGCTGCAGCATATAACTGACTTCCTGTGCCCCTGCTTCTGTTGACCGTTCTAAAGGACCATGGCTCGATTGCCTGCTCTTCCCCAGGAGCCATGGGGCACAGAATTTGGGACTGCCCAGCGAGGAGGGGGCACATTCCCCCATCTGCACTGGTCGCACGGCAGCTGGGGCAGAAGAGGCTTGGTGTGTGGTGCACAGGTGAGAAGCATCAAAGCAAGGGCAGAGCAGACAGCAGGGGAATGGTGAGTAGCTGGTGTTCTGCTGGGGCCAGACAACCAATTCCCAGTGTCTGCATGAACGTGGTTCTGCCTTCCCCTGAAGACACCACCACACACCCCCCCTTGCTACTCCACACATACAGGACACAGACGGGGGACTAAAAACCAAAGCTTTCTCAGTATTCTCATCTCTCTCTTTTTACTCTTCCCCAAATATCATTTTCCAATCCAAGTATCCTTTCCTCCACTTGCAAATCATGGCATTTCTGCTTTTAGCTCCTCTTTCACAGGTCTCAGACTTGTGTGATTGCTGTGGTGCAATTCTTCCTTCTCAGCACAGGGAATTAATTGAACGTAGGTGCTGCTAAGTGCTTACAGTATTACACTTTCATCTCAGTGAAAGGAGCAGGACTTTGTAAAACAAACTGTGTCAGGCAATGTACCAGTCCTGATTAATTTTGTCAAGGTTTCTGCTCTGAGGCTGATACTGCCAGAGCTTGTTCTCGGGAGAGAATTACTAAATGCACTCACGTATACTCCTGAGAGGAGTGGAAGCATCCTGGATACAGTTCAAATTAACCTGTTCTCCACTGCGTGTGCCCAGGCTCCTCACACAGCACCTTCTGAGTGTGCAGGGAGCCTGGGGGCAGGTTTAAAGGCCCTGCCACAGACTCCTACCTGCCCTAAACTCCCAGTGGGACTGGCAGGCACTAGGGAGAAGGGATTGTAGGATCAGGCTTCGAGTGACAAAGGCAGAGCTGGGGATAAGGGGGATCTCTGTCAGGCACAAGAGACATCTGACCCATTGACTGCAGCTGATTGCAGACACATTCTTGATCAGATCACACCACGGTACTTGGACCTACCCATGGTCAGACAGGGGATTCCCTCTCCAGGAAGCTCCAGCCCCCCAGTTCTGTGATCAGACTGAACTGAAATGATAAGTTCATCTTTAGGACTTGCTGCAGAACAAAAACTCACATTTCTTTTTTTTAATGCTGAAACAAAGTATATTGAAGAGGACAAAAATAAGGAAGCCGAGATTGTATATTTTACCTTTTCCAACAGAAAAAAAACCCCAACATTGACATTATAGCATGAAACACTTCAGTTTCAAGAAAGCTACAGTTTCTGGAAAAATATTATAGGCTCTGATTCTTTTTGTCCTTGCCTCATTTAAACACATGTTCACAGCATGCTGCTGGGTAAATGCATGAAGAAATCTGCTGAAGAAATCTTCTCCAGCCAGAGAATAAGCTTTGCTGTAAGAAGCACACTATGCCCATAACTGTTCATATGTCAAAGACGAGTCAGAATTTGTCCCCAAAATGCATGATCCAAAAAGGAAATGAGAAAAAGAGGATTAATGTAGAAAAAAGGATATGGCACAGGTAAAAGGTCCTGGCAGCAAGCAGTTGTCTCATGACTGGCCTCTGTATAAAGCCTTCTGCTGACCCAGACCTACCCATCTTCAGCATCTTCAAGGCATCACAGGGACCTACCCTGCCCAGCACTGTGGGCAGCATGCTCAGAGCTGGGACAGGTCCATTGTCTCCAATAAGGAGCTGAGCAGGCCATGGCTGCAACCTACTGCTGACAGACTGGAATGGCCACGGCCTACACTGGGGGGGTGGATCAGGAATGGCTTTGGGATGGCTCCAGAAAGAGTGCACATCCTTCTCATGCAGGTGAATATCCCCAGGCAGGAACACAGTAAACAGCCCAGGAGCCTCTCCAGAAGTCCTGTCTTCATGCAGAAGAGCAGGATGAGAGCTGGGTTGTCATTTACTTTTAGTATCATGCCAATTTCTTTAACACTTCAGAAGGAAATTGTTTTTTTAAGTTTTTTTCGTTGTTGTTGTTTTACACAAAACCTGGCTTCCCAGGCCTATCCATGATGCAGAGCATTGCTGAAGCAGCTTTACTGATTCAAAAGGAGTTGCAAAAAGAGAAATAAAGAAAGCATGGTGTGCGCTCTTGCCTCTGGCAAAAGCATCTTCCCCATGCTGCTCAACCAAAATTCTGCCAGCACCACTGGCTGTGGCCATGGAAACAGTGGGTTTAAGCACGGGGACTCCCCTGGCTTTGTGCAGCTATGCCCATCCATATTAGCTGAAGATCTGTCTGTTGATTTATGATGGAAGCGCTAACAAACCCTTAAATGTGGCACAGCAAATAACAGCATTACACCAGCACCATGGCATGAGAGGCAGAGGCTGTCTATTGCTCCCAAAGGATTTGTTTAAGGACAAGAACCATGATGAATACAGCCTGGGTGGTTCAATTACATGGGGACTCAATTACTTAAAACAAAGAAACTGGATGAAAAAAGTATGACAAAAATTCAAAATTATTTCGCTGCTGGAGGTCACATATAACAGCCCTGTCATCCATAAATCTGGAAATCTCTAAGGCATGCTACTCCTGTGTTGAGAGATGACAATTAATTGGTATTTTACTTACCTCATCCATGCAAATTATGCAGGGAAAAATTCTAATTACTGCATGCTACATGTATATAAGGTCAAAGTGGGCCAGCTTTTGACGGGGTGTAAAATGGATTATGTTTATCCTTCACATGAGGGTCATGATCCTGCAGGAGTTACAGGGCTTCTTTCTCCCATTGCTCATAAGGACCATGCTGGCATCAGTGAGGCCGTACCAGTGGTCCCTTGCTGAGGAGAGATGGAGTGGGCATACACACAACTGGGAAGCAAACACAACATGAGATCAGGGAGAAATGCAAAGCACACACACAAGCAAGCAGCAATGTCATAGGAGGCAGTGGAGCTTACAATTGGCTGCAAGCAAACTGGCACCACAAGTCTTGTCTGAGCAGGGTCCCATACCCTCAAAAAACTTGGTGACCCTGCTTTCCAGCAATATCCTATGTCTCTGGAAGGATTTTCAGCAGAAGCAGGAAGACAAGACATTTGGGCCATCTTGTTGGCAAAGTGAACCAAGAGCAATCATGCATCCCAATGGGGACCTGCAGTCCCATTCTGGGTCTAAACACGACTGAGGACAAGCTGGGACACACATTCTGCCCATCCCAGGGCTGGACAAACACTGCACACCTTGCACTGACCTCTCTAGGCAGGGGTGAACACTTACCCAGGAGTCCAGGGTTGGGAAACCTCCAGGAGTCGTTGTATGTTGAATATTGTGGGTGGCTGTATGGGCTCCCAGAAAACTCGCTCCCTAAGTTAAAGAGACAAAGACAGAATCAAAGGTCATTTCATTTGAGATGATAGTCACCACTCTGAGGTAAAGGGGCTCTCCAGTGTGTGCTCTGCTCTACTGCCAGCCACAGTAAAAGCACTGGTGGAGACTCTGCCTTGAGGAAGGGGAATATGGAATAAAGGATGAAGTAAGTGGGTGCAAACATCTTTTATGTGTCTTTTTTTGTGCTGCAACCTTTGTGACACACTGATGGGCTGGCCTTTGCCTCTCCAGCCCTACAGGACTCAGGTGAGAAGCACAATACAAGGACAGGACTGTCCAGATGGTCTCTGCTGCAGGAGAAGATGTACCAGAGAGTTTTTTGGTTATTGGATACCCTTCATGGAAAACTTGTCATAGTCCCAGATATTTCTCCAACACTGTAACCCAAGGAGAGGGATGTTTGCTTTGGTTTCAAACAGATTTGAACCCTCCAGACAAAAGCACAAAAAAGGCTTGAAAAATTATGGCTATTTATCTCCTCATCAGCTGCCATTCTTTCTGTCTGTTTGCTTTCTTCATATGTCACCTGCTTCATACTTCAGCTGCAAGCTCTTCAGAATACAGCCTTACACCATGGGGCTCTGACTTCACCCCAACACCACACAAATGCCAACACTGCTGCTGTTTTATAAGGAAATGTTTCTTGAAGTACACATTTCCTCCTCTCTCTCTTTGTCCCTCTTTCCCTTCTCCCCTCTCCCACATGTAAATATATAAAAGCACAACACAGCAGGAGAAAGGGTATGTTTCCTAAGGCAACATTTGAGGGCTGACAGGGCACAGCAGATGCTTGCCATGACCTTTGCCTGCTTTGGTCCTTGGCACTGGCATAGCCATGACCCCACATCCAGGAGCTGCCATAACCCCAGCTAGGCAGTGGAGCCCTGACAGTGTGTCCTGAGCAGCTCAAGCACCCTTGTCCCACACAATCTATAGACCCAACCTGGAAACCACACCTGGGTCTCCTGGCCAGTGAGCAGCCATGGCTTAGGCTGTTTGCAGGCACACTGGTGCCAGGGAAGGGGGCATGATGCTCTGGTCACCAAAACATATGGTAAGGTCCAGGATGGTTTGATTTCCACGTGATTCTGCTTCAGTGAAAACAGGCTGCCTGTCTGCCTGCATCATGAGATGAACAGACTGAGTGTGCTGACAGCCAGACCAGCCCATCACTAGTCTGCTACAGGAAGTCTCTGTTAGCATCTCTTCCTTGTTTCTTTTCTGCAGCCCTTTGGACCCATGACACTTACTAAGAGCAACCTACTCTCTCTCCCCAACACAGCTTCCATAGAGAGAAGGTCCAAAATATGCAGCAGCAAGCTTCCACACTTAGCACACCTTGCTGTGCCAACATCTCTTCACAAGCTCAGAGTAGGGTTTTCCCTATTGCCTCTGAGGAATGGCAGCACTTCACCCTGTGCCAGGAAAAATGGAGCTGTTTCAAACCTTTCTTCACAGGGAAGCACACAGTACCTACAATTCTTCTCTGCTCCTGTCCCTGTGGCTGATGGATGACTTCAGTGCCTGAAGGTTACCTCTGTCAGAGTGCTCACTCTAAAAGAGTAAGGCATAGCAAAGTTGACAATGCCCAAAGAGATGCTAACATACTGCAGCCAGTGGCAAGAGCATCCCCATTGCCTTCCACCAGACAGGGATCCATCTCTCTCCTGCAGGACACAGCAGCTTCTCTTAGATCCTTTCTGCCTCTGCATCAAAGCACTTGAGGCTGTTGTCTCACCCAGAGTCCTCCCTGATTTTTCCCTGCTTCTGTAGCTCCTGGGCATCCTGCTCATCTCTGGCCCAGCCTGTGTTTCTGGTGTTTGCCCAAGCCTGCAAAGCACACAGGCAGAGAGGTCTGTCCGGGAACTTCACTTGTGAGAGTCACAATGTTTCCCAGGCCCAAAGTCACGGTCACATTCTCCTGCCAGTGTGTGGCACGCTGAAATCCTTTCATTCTCTGGGTGCTGTTCTACAAGAAGGCTATCACACACCACCTTCCCCAGGGGTCGCATTTCTTCCTTTCCACAGGAAGTGAGATTTTCAAAGGTTTAGCTCTGGTTGAGTCGTGCAAAACAGCTGTGCCGCCTGACTGACAAGACACACAAAAGCAGATGGGAGTGAGCCTTGCTGCTACATCCTTCCTGAGAGCTGTGCAGCGCATGGACCCAGGGACAGAGCAGACAGGACAGGAGACATAGATCGCTGTTGTGGGCTCTTGGCACAGAGTGCACAGAAAAGCTTGTCCTGTCATTCCTGCACCAGGAGCACTCCAGGCTTGGAAAAAAGCTCACAACGAGCTGTTTTATGCCTGCAAGAGCTTCATCCCAAGGGGAAGCATTCTCCCCTTGGACAACATGACACCTCATTTTCAGCTCTCCCAGGACTCTCCTTCTTTCCCTTGCTCCTCTCCTCCCTTCTTCCATCTCTCTCCCTCCCCTGTCCTATTCTCCTGGAGCTGCACAGACACAGTCCATTCCATGCTGATGCTGTGCATGCCATGGACTGGGCAGCAGCACTTTCCAAGCGTTTATCACTGCTGCAGCAGGGCTGTGGGTGGGAATGGGCTGACATTTCATTGTTTCATCCTCTCCTGTCTTGCCCTCCTCCCCCACCATCCCCACTGCCCTCCTCCCCACACTCACACACAGACACACATCGTGGACCCTCTCTGGGGGATGCTCCAGTGCCTGTCAGGCTGAGGCTTCCAATTCTCTGTTTTTTATGCCTCAGTGGTCAGGGTGTCAAGCTCCTGCAGTACAGACCAGCCAGAAGCCCGAGGAGTCACTGAGCACCATCAGCTCAGTGACAGTATTGCTCGCTTTTAACATACTCTGCATATCCATCAGCCTTGCTGGGGCAGGGGGAGGGGGAAAGGAAAAAGAGAGAGAGAGAGAGAGAGAGAAGGAGGGAAAGAAGGAAAATGAGAGGAAAGAAACATAGAAACATGGAAGAAGGGAGGGGAAAAAGAGAAGTGGGGGAGAAAATTTCAAGCCCTGTTATTACCACCACAAGACTTGGGCAGACAAATGGTTCAGCCCTAAGTGAAACTAAGGTAGATGAATGAACATTGCATGACTGCTTCACAAATTTCATCAGATATTCCAACGTCCATCAACTACACTTCTTGACAGCCCTTCTTAGCAGACAGCCCTCGCCCCATTCAAAGGCAAACACCCCGGATCAGCCATCCAAGGATGCACACATGTGCAGTATGCTGCGCCCACTGACTGTCACAACACGAGGAAAGGGTGGGAATCACACACATCCCTCCTTCATGTAATATGAAGTAAGCTTTCTCCTCCGTAGTTCTCACCTCCATGAAACACAAAGACACAAAACAAAGGATTCCTGTGAGAGTGAGCTCACCTCTTTGCCACAAGCCTGTCTCTACACTCCACATCTGGCTTTAGCCCTAAAGGGGTCAGAGCGTTCCATCACGCCTCCAGAGGTAGAGGTAAGGAGGGGAAAGAACAAAGACTGATTCCCAATAACACTGCTGCCACAAACCAGCGGCAAGCCCCGGGAGATGCATTCCACCCTGAGACAGTGGGACAGAGACAGACAGTCGGATGGTGGTGGATGGGCCTGCTGCTGCTGCAACACAGTACTGTACACTCTGCTGCACTCCTCTGGGGACCATCAACTCATGCTTACCAGTCTTCTTGATTTTAAGGTAAGCTTCCTGAAAGTTTTCTTTCTGATTTGCAGAGAAGCTGAAAAGGATGAGTGTAAAAACTTCAAGAACGAAGAGATAAATGAAAAAATATCACCATGTTTTTCCTACTCCTGTGGCTTTAGAGAACTGCTGATGCAGGTACATCCATGTACCAGTAGTGGGAACGGGCCAGGAGGGTAAGGAAAAACTTCCTGCCCTGCAGAAAGGCAGAAGGATGTCAAAGCATGACCAGCTCTGACAGAGGCCATGTTCAGCCAAGGTGTGGAAACTTCCCAGGATGGAAAAAGCCTGACCACTGTCATTACACTACAACATTCAACATGTAGAGTATCTGGCTGCAGTCCTATGAAGCACAGCAGTCATGATTCCTGGGACTGTGTGACAGCACCAGCAGAAAACACCAGATCAGTCAAACGTTTTTGTCCAGCTGATGGTACTTTTGGATTGAAATGCAGAATTTGAGCAAATAGTCTGCAATGGAGCTTCATATGCAATTTCTAAGTATAATATGTAAGTCTCAAAAGACCTCATGAATCAGAAGCTCCAGAGCCAGTACAGTGCAACAGGAATGTTGCAGGTTAGGACTTTTCCTTTTTTTTTCCTTCTCTGAGGGAATTTTTTCCCATGTGTTTCCTCTGAGATGATAACTACAATACTTAAGAGACAAAAGATGTGTCTTGGAGGAGGAGGAGGGGGAAGGGTGCAGTTTGCTACCACCTCTAAGCTGGGGGCTTTCTCTCAGAAGCGCACAGATACTGCAAGATTTTGGCGGGGGCGAGGGACTGGGCCCGGCCTTGGCTCCCGGGCTCGCTCTCAGGATCAGAGGAGGGACGGGCATGGTCTTGGCTCCAGGCTGCTGCTGTGGCGAGAATTTGCCACCACTGCAGGGTTCTGTTCTTCACTGCTTCTCCTTCCATTTGGTAAGCCTTTCCTTGTAGAAAGGACCATTGAATTGGGACTTTTTCAACACCGAAACGACCCTTCCCATCTGCTCAGGGGAAAATCTGGGACTTCAACCCGTCCCCCCTCCAGAAGGAGCCTGACTGCCACTGCCCAGTCCCGCTGTTTTCTGCCACTGCTTTGGGCTTTGTGCTACACTTTACCCAACAGCCTGTGTCTGCCGAGACCCCCACAGCTCTGGCATGGCTTCTGAGCTCTTGCTACACTTTGTTTGGCCACTCCAGATATGCTCTCCCCTGCTGTTCCAGCCTGAGGTTCCTGCTACAGCAAATTTCACCGGCCAGTGAGGCGCTAAGACTGGCTGCTCCTCATGCATTTGCCAAGGAAGCTCCTTTTCAGGAAGCTCCTTTTCTGGAAACCCCTTTCCTCTCTCTGCCGCCGGCTCCCCCGCCATTACCCCGTGAGGGAGAGGCGGCCGAGCTGCCGCCACAGCGCCCCCTGCAGGCGCGGCGGAGTCACGGCACCCCCTGCCGGCCGGGAGCCACCGGCGCCCCTGCTGGCTGTGCCCGGAACTGCAGCGGAGGGCAAAGTGCGGAGAGAGGGACCGGGACTGGGACTGGGACTGGGACTGGGACTGGGAGCGGGACTGGGACTGAGACTGGGACTGGGACTGGGACTGGGACTGGGGCTGGGAATGGGACTGGGACTGGGAGTGGGACCGGGACTGGGAATGGGACTGGGAATGGGACTGGGACTGGGAATGGGACTGGGACTGGGAATGGGAATGGGAATGGGACTGGGACTGGGACTGGGACTGGGACTGGGACTGGGACTGGGACTGGGGCTGGGAATGGGACTGGGACTGGGACTGGGACTGGGACTGGGACTGGGACCGGGACCGGGACCGGGACCGGGACCGGGACTGGGAATGGGACTGGGACTGGGACTGGGACTGGGAATGGGAATGGGACTGGGACTGGGACTGGGACTGGGAATGGGAATGGGACTGGGACTGGGACTGGGACTGGGACTGGGACTGGGACCGGGACCGGGACCGGGAATGGGAATGGGAATGGGAATGGGACTGGGACTGGGACTGGGACTGGGACTGGGAATGGGAATGGGACCGGGACCGGGACCGGGACCGGGACCGGGACCGGGAATGGGACTGGGACTGGGACTGGGACCGGGACCGGGAATGGGACTGGGACTGGGAATGGGACTGGGACCGGGACCGGGAATGGGACTGGGACTGGGACTGGGACTGGGACTGGGACTGGGACTGGGACTGGGACTGTGTTTGGGCTGGGACTGAGACTGGGTCTGTGCCTTTGTTTGTTTGTTGGTGCTGTTGTTGTTGTTTGTTTGCCTTGGTTTTTTTTTTGTTTGTTTGTTTAAGTAAAGACCTGTTATTCCTTTTCCCTTATCTTTGCCTGACAGCTCCATCATTTTAAAGTCATAATAACTTGAAGGGTAGGAGGTAATATTTTCCATTCCAAGGGAGGTTCCCACCTTCCTTGATGGGCACCTGTTCTTCAAACCAAGACAGAACCAGCTACATGCAGACAGACACAGGTTTGGACACTTTTTGCTGAGTTTTCTCAGACACCAGGTTTTTGCGCAAGCATCTGGGACATGGAGAAGCCTTCAGGAACGTGGGGGTAGAAGTTTGTTATCCATGTAACAGTTGCTAGTAACGCGGGTTATGCAACTGCAGGTGATATAACATGAAGGTAGGCAATGGACACAGCCATGTGATGGCTCCCAGCTGTCCCCCGCCAGGGAGAGTGACCGTGGCCAGGCAGCCATGCCATCCCTCCAGCCAGAGTTGTTGCAGCCTCTGGTTTCTCCACTAGTGTCCAGTGCTGGGCCTTTTTGTTAATCAAGCTCTGCATTTAGGACAGTGTTACTCAGCCCTTCCATCTGGCAAGAAATGAAAAGAAACCAGGAGAAATGGTATTCAATAAACACCACTGTTTAAGAGACAAGAACAGAGGGTCAGGGGACAAAATGCGGAGTTAGGCCACAGCAGCAATATCCTCAACATTCCTTCTGGGGGTTTGGGGTAAGTTTAAAAACTATCTGCTGTATTTGTCCCGAGGCTGGTTTTCTGCAGATGAACCCATCTCCCTGTATGTCTATACTCCTGGTGCCTCTGCCTTTCCCTTCTGCTGAGGGATCTTACTGTTGCTTCTCAAAATTACCATTCTCGTGACTTTTATTTGTTTTCTATAGTTTTATTTTGAGGACGTAATCACATGGATCATAAATTTCTTCAGCAAAGAATTCCAATAACCATCATTGCCCTGGTAAGCAAACACATGCTTGAATGCATGGGGAGCAGACATCACTGAGCCATGTGCTCACACCCACACATCCCTGGCTGACTCTGTGAGGCAGCAGCTATCCAAACACAGCCTGGAAATCTGTTACACCAAAGTTCTGCTGGCCACAGGGCCAGTCACTGCCCGAGCTGGAGGATATAGATCAAAGCAGAAGCTTCTTGTCACCCTGGGCCAGCACCATCCCAGAGTTTCATGAGCCAGCAGCTCAGGCAACATCTCACATAAAGTCAGAGGGACAAACGACTGTACGGACCAGGAAAAGGGTCTGGGCTTTCAGCAGAGAACAGCAGCATGGTTTTCCCTCAGTAAAATAAACTTTCCTCTCCACATCAAGCCATTGCAGTGGTTTAGGGTGAGAGAGAATGAGGTTTGCAGTCCTGTGTGGGAAGCTGCTGCCTCTGAAGCTCACAAGAGTCATTCCATTAGAAGTTTTCCCCATGAACAGGAGAGCTGGGAAAAACCTTTCAGTTGATACTCCACATCACATGTAAAAAATGTTATTTCACATCACTAACATATTTTTGTCAATTCAGACAAAATACTTCAGTGAGAGTAATGGATTTGGATTTGGTTGTTTGGGTTTTTTTTAATCAGTTGTTTTCCAAACAAATATTTTCCTTTTAAATTCAGAGAAATACTAAATATTAAATTTCAAATTGAGGTCAATGAGGCTAAAAAAAAAAGAAAACTTAGCCAAAAGTCTCAGTGGTAAACTAACCATACCTTTGCAAGGAAGAAAGAACTGTACCTCTGAAGAAAAGACCACAGGAATTTTCATTGTTGGTTTTTGTTTTGATTGAATCTTGGACTTTCTTCTAACTTCAACATCCATTAGCAAATAGCAGGATCAGAGATATACATTGCTCTAATCCAGGAATATCAGCTGCATTTAACCTGGGGGAATGGCAACCCAGGGCATGCCACAGGCCAGCCACCAGTCAGCTGCCAGGTGTTCTGCTGCCTCACCTGCGCTTTGGGTAGGAGTCCCACTGGAGGAAGGAAATGGATCACCCAGCTTTGAGCTCTGCAGACCAAGCACGCTTGGCTGCCAGCTTGCCTGCTCTCGACCGAGCAGTATACATGCTGCACAAGTGCCAAAAAATGGGGCAAAATACCAAACTACACCCCTAGTGTAAGAAAGCAGGTATTTCTGAAATAGCATCGCCCCCTAACCCCCGCCGGGAAGAGGCTGAGCAGAAAAATACCCTGCATCTAGCAAAAGCCTTCCATGATCCATCCAATTTGTTCCAGTGAAGATACTCAGGGTCATAACCAGCTAACAGGTTATACCAGGACAAGCTGGTGGGACTCACAGGTGCATCTTCGAAGGGCAGGCTTGGAGAAGGTTCTCAAGATTGTGTTACCAGAAACCATGCCAGAATGAATGACACATCCAACATATGTCAGTGGATGAATGACACATCCAACATATGTCAGTGGATGCTGCAGCCGGGTCCCTCAGAAGGATCTGGCAGCCCGGGGGCCAATAAATACACCCCTTTCAGATGCCACTCTTGTGCCCATTCCTGCAGCAATGCAAACACCACCCCAAAGAGACATATCTTCACTCTGAGCAGAGTGACACATGATGGAAGTGCCCTGAGCTCACATGGTACTTGGGCCAGCGTGGGTCGCAGTGGGAAGAACCTCTCATAAAAAGAAATGTTTCCAAAGGGGGCTGAAAAATGTCATTTTGGAAAACCTCTTCAGTGAGTGGATTCAAAAAAAGGGAGCTGCTTTTCAAGGTCCTCTGCATCAAAATGGGAAGCTGCTCTGATTGAACCTGCACTTACCTGGCATTTTATCGAGCAATCTATTTATTCTCACAGAAAATAAATGAAAAAAGTATTATAATGGAGAAGTGGAAATGCTTTCTATGCAATTAATATCCCACCAGCAGCCTTTTTTATTCCAATGATGGAATTGAAAAGAATAGATTTCAGCAGAAGAACAGCCCTCACAGATGTTCTTCAAGAAAAACTTTTCTTAGACAGGACAAAACCTTCACTTATTGATCTTAAATGAAAAAAACCCTGAAAAACAGTGAGTCCATAGAGCAGTAAGCCCTTTACCCATGTTCTTTCAACACAGCATGACAAAACTACATCAAATATTTCATCCACCTTTATCCAAGACAGAGTGTCTGGAGCTGTGATGTGCTGCAACCATCAGGCCAACCCTGAGATACTGGCATTCACAGGATCCTAGGCAGTGCCACTAATCTGTATTAATAATTAGACAGCATTCTGCCTGTAGGAGCTACTGCCAGAAAATGTGGCAATAATTGTTAATTACAGGGGCCAGTGGTACAAGCCAGACTCTACTTTGGCTGCTCAGCATCTGCAACATCCTCCTTAAACAAACCTGAACAAACAGAGGAATACTTTTGTTTGTAAGAACTATTTTCTCTCCTAAAAACACGAGGAACAACACACTTTCACTTTTCTTTTTCCCCAAGAAGCTACAATATATACATTTACATAAATAAATATACAAAACTACATGCTCCATGTTCATTTACCTACAGACACTACCACAGCAATCCAGCTGATGCCCCCTGGAGAAATGCTGGGGCAAAAGCCAGGGTGTGCTCCCATAGTGGGTGGGGTATTGCAGAGCCAGGGGCAAGGGGACCGGGCATTCTCTTCCTGGGATGACAGGGGCTGCAGCAGCAACGGTGCACACACAGAAACACACCCCACACGTCAGGACAGACACACACACACACACTCTAACAAGACCTGCCATGGACACACAAACATGTGCATGCTCCTTACACAGGCAGGCTTGCAAATCCACTGGCAAAGCTGCCGTAAGTGGATCAACAGATCCCTTATAATCATCTCTGACCCCTCATACACTCACACTCACCCAAAGCACATCCAGCCCATGTCTGTCCCATCTTAAGTCATTGATTAACCCTTCAGAGAGTGGCTGAGGTGCAGCCATCTCCTAAATTTTCACCCATGTGATTTCAAAATGAAATTAGCCCCTACTTTGGCTAATTGCTACTGCACATCAGGCAAGGAGAAGTTTATTACAGTTGAGAATAAACATTCTCTTACATTCAGAGAGCATCTCTCCAAAATTCCAAGTCCCATCAAGACTTCCAATTAACTTCTAATGAATTTGAATATAACTACGTGATTACACAGTTTGGCCAGTCTTTCTCCCTCATTTTATCTTTACATTAGCCAACGCTGGTCAAAGATGTAATATTTTAACAGTTCTGAGTGGGCTGTCATATTGTAAGAAAACAGTAACATGCAGATTTTTGTAACACCACTGCATTTCCAGGAAGCTATGAGGCACAGAAATCCCATCAATGACTAATGAGTTGTGGGTTAAGGTGGACGTACCTTGCTGAGAAGTCACTGTAGTATTCTCGACCCGTGCTGCCTGCCATAAAATTTTAATGCTGCTTCTGACATATTTATGAAATACCTCACCTAGTCTTTGCAGGATGACAAAAAGATTTACATCCGCAATTACTGCAAGCACATAGGTTTTAGCTATGCACTTTAAACTTTTGTACACAAAGGTATTTAACTTTAATACAATAAAGGTAGGTGGTGCCACAGAGCAACCATATTGGAACTGCATTAGGAGAGATTCATTTCTCTGTACAGGAGGACAATTTCCCAACTCATCTGAATATAAGATGGCATTGCAATTAATTGCAGTGAGGGATTTGCCCCTTGCCTCTCAGCTGCCCCTGTAGAGCCACCTCCCCTCTCCACCAGCCATGAGCCTGGGATCCCAGGTGGAGCCAGCATCAGGAGGCTGCACCGTGATATCAGTGATAACAGTGATCCCAAGATCAGCAAGCCACACTCGGCCGTGTGCAGAGCCCAGCACCAGTGCTGCCAAAAACGGGGCTGAGAACACACTGCTGTTCTGTCTGCTTGCTGCAGCTGCCCACACCAGACTGGCTCCCCCTAAGCCTGCTTGGTGGGGCTGCTGCAACCCTCTCAGAGCCCCCTTGCGCCCTGCACAGGGTCCAGGTGAGTGGCAAAAGGCGGATGAAGGACACAGAGAGAATGCAGGGCAGTGAGCACACAAAGGGGCAGGCTAGATGGGGGTCACAGAGCACACAAGGACACGTGGCAGCTGCGAGGCACAGAGGGGACAAGGGTCGAGGAGCAGAGGAGCAGCACGGGGGACACACCCACACGGAACGTCACTCCTGCCTTTGTGCCTGTGCGCTCCCAGCCCGAGCAGAGGCAGCCCCGTGGCACACCAGGCCAGGCACCATTTTACCTTCTTTGCTCCAGACTCACTAGCTTGGTAAGGCAGGTGGGATGGAAGGTCAACAGCTGACTCAGAGAAAGTAAGTTCTGCAATATGGTTTCGTCCCAAACTGGTGTAAAAGGTCACAAGAAATACATTGTGGGATTAAAATATTTGAGCTAAGCAGCAGGAATATTGCAGTTGGATCAGGTGAAAACATCCCACTCCACGCTTCATCCTGACTTGAACCTTTTCTCTAACTTCAGGCTTCATAATGACACTGCAATGTGCAGCCATCTCCAGGAATTACACAACAATTTACCTTATAGCAGAAGATATAATTTACATGCCATAGTAACATAGACTACAAATATCGTAAAGCCTGGAAATTAAATGTTTTGGCAGCTTGATACAAGCACATTGCTGCTGACCTGGAGGCTGTCTTCAGTTCTATTCCAATGCAGGTGTGGGAACATGAGCAGGAAAGCATCTGCATGGCTGAGGGAGCATCCTCCACATCAGCGCAGTCTCAGGCATTCCTCTAGTGCCCCCAGTGACCCCCAGACCCCACCAGGGACTGGCCATGGCTCACCTGGGACTGCTACAGCAGCTCCAGGAGAGGCCAGGTCCTGCCCTTTCTGCCAAGGTGGCAGCATCACTGAGAGATGGAAAAGTCTCCTGTGCTCACCTCCTGTGTGGATAAGCCCTGCAAGCTGAGACACACAAATCTCAGCATCTCAGCTATTCTGCAAGACCAGGTTTTCAGCTGGACTGCAGGTTTCATCTATGCCTGGTCTGGGGCTTTAGCACACCAGCAGGGTCTGCTTTCCCCACTTTGTGATTGTGGGAAGCTTGAAATACAGACACACATCCCCAGAAGAGATGATGTCAGGTCTTCTTTCTGACACCAGAGACGATGCAAATAAATGCCTAAGTGACAGAAGACAGATAATTTCTCACTTAATTTCCACTGCACTGCTTTACTTCTACACCACATCCACATTACAGTCATCCATTAAAGGCAGAGAATAAAATCTTGTCAGTCAATCTCAGATGTCTGGGAATGTGGCAGCTCGGTCCTCTGGCACAACGGATGGGACATTTTGCTGGCAAATGCTTTGTAGCCTACACCATTTCCAAATAATGTCTGCAGCTGCTTAGCCTGACCTGATCCAGCTGAATCAGCCAAAAATGGTACCAAGGAAGAGAAGACACAGGAGGAGAAGGAAGTCTCCTTCCTCACATAGCAAGTTAACTTTTGAGGGCATCATGATTTGTCATGGTACATGCCCCAGGGGACACATGGCTCCCAACAGCTCAGTGCATACCTTACCACGACCAGGCTCCTCATTGCCCCCCTGGCATTATTTTTCCTGACTTTAGTAAATGTGCAAGAATCAAAGACAAGCTAGCCTGAGCTGAGACGGCTGGTAAGAGAAAAAGATGGGGCCACACCAACACCCTGTGCCCACCCCTTTAACAGACAAAGCAAGCAGGCCTTTCCCCACCTGGGCACTGTTTGTGCCACCCTGGAGTCTGTGCACACCTCTTCACATGAGTAAGACATCCCACATTCAGCCAGCAGCTGCTTGTGACAAGCTGTTGGTGGGGCAAAGCACCCAAGACTAACAGGATTTAGTGCAACTGCTGCTGAAAGGACACCAAGCCAGTACAAGAGTGCAGCTTTCAGTCCTTTTATGTAGTAATTAAAGAAGTGATATTTAAACTTCCCAGCTTACTCTGCAGTCACTGCAGAGCCCTATCCCAAACCTACTGAGGTCATAAGAGACAGATGACTTTGTCTCATCTGAAGTGCCCCAGTGCCATATTTGCTGACAGAAACAAATGAACACATACTTCTTGCTGAAGACTTCTCACTTCCTCATGCAGACTGCCTCTCTTCTCCTGGCCCAGAACATGCCTCTCATGAGTAGGAGGCACATCCTCAAACTCAGCTCCTGCATCCCCTGTCCAGGGGTTCACAGCTAACCACACAATAGGTTTCCAGTACAAACACTGCTCCCTACAGATTAATAGCCTCTGCTTTTTCAGAGGAAATTTCTGCTGTGGAAAAGGGGCAGTTCTTGGAGCACCTTCCTTCATTTTTCCTACAGTATGTCATTTTGATTAAAAGTTCTCACTTGATTTTCTTTCTTTCTGTTACCCCATTTTAATTTTTTTTTTCACTGATCACATTACATTGAATTGCACTACACTGCAATCTATTGTAATGTCCAATCATTTTCACTTGTTTTGATAAAGTCTCAAGGAATCCAGAAAATCCTTGGAAGAGAATACTTTATTATCATAGCATTTCAATTTGTGCCATAGGCACAAGTTCTGAGAACTGCAGGTTACCACAGGGCAGATGTTCTATGTTCAGACAGTCCTAACTGCAAGTAAACCCTCTCCAGCAACAATCACAAAGAAGTCAAATCTACCATCTCAGAAAATAAGTCCAGCAAGAAGCAAAAATACCGAATTCATAAACAACAGCCTGCAGGAGAATGGCTGCTAAGTCCCCTCAAAACCTCTACAGGGGTCATCCTCCCATGGCAGAGAGGAACATTCAGGGAGCTGGGGATGCTCGGGTTCAGGATCTAGTCTGTAGGGGCCATGGAATGATAGTATGTATTACATAGCTGGCCCATGAGTCCCAGTAAAGATCTATGTATTGTATAAGTGACCCAAAGGAGACCCAAGCATGAGACACAGAATGAAAGCATAATCTGTGTTGTGTGATCTCACATGGCTATTTCTCTTCTCTGAGAAGCCACCCTACGTGCAAGGCAGTTGAGCTCAGTCCTGCAAGCCCAGGTCAGCTCTAGCTGTCCCTTCCTTGCTCACAGGCCATGCCCGTGTGAGGCTCAGAACATGGTGCTGGAATCATAGAATCACAGAATAGCACAATGGTTTGAGTTGGACAGAACCTTAAAGTTCATGTGGTCCCAACATATGCCGTGGAACTGCCCCAGGAACTGTACCATTCCACTACCACAGGCTGCTCCAGCCCCTCCAGCCTGGCCTTGGACAGCTCAGGGATGCAGCAGCCACAGCTTCTCTGGGCAGCCTGCGCAACGTCTCACCACTCTCAGAGCTCTGCTACACTAATCCAAACTGCAGCTTTCCAAAATCAGAACTACTGTAGGTCTCATGGCTTTCTGATTACAGTTATCTTTTCCTTGTTGTGTTTTCACCAAAGGACAGCTGTCTGTAATGAATGAACAAGAGCAAACAGGAGTGGACCCATGAAATGCAGAGGATGCAGCAGTGTGCCTCAGCCTTGGCATGCCACATCTGGCTGGACACAGAGCTGTCTCAGCCAGCACACTGGGGATGCATTACCTGGTCAGCCATCATCAGCGCTGCCTTTGAGAGCCAGCAGAACAATGATCTATTAGCAAACTCCCTGTAAAGCTGTTTGTGCCTTTGCAAAGGAGGATTGCAGTGCCCCTCCACCCTCTACATACAGGGAGAGTGTCCTTAGTGCCCAGAGGGGACCCTGGGAGCTGCCTGGGTAGGGGCGAACTGATCCTGCATGAGGCAAACTCTTAAAATCAGACCCACGTGCCAGGTCCTACACAGCATATTACTGAGCTTTTAACACATCATCTTTAAATTTCCACCTCCAGATATTTTGGGGCAGTTCATTGCAGCTGCCAGCACAAGGGGTCTCAAAATTACTGTATTGTAGAGGACAGAAAAATGTTTAGTAACATAACCTCCCCTTAAAAGGAAAGAAACAAACCAGCAACAAAAGACTTCATAGATTCTCACTCTTGCTTTAATAACCCCCAATCTTGCTTAAAGGCGGGCAACACATCAGACCTGTGACACTGAACAATCATGAACAGAGAACCATTCCCAGGAGCCACCAGGGTCCCTCTGTGGCTACCTTGGGGAGGGAATGGTCCCATGGCTCCCTTCTGGGGATGCAGGACAGAGCCCTATGCCACCAGCTGCATGCCCCTCTCTCTCCTCCCATCTTCAGGGACCATGGGCAGACATTGTGCAGCAGCATCCCATCACTGCCCCGTGCACCATCCTCTGCAGCGATGCTCCATGAACCTCACAGCCACAGACAACCCAGAAGTCTTGGTTAAGGCTCCAGAAGAAATTACCACAAGCCCTGGTTTCCATCCCTCAATACTAAAAACCCCAACCTCAACACTCTGATCCAAAGAGCAGCTGAACTTGAGCACTGGTATCTGAACAGAGCACTCCCCTGTCCCAAGGGAGCGCCATTCAGCTCCTGCAGCCCCAAACCCTGGCACCATCCCGGGGTGGGGAGGGGACAGTTTTGGCACAGAGGTCTGGCTGGAAGATGCACCCCAACGCACAGCCCCCTGTGTCAGCACTGCTGGCTGGCGAGATAGATGGATTGGACTGAAGGTAGCCAAACTGTCACTCAGGACGTGCCCCCTCGGTACTCTTCTGGCTGGATCTACTGCAGGATGGGCTGGCCCGAGCCCCTCCTGTCAGGGATTTCAAAGGGAACAAGCAGCTGAGTGGGGAGCTGACAGCTCGGCCGAATTAGGGCTATTTGCATGCTAATTTCCACCGTGCTTAACTCACTGGCAGACCTAGAGCGAGAGGCAGCCTCTGCATGTTTGGAACAATGCTTGACTGATCTAGCTGCGTTAACGAGCAAATTATGGTAATTTTGTTATTACAAATGCATAGAAATTTCCAAAGAGTAGAGGAATACAATATGTTTTCTCTCCTCCTCCTCACTCCTAAATACAGACCTCTTTGTTTATACACACTTCACCTTGCTTACTTATGTTTAGCTATGCATAATGTCTTACCTCGACAGGAGGAGGCAGAAATTATGGACAGAGCAGAGAGGGCCAGCAAAGCAGAGTGGTCTGCCTTTGCCACGTGTGGGACACTGGGGACCATATCCTCAGCTGGAGTAAAGAGCAGAGAGCATAACTGACCCCAGGTAACAATTGCTCTGCAAGGGCAAAGTGGATCAGGAGATCCAAAGGCTGTAGGCTTTCCAGCATTTCATCTTCCTGCCCTCTTCAGCATAATTTCTAAGTTAATTCAATGAAATAATATTCGACAACATCGTATTGAAAACAATATAGATTTTATCTATATTCTGTGCAAGCACAGTAATTATATTCCTGACAGATGAGAACCAAAAGGTTTCTCTAGACCTCCAAGATTCTGGCAGACCCTCATGCAAAATGTATACAAGCAGAGCATAAACATATACCATTTACCTGACTGTTTCATTATTAATTAAGGGAATAATTTGTCAGCTGGTATGCAATTTGCCCCAAGATATTTGTGGTGGTACAGCACATACTCCTTCATAGGTGATGAAACTTCTCTGGGATTTCTCTCCCAAGACTACAAAAGGATGGGGAGACACTTCTGTGGAATATACTCAGACTTGGGGAAAAATGCAAAAAGTTGCTTAACCAGAGAAAGCCACATCAGCACTTCTGCCCCTTGGTAGCAGGCCTCTGACTGTGGCATTGAAGCCTTGGATATTTTGTGAGCCTCTGCAGGGGCTGAAGTTGTCTTAGTGGTGCACCAGGGGACATCTGGGCTTGGGTTTGAGCTGCATGAACTCTCAAAAAGGTACAGGTGGCTATAACCTAAACACACATCCCCAACCCAGTCACAACAGCAGCATGGAGCAGTTGGAAGCAATGGCACACTTGGGCTTCACTTCTAAGCTCTGAGGAGGTAACTTGCAAACCTTCTGCTTCAGCAAAGAATTAAGGTTTATTCCTCGTTTGCTTTAGGTCCATCTAACATAAGGGGCCAGAACAATGTCAGTGTTCAAGTAACCAAGCAGTTCCAGCATTATGCTGGACAGCAGAAGAGGACCTGGTTCTCTGATGCCCTCTGACATCCCACATACTGCAATTTGGTTCTCTGCCCCTGGTTTTAGGCATTTTTTTCTCTCAGCTGCTTCTCATTTCTTTCCTAAATATTGTCACGAGATTACAACATGCTGTTGCCAAACTTTAGCAAAGGTAGAGCCTGATCAAAAATAACTAAAAAACATAATTTAAAAAAACCCTTAAAATAGTTTAAAAATAGCTAAAAAAAATATGAATAAAGTCTTCAGTGTGCCAGTGGATCCAAATTCCACCAGTCTCTACAGACTGGCTCCTGATAGTCCCACTCATCCAAATGCCTGCCTCCCAGCCCTCCAGGACACAAGGCTGGCATTCTGGCCCCCTGCACCCCTTGCTGCAGGCTGGGTGCCAGTGCACTGAGGAAGGATATTATCCCTTGCAGACTCAGTATGAGGAACAGCCCAAACAGGAAGAAGTCAACACAGCCTTACTGCTCCTCAGCCTCAATACCTGCCAGCCACAATTAAAAAATGCATTTGAAAGCCACGTGTTTTGTTTGCAACATCATCTCCTTCCCCTTCACACGTTAGAGTAAGCATCTTCTCCTAGATAAAAGATTGCTAATGACAGCATTGCTATTTTTTATGCCTTTCTTTTCAAAGCCCAGTTTTGAATGTCAGTGTTTTCAGGTCCCTTTAGTCGGGTAATTGCACATAGACTTCTTATAAAGGAAATTCATTTGTTCAGGGTCACTGCATGGTTTTTCATTAAAAACAAATTACTGGTGTTCAGAAAGGACATCTGGGTTTCAAGAGTCCCATTAATGACTATATTCTCAGCATCACTATTCTGGAGAGTCTACCCTTTCCTGTCACCCAGTATGCAGAGCCTGCCAGGAGAGGAGGGGATGGGGTGAACAGCAGCCCTGGGGAGGGGAAAAGGGGTGGCAGAGCCGGGGCTGCAACCCTGGAGTTGTGAAGAAGGAGTGGGGAAAGGAGACAGAAACTGAGGGGGAACGGGGGTTGCTGTCCCAGCACTTCTAACTGGGACAAGAACTGGGATAAGGATTTAAGCAAGTTATCATGGCCACTTGCATATTACCAGTGTCCATCTCAGCTGCAGCATCATAAGCATGATGGCAAGGGCACACGCATGCTGGTGAACACAGGTGTGGTTTGTCCAAACCCCTGTCTCAGCAAGGAAATTGCTGCAAGCCCCTGTGCCCCAGTGCTGGCAAGACTCAAATGGGGCACAGCTTTTGAGATGGGCTGCTTGGAGCAGGCACACATACTGTGGCTCTTGCACCACTCCTCTTGTTTCCCCTCTGTACCCTTGCTGATGGCCACCATCTACCCCACACATGGAAAAACAATGACTTTCAGACACATTTGGGAGCAGACCCACGGGCACAAGTACTGATCTGTGGAGAAAGAGAGACCTGAGCTGGTGCTGGAAACAAGTCGGTGGTTTGTGAAGCTACAAAGGATCAAGAAAACACCCCAGGCAGGCAGCACTGGTCCCTGTCACCATGCCAGCTCCAATTACCAGGGCAGCAGAGCCCATGAAGGAGGACTAACAGCCCTGGAGAGAAAGCCCAGCCCTCCAGAGCTCAGGGAGATATGGCAACTGTATGGTCTCTGTGAGCAGCCAACAGCTGTCCCAGAAGCTGTGCTTCCATTCCAACACTTCACCTCAGGAAAGGGTTCTGAGGCTCCCACATTGGCCACAGAGGAAACCCCTGGAAACACTGCATTTCCTAGTGTGCACCCAGCCTGCTTCTGCTGAGCTCCCAAAGTGAGGTCTGAGGCAGTAAAAGGAGCAGAGGAGGCAGAAAGTGCAAGCAGAAGTCAGCACCATCTCCATGCAAAGAAGAAAACAGCCCCAGGACCATATCTCTGCAATGGAGCAAGCACTGCCAGGCTGCATGTTGTAAGTACATGGCTGGGTGGAGAAGATGCAGTTTGCTCCAGCCTGCTCTACCCCAGAGATTTTCCTCCAGAAAGGAAAAGCTGCTGGGAAAACACTGCTCCATGTTTCCAAAGCAACAGCACCTTAGGGGCACAGTCACAATGTGAACAAATAGTAACAACAGTACCAAATTATTTGGGATAATTTCTGCATACAGCATCCTAGTAACCCGTGGGATCCTGTGTCCCAAGATGATGCTGAGGGCATGAATGTAGTAGGAACCAACAGTGGATTAAAGCTTCAAACAGATAATGAAAATACACAGAGAGCTGCACTAGACAAAATGAACATTTACAATGAATATAAACTTCCATGTTTGAGGCATCAGCCACCAGAAAATGAGGGTTAAAGAGAAGTGTTCATTCTGTGCAAGGTGCTCCAGGCACCTCTATGTCCCCTTTCCCAGGTGAGACTGGTGGCTGTTCCTGGGATCCTGTGGCTTCCCGTGACATACCACATGATAGAGTCAGTGTTGATGGCTGCTCTGAGCATGTCCACGAATAGCAACAGTCACCAATCTTATGCTGGATCTACCCACCTTCCTGCTGTCATCAATAGCCTCCCAGAGGAAAAAGTGAGTCAGGCGTGGGGCATGGAGCACAGGCAAACAGGATGCCAAGCCAGGGGCTGGAAGAAGGTCCCACTGGACTGCTGCAGAGTGAGACCATGCTCACAGGATGGAAGAGGAATGTGCAAAGGGATTTTTTCCCAGCCTCTGGGTAGACACTAGGCTCTTCCCTATGACAGAAAAGATGTCTCTAGGGCTCCCTCCAGCCTCAAAGCAGGATTCATGGCTCAGTCACTCAAGGGTAACTAGAGCAGAAGTGTCTCTTCTGCGTCCCCTGCTGGCACCACTCCTTTACAGAGAAGGGCCTGATCTCCATGTGTAAACAGCTTCCTGACTCCATCCCTACTCACAGCATCAGGCAGAAGCGCATGAATTTCTGCAGCACATCTCCAGCAGTGCCTCAGCTGAAACACTGAGTCATGGAATGACCAGTCATTGCAGGATGGAAAGGTCTTCAGGCAGTCTCAATGCCATCCTCAGTGCAGGATCAGCAATAAGGCCAGGGCAGAATACTCAGGGCTTCACCCACCACAGCCTTGAAAATCCTCAGGCATGGAGACTGCACAACCCCTCAGCAACCTGTTCCACCACTGGGTTCATCTCCTGGGAGAAAAGTTTGGAGACTTTTGTCATGCCCACTTGCATCTTGCTTGTTTTGAGTTCTACCAGTTACTTATTTCTGTTAAGGGGGCTCGAACCAGAACTATTTCCATTGTGGGTCCACAGGTTCCAAGTGAGGGGTGATCATTTCTTCTCTGTAGCTCCTGCACAGGACAATGCTGACCATTCTCACAAGCAGTGGAGATAACAGACTGATGCTCAGCTCTCAGTCTGCCTCATCCCTGTAGCCCCTCCAGGAACTGAACAGTCTTCAGCCTGTTCTGTAGCAAAGTGCTCCTTCTCTTGGTGCAGGATCATTTGGTTTGTCCTTGCTGGGTTCCTGCTCCCCCCCAGCCTGTCTGTGTGCCCCCACACCACTGCTCTGCTCCAGAGCCTGCTGGTAGCATCATCAGAGGATTGGCACCCTCTGAGCACTCAGTAAGATGGGCTCTCCTCTAGCTGTGGATGAAGCTGTGGGCCAAGAGAGCTCTCCAGCCATACTCTGCAGCTCTGTGCATGGTACCAGCACCCACCAATTAGGCACCACCTCTGAGCTTCACCACCCAGCCTGTTGTTTTCCACACACATTTGTCCCCACCGTGGCATTTCACTTGCACCCTGTGACATCAGAGCACTGTGGTGCTGGCACCTCAGCACAGCTCAGACAGCTCCCTCCAGTCAATTCTACAGGGTGACAGCCACCAAAAGGCAGGAGAAGCTTGCAGGGCCAGCAGCCTGCAGAGGAAACACATTCATGGGAGCCTCTGACAATGCCAGCTGTCAGTCCCTAAAGCTCCAGACTGAAATCAAACCACGAGTTTGCTTGTTTGATTCCTTCAGAGAAAAGCATTTGAATAGTTTATTCTCTGCCATAGCAGATAAGCCACGTAAAAATGGAAATTCACTGCTGATATGCAAGTCCCTTGTTTTGCAGGAAAGGAAGGAGGAAATGTGAAAGTTTGAGCATGTGTTTGAACAAGCCATGGAGATGCAGCAGAAACTGGCTCCTATGTACCTCCTTGCCTGTGGGAGAGATAAGGAAGGACCTGGGTCTGGCAGGAGGCAAAAGTGCTCCTGCTAGGATGAGCTGTGATGGGGGCTGGAGGAAAGATAAGGACAGAGCACGAAGCTGAATCCAGACATCTGGCAATTGCAAGGGAGTGTGAAGGTCTCCCGTGTGCCACTGGCAAGCTGCAGAGCCCAGCAGGTGTGGAACACCCGGCGTGGTCAGGGCTGGCTTTACTCACATCAGCAGGGGCAACGGCAGCAGCAACAAGCATGCAACAAAACACTGCTTATGTGCTATCATGTATACATTTTTCCCATGTCTCCAACCATTTAACTCACACAATTGCTTAATTACAAGCAGAAATTCATGGCTAATGATTAAAAATCTTATCAAAGAAGCACATTTCTAGCAAAGGCTCCAAAAACTAGAAAAAGGCAAGTCGTGAGATGAATTCCTGAGAGCCAGCAGAACAAACACACATGCCTGTGCTTGGGCATGAGAATTTGGCCATTTTGGAACAAGCAGAGATGTGCCAATGGTAGCAGACTGTGTCTGTCAGCTGCCTTACTGTCAGCCCCTCAGGGACTGTGGTGCTTACCCTAGCAAGGCTCTAAAACTGGTCCTGCAAAGGACAGGAGTCAAAGAAGGATTGAGAAGGCATTTTGGATGCTAGTTAGCAATTCTCACTTAAATGAGACGGAGAACCTACAGGAATTGCAGCTGACCTTCACACTAGCTGGAGCAGAAGGTTGTTATTAAAGGAACCAGTGAGAGGAACAGTGCAGTTATTCAATATAATGGGTCACACAAGCCTATATGTAGTTAAAAATAAAATCTATTACCTGGGGAAATCGGCTCAGATGACTCTACATCACTGAACCTATACTGCACCTCCTCTGGCTGAGCACCATTAAGCCCCACATCCTGCAGCTCTGCCAACCCACCCTAGCAGGTGCTCCCAAAGAATTGGTAACTGCCCAGACAAGACAGGAGTGCTGTTGCCCCACCACTCCTTGCTGCCAGCACCTAGAAGTCACCGTCCTACTCTGAACTGAGTGTGGATCTGCAGCCAACAGTGCTAAAGAATGGCATCAGACATGTGACAAACCTGAAGAACCTGCTCTGCCCACCCCAGGCACCTGCACAACTTCTGCTTCTGCTGCCACACAGGCAAGCAGCAGCCAGCAGCTGGCTCATGTAGCAATAGCCATAGCAGCTGCTGGCATTTCTGACTGCAAAGTTCCAAAATGGGAAGGAAATTACAGAAGTAGAGTGTCCTGGGAACAACCTGGTGTCCCCATGTCCTAGGGTGACGTTATGATGCTTGTATCCCCATTCATGTGTTCTGTTAATGTTGGATATTGTGTTCTGTACCTTTAAGACTGGCTCTGAAGAGGGAAAGTTTTGTTTTGGTTTTCTCATCAGCCTGGTGGAACACAGAGACTGCAGCTTTTGCTTTTGCTGCTTTTGCTTTTTTTGCTTTGCTCTCTCTTGCTCTTGCTTCACTTCTGCTTGCTTTTGCTTCTGCTCCTAGGTAGTTTAGCTAAACAGTCCAAATTTCTTCCTGGACTGTTTCTCCTTTCCTTTTTTTGACCATCCTGAACCTGCTCTGGACTGGGCCCTGGGAACACTGAGAGTTCACACCTTGTGGCTGCAGCAGCTGCCCCAGCGCCGGAGGGACTGAGGACAGAGCGACCACCCCACCCCTGAGAGAGACTGTCTGAATTTGTCATCTTTGTCAGAGCGGTGTCATCCGGTATTGTTCATTTGGTGTGCTGGGGGTGCTGTGCCTGTCAAATAAACAGGTTCTTTCCACTTCTCTCCGAGGAATTCTTCCCGAACCAGTTGTGGGGAGGGGCCCTGTGGGTTTGTTTTCTGGAGGGGCCCTTCTTTGGAAACTCTCTACCACATTTGGCCTGAACCAGGACACCCCCTCAGTCAGGTTTGCATGGAGGAAGTCTGAGGTCAGGACATGTCCAGCCCCCAGGGCAAATGGTCTCACTACTGGGGCAGCACAGAGGGACAGTGCTGGGAGAAGCCTGGCCTGGAGTTAGAGCAAAGCCTGAGTCAGGTGAGCAGAGCCTGGCACAGCCCGGTGTGGAGCAATCTCCACAGAAGGGAGATTGGAGCTCCTTCAGCATTTCAGTGCCAACACTGTGCTTTGGCACTCTGCAGGTTATGCTGTGCCTGGTCCTACTTCACTCAGGATCACTCCACACCCATGTGGCTTCTAGCTCAGCACACAGCATTTACAGTACACACCATTTCTCTCCGGAAATACTATTTGTTTTCCTTTTATGTTTTCTTTCTCGCCTACTCCGAAGACTCACCAGGCACCATTCCTGTCAGTGCTGGAGCGGAGTAGCTGCCCTGTCCAGCAGGAGGGACGTGTGGAGGGTATCCTGGGAGGGTTGTACTCGCCAGCTCGCGACCTGAGGAATCAAACCAACAAATCACCACGTGAGCATTGCGACAAGCAGACATGGTTTTACATCTCCCCAAGCACCCAGAACACAGCCATGCATTTGTCATCTGCTCTGCGAGGACCAGCGTGGGATTTCCAGCCTGGCAGGGAGGGCAGGCACAGTTTTGTTTTCTCTGTAAGCTGCCACAAAGCTCCAGTGAAGTGCAAGACTGGAAGGTGAAGAGCAGAGCTCTGCAGGGAGAGGAACACACCCGCCTGAACTCCAGCTGCTCACCCCCACTCCCAAATTCCTCTAAAGCTTAGATTTGTAAAGTCACAAGCGGTGAAATGGGAAATAGCACAGATCTTAATGACATTTTGCCAGAAAACTCCCTAGAAAATCACATGCAAAGGCTGAGACTGTTTGAGATCTAAATACAATGCAGGGCATTTGTTTTATCTCTTGTTAAAGGAGAAAAAAAAGAACAAACACAAGGCATTGAGACATGAAGATGGTTTAAAATATAATTTGTCACAGTGCCAGAGGAAGAGTTTAGATTTACAGACAGAGCCTGATGCACTGCTCTTTCCTTAGCCACAGAAACGTGGGTTTTAGTCAAGTACCCACAGTACTTCCATGGAAATAACCCCACAAAAGCAGAAAGTGGGATGTCTTCCATCTCTCTCTGCCCCTGGACCAGGGGTCTGGGCTACCCCCTCTTCCTTCACCCTCTCCCAGACACATCTCCTATCACCTTCAAGGACAAGACAGGAGGTCAGACATCATGGCTCACAAAGAGCCACAGAAGTGTTTCCTCAGTCATGCCTGGACTCTGCTCCCGTGTGGAGCTTCTGGAACTGTCACCACCCCTTCATGCTGCCACAGTGAGATTTTTGGGTAAACCACTGTCAGCTGTGGCCACAAGACACCCTCCAGAAGGAAGGGATGCTCCTGTGATCTCATCAGATCCATTCCTCACCCCAGAGGAAATCCTGGGCTCCCATGGCACCCTTGGGCAGAACACCTAGCCAAGGACAAGTTGCTTTCCAGACACACACTGGTGGCACTGACCCTGCAGCCCCATGGCTTGGTCAGCAGCTGGATGTAGGCTCTGCCACCCACTCCCAGTGTGAGCATCACCCACACTGCTCAGGCACCACTTTAACCCATGGACCTGCCCCTTAGACCAGCCCCTGCTGGCTCTGCCAGCCTGCCAAGTGGCTCCTTCGAGGCCGGGGGAAATAAAGGGTCCCTCAGAGGCAGTGGCTATGCATGAGAGGTTATCTCTGGAAAGCTCAGTGTACACCTCGGATAAGAGAAAGGGGCTCTGGGCTGCATGAAGCACTTGGCCCTTCCCCTCTTCCAACCTCTACAGGACAAGGACCATCTGGCACCAGTCAGCTCCAAGATCCTGTTGGCCCAAATCAAGTTCCTTCCTTAAAAGGTAGCATTTGGATCAGCAAAAGTTATGTGACTATGTTGATTTTAGCACTCCTGACAAGAAAAAAAAGCACAGGTTCTCTTTTTTCACATTGTGTTCCGTAGGCAATTGTTTTTAAGAGAGTGAACTTTTTTCAGCTCTCCAGAGCTTGGAGAGATTTAAACTGACCATTTTTACAAAAGCCAAAACAATTCCTTTTAAAGTTTTTTGTTTGGTTTTGTTTGGTTTTTTTTTTTTTTTTTTTTTTTTTTTTTTTTTTGGTTAAGATTTTGAGCCCTAATTTCATTTTGATCTAAAAATAAAACTTAAACATCTTCCTTTTTTGATATCTTTAAAGAAATGAGACTTCATCTGATGAGACAAGAGACAGGTACACAGGAAATTGCAAATTGTGGGTCACAATCTCTGGGTCATGGCCACAAAGACTGCCTGCCCCTACCCTCAGATGAAGGGGTACACGCCAAAACTCTAGCATCACTGCAGTGATCTCTCAGCACATGCCCCACTTTCCTTCGCACTCAGTATCTGCAAATCAGGATGCTAGCTGTTCCTCTCAGGCCCTTCCTACAGAATATTTATGGTGCATTCACATCCTAAAAGAATTTAAGGTTCAAAACAATTGATTAATTTGTTCTCCAGTGCTAGGGAGAAGTCACGTCCCTTACGGAAGGGCATAATGAATTCTAATTATTCAATGCTGGCAGAAAATGGTTATTTTAGATTAAAATGTTCTCCCTTCCTCACTGCCCCGCTTCCTTCTCTCCCACACAAAATTAAATGCTTTATGTCACCTCTACAGTCTGGAGAATACAAAAGTACCTGCAGTCTACATGAAGTCAGTGTCAGAGCTAAGTTCGCTGCCAGAGCGAGCAGGGACTCAGCTCACCGCTCTCCCTGAGGCAGATGAACATTTTACAGGCTGACTGCTGCCATCTAGGAGCCCTCCAGAGACCCACGAGGGCAAACGGGGCTCCTCCCTTCCTTGCTTGGACGGTGTCACTGCAGAATGGCACAATCGTCTGTTCCCAAAGGGGCTCTGACCTGCGGGCTCCCCCTCCCAAACTGCCCCACACCGACTACACCCCGCTCCTCACTTCCCACAGCTGTCATAAAAGCCTTGACATTTACTTCGGTACTTTGAAATGTTACAAATAATTCACTTTCTCCAAACCACTGCCACACCCAGAACGACCAGGGTCGCTGTCAAGGGTACTGAGCCACACAGCCATCACAAACAACAGTATAACAAGCAGGACCTCTGCTCCTCAGTCAACACAGAAATATCACCCACGACCTATTCCACAGGTTTGGGCTGTTTCCATTACATCCCATTTCCAAGTGAAATGTTCTGTCATGTGTCAACAAGCCTTCCTTGTAGGGCTCCCACAGCCAGGTCTCAGGCAGGGCCTTGACCAAGGGCATAGCTGCAAGTGCTGCAAGTGCTGCAACCCAGCCTCATCCTGTCAATTCCATCCAATTCGCTTTCACCAAAAAAGAAAGACTAGAGCATCCCATTGTCTACGAGATCTTCCCCCCATGCTGGCAAGCTTCAACTGCACTAAAACAATTGATTTAAGAGAAAAGCACTAATATTCCTAGTACAAAGAGAGATTAAGAAACAGCCTTTGCTCCAGGCTTGTCTGCTTTTCTCATACAGGCAAAGCACTCAAGGGGAAATGAATATCTGCATTTTAGCAGTGGGTCACACAGACATAGGAACCTAGGTCTCTTCAAGACATAATTTTTCCTGAACGTCTTTGTCCTGTGCAGAGTTAAAGATGGGGCAGAAGCATCTTTGGGCAGAGCTGCCTCCTTGCCTTGCTGGGCTGCTATTGTGCAGGACAGAGCAGCTCAGCTGCCAGCTCCAGCCTGTAGAGAAGCTCAACTAGAGCAGAGCCTAGCAGGATTTTCCAAGGTAACCACCAATCTTTTTCCAACAACCTCTGCCAACAATGTTAAGCTCCAAGTACCGAAATCCCTTTCTGAGACTTTCCTACTGTGGCCTCCCCATGCAGAGGCTGGTAGCCCCAGCAGCACTGGTACCTTCAGGGGTATCTGCTGACCTGAAACTGGCACACATCCATGACAGAAGGAGCACACAGCAGCTCTAGTGCCCGTTCAGCCTGGACCCTACCATCTCCTTTGCTGCATCACCTCCTCCAGACTGCTTCACCAGGCTTCTTCAGGTCCTGGTGAACATCTCCAAGGTGATGCTGACCCAACACTCATCTGATTTCCAGAGAGAAAACGTCTTAGAGGGAGCACAAGTGTTGTCATTGTGGAGAGTGGGGCAAAGACCTCTGCTGTGGACGTGCCTACACACATCAAAGGCTCTGCACACAGAAGATAGTCAACAAATGTCCATCCCTCCACTCACTAGGAGCTGGCAACACCCACAATGAAAGCAAATTATCATTTTGCAAAGAAAGTGTTAATAAGTAATTTTCTTCCATAAAAGAAATTTTGCCTCTAGCTACAGGAGAGCTTAGCAGCAGCCCCTGCACAGAGGATGCAAGCAGCGCTTGGGCATCAGCAAATGGCCCCACTGCAGGACAAAAGCGCTGGGGCAGAGAGCAGCCTGCAGCAGCAAAGGGCTCTCCTCCCTCCAAACCACAGGGGAAAAAAAGGGACCAGTTTAGAAGCATTCCTCAATCCATCTACCTTCTTAAGAAAAAAAAAATCAAAAGGCGGCAAAGAGCATTTCCAAGTGTGTCTTTGTACACTACTTTGTGTAAACGTGAATCCAATTAACTTCAAATTTAACTACTAATGAAATTATCTCATTTTGCTATCAGCTCAGCTCTCATCCATGGCAGTAATTAACCACTGGGGGTTGTCACTCCCAGACACATGACACAAGGACTCCCCCAAGCTCAGGTGCTTCAAACCCGTGCAGAATTCATTACCCTGACAGTGTGAAAACCCTTCACTTTCAATACCACAGGGCACCAACGCATTTTTTTTTCTCTTGATCTAACAGATTGTCAGTAACAGTATGAAAGAAATGAGCCCACTGGACACGTAATTAATTACAGCAAAGGAGACATCAGAAAATGTACGGGGTTCAGGTGGTGGAAGGGGGCTCACAGAGCCCCTTTGCCACTGTCTCACGACCACCAGCAGGGCTGGTGATTTTCCTTTCCACGATGCACCGTGCTCTGCACTGAGGGAAGCCAGGCCTTTGCCCCTGCCCTGTGCTCACAGGTGTGGGATTGCCACCAGCTCAGGAGCATGGTCAAGATTGGGTTAATGGGGTAATGCCACCTCTTCAGAGGCAGAGATTCAACGCCAAGAGGTCAGCAGTACTGAGAAAGTCAGTCCAGCAGTGTGGGTGAATCCTCCCACGCTCTTTGCAGGTATCATTACAAGACATCAGCCCAGGTGAAAGGGCCAGCCAAGACAGCACACAGCCCTTTCTGAGTTACACCAGGTACCACCCAGCAGAGACCAGCACTGCCCTAGGCTCCACCTCAGGCATCCCTGCCCAAACCAGATCCTCCACAGGCCTGTCCACAGCACAGATTAGAGTCCTCCCTCCCAGATCCACGCAGAGGCTGCTGCCTCACCTGGCTCTTTGTGTCTTTGCAGAAAACTATTTTTAAAAATGCAGGTTTTCACTAGGCAAACTGGCAATGAAGAGATGCTACCACACCAACCCACAGAGTTGTCCAATGAGCTGAGAGGCGCTTCCAAGCACCTTCCACTCAATCTGGGGTTCTACAGCTCCTTGCCTGGCAGCCTCTGTGTGCAGGGGATCCTCTGGCTGATTTCGTGCAGGATGCCACGAAGCAGCTGCAGCAAAGCTCAAGCACAACTGATAAACTACTTCCAGAAGGCCTCCCAGATGGATTAACTTGGCTTTAGACTGTCCTGTCTTCAAAACGACCTTGCATGGTCTCTAAAATTCCACGATGTGATGGGAGGAGGACGGCACCCCTGCTGTGGCCATGTTCCTGGTCCTGTCACACGGCACCTCCCTCATCAAGTGATGCCTCACACATCGCTGGCAGAGGAAGGGACCTGCACTGGTGCTGCTGTGCTGCTAGCACCCCAGAGGACTGCTGGCCCCAGTACCTGCACATGTTGCTCTCTCTTTGGTGGGCTTTGGCAGCCGCCCTGCCATAGCAGGCACCTGCTACCCCAGATATGAAGAAGCTGTGGTGCCTTACAGGAAGGGATGTCATTGCTTAACACCAGAAAGAAAAAGTAATTGGCAGCGATACTTTTTGGGTACCACTTCATCTCTGGGCAGCAAGTCCAAATTTCTACCCTATTTCAGTGAAACTGGTTACCAACACTGACTTTTATTCTGAAAAATCTGGCTCCCACTTATAAAAGCTCTTTTTCTTCTGCCCAATGAAGAACTTGATCACACTAACCTGCTTGTTTCAACTGTTACCACAAAGAAAATGTCTTGGTCAAACGCACAAGGCTGTCATCAGGAAAAGACCTGATGAGTTCCATCAATTGGCTCTTGATCCCTTTGCCACCTGGGGATGTGTGTGTGTCACCCAGGGTGTGCCCAGGGCAGCAGCATGGGGCACTGCAGTGCCCAAACAGGAGAAAAGCATGTCCTAAAAGAGCTGTGTGGTTTTATCACACACAAAATACTGCTCCACAGCAGCAGCAGCACACTCATTACTGCCTCGGGTCCAAGGCCACTGAGCACATGCCCCAACACTCAGTCCTGCCCGAAAGTCACTCAGACTGTGTATCCCATGGATGCCTGCAGTACAGCATTTCATGCCATTCCACTGGGAAAGGAGATGTCACCAGCACAGGACTCCAACACACTGAATCACTGCTGTTAATGAATAACTCCCCTCCTGTGCTCATCTTGCTCTATTTGTGGACATCAAACCAGTGTGGTGTGCTTACCGTGATGAGTTACCTCTCCTGCACCTAATTAGAGGCAGATAAAACAGTGGTAACATACAGATCACCTGTAATGATTTTGCTGACTCGATTATTCTTCTGACAATTAGCTCTGCCTGCCAAAGCCTCACAGGAATGTCAAAGTCTACTTCCTACAAAGCAGGTAATGTCACAGGTATGACCATGAAATCAATAATGAGGCACAGCTCTTGCAGAGGGCATTCAGGTCAGACGGAACAGCCCTTAAATTAAACATTGATAAGCAGAACACAATTATCCATCATGTTTAAGTGCCTGCGTGAAATTAGCAGCCAGGGAATGGGAGCAGTGGGGGAAAGATTAGTGGAGGAGGTATTGAAATGCACAGTGTCCACTGTGACTGGGGCTGCAAGGGCTCATGACAGTGGCACTGTAATCTGCTATCACAGCCATAAAATTCAGATGAAGCACACTGCACAGAAACAGGGGCTGCAGATGTGGGTCTGTTTTTCTCCTCATCTGCAAAGCAGCAGCAGACGTTTACAGGACTCCAAAGCAGCCTTTCATAGCCAGTGTCTCTGTTATTCTTTCCATTGACCCAATTACACTTTTTAAAGAGAGCCAGGGCAGGTAAAAGAGAAAGGAAGGAAGACCAATGCTTTCTGTCAGAGCAAAAAATACAGTGAGAAAGTACAGATGAATACCCCAGTATGTTTTCTCTGTGATTCCTAAAAAGGAGTCCTGGAGCTACAGAGTGCTCTGCCCTCAGTCCCATCTCCTCTGGACAATGTCTTTTGTGCTGCTGCATAGAACTCCTGCTCCTTCTTCTGTGCAGCAACAGAGCTCTTCCACCCTATAAACAACTCAATATTCCAGCTTGTCACATACTTTTTGGGGTTGCTAGGATGAGAAAGCTTTTTTCTGCAGATCTGAGACCATCATCCACCTTGATCTTTAAAGACCGCCTGGTACTCTCATCCCTCCTGTAACACATGCAAGATTAGAATTCCCGGGCTGACTCCTTCATTCAACACACACACTCACAATGCATTGGAGGGGGCATCTGTGTGGAAAATAGGGGAAAATATCCCAGGCAGACAACATCTTTGCAAGAACCCACTCTCACCCTAATTCTTGTGTGGCCAACAACTAGCCACACATTAAAATGCACCCGCATAATTTAGCCTTTCCCTGGCCCATGATAAATGACATCTTCAGGCCTTGCAAGGTTTCTCTCTGCTGAGCCCAGGTGAGGCTAGCAGGCCCACCAGTAGCTGGGGCAGGGCAAGGGTCTCAGGTGCTCAGAGCTCTGCGTGTGCAGGGATGTGGGGAAGTGTGGGGATGCCTGGGATGCATGGCAGAATGCTGGAAACAATGCCACCACATTAGATATACACACACCCCCACAACTTCGTCATCTATCAAGGGGACACCAAAAGGCAGGGAGGGCAGATGGAGGTGAGAGCAAGGGTGATGAGATCTTGTGGGCAGACACGTGGGGTCTGGATCCATTTGCATTCCCTTTGTGAGGCCCTTCCTGTCCCACAGCTGCCTGGAGAGCAACAGGGGAGGTCCCAACCAGCATGGGGCATCCTGCAGCAGCTGCAGCAGAGCCCTGCAGAAGAAGTTCTTTGGGGGAGGCTGAGTGTGCCTGGAACAGCCTGCAAATCCCACATGTCCCTGCACAGCTACGGCATGCCGAAACGCTGGGAACTGCTCCCCTAGTGAGGAGCACAGTCCCTCCCAAAGGAGGGGCCAAACACACACAGTGAGGAGGAGGTGGCACGCCACATCTGCCTTTGTGCCAGTGCCAGACAAAAGCTTTAATAATGAAACCTTTACACTAAGAGACAGAAATGCCCCCAACAACTTGAATTGCGTGAACCTGGAGTTTATGCAAGCAGAGAGCTGCTCATTTGCCATTTTAATGCCCAGAAGTTAATGGGTGTGTATTGAAAAAGTTCTGAAGATGCTAGAACATTTGGTTTTCCTTTTTAAAAAAGAAGTTAAATCCTAATTTCAAGATTAAAATTACTTTGCTTTGTAAAATTTAAGATAGTGAGGACTGATACAAAAGGTGTCACAAATATAGCCAAGAAGTGCACACTGTCCTGGGCTGGTTTTACCTTACTTAGTACTTTCTGTTGTTAAACTTTCTTCAGATCTGGATTTCTTTAAGGAGGTATTTTGTTTGTCTATTTGTTGTGGGTTTGGTTTTGTTGGGTTTTTTTTTAATATGAAATAGACCTGAATGAAGTAAAAATCTTGAATATTTTCATAGTTGTTGGATCTGCAAGGCCCTGCCCCAGCCAAAAGGATGAGCTCAGCAGGGACCCACAGGAAAGGCTACAGAGGCACAAGGTTTATTCAGCCTAAGCTTGAATAAACCCCACTGGCTCCTGGTCCAGGGTCCGTCCCTCCACCAGTGTGGCAGAGAAGCACCTTCACAGATAGCAACTTTAAAGAGCAGGGAAGGCAGCTCATTGTGGCCCTGACAGGATGGGATCTTCTGTTAGTCGAGATCTCAGAGATGAGACTCCTCTTGCATAACACTGAAACTGATGGAGGTCCTCAACTGGGTTTCAGGTCTGGTCAAAGTTTTGCTCTTCCCCTTCTTATTCCCATGGTTCACAGTGCAAGGTAGGAAGAGCCAGAATTGCAGGCAGTTAGGATGTGGGAACTGCTGAAGCAGTGTGAGGGAAGCCAAGCGAGCTTCCAGAGGTTCTGGAAAAGAAATGGAGCCGTGAATGTGGCCTGGAAGCACAGATACACAAAGGTGGGTATAGGACCAGGGCACACATGGGCTCGTCCTTCTGCTCTGGTCATTCCACTGGTGCCAGCTATACTGATCTGCAGCTGCCAGTGCTTCAGAAGGGATTCACTGCACACCAAGTGCTCTTCTTTGAAACTTGCATTCGTTTGAAAATGACATCACGTGTTGCCTACAAAGGCAAAAAACCCATATGTCTACTTATCTGAGAGAGCAGTTAGCCTCCTTCTGTCAAACTGACATGTTTGAAGCAGAGAGAAAAGAAATCCCACATAAAAAAAATGGGCTTACCATCATGGCAGGTCTTAGCCTACAAAATGTTATATTTTGGTTGAGTTCCATTCATCATGCAGTTTAATTCACAAGCAACAGTGGAATAAAACTTTTAAACAGAAATAAGAAAACCAACTTTAAAGAGTTCAGAATTAAATAAATGCAAAAGAAACCAAATTCAAAAGCCAAAATATAAAATAACAATTCCAAACCAAAATACCTCTTCCTGCTAAACTGTAGGAAGTGCCAGTTTGGCTGTTTTTCTACAGCTGAGCAACATGCTTCTGCATTTCATATCACCTCACATCTTTGGTCTGACCAGCCTTACACACCTCACAACCACTGCCAAATTAAAGAAGGGGTTTTTTTGTTGCCTTATTTCTAAAATGTACTGTAGCCAGCATGCTACATGCAGTGAATGAAAGAAATAGGAGAATTAAAGCACGCAATGAAACAGCTTTCTGACGAATAAAGCTATGGAGATTTTAGGCTCCATTTACTCCTCAATCTAATTTTGCCCTCCAATGCACATTATGTCTGAAATGGGATCTCTTGTGGTTTGATCAGTGCTCTTAACGCATGCAGAAGCAACATATTCCCTTTATTGTTGTTTTCCTTCTGCAGCACAGCAATACTTCTAATAAGAGCAGCACAGCAGGCTTGGTGAGACTGTCTCCACAGTAATCACTGTGCTGCTGGAAAGATGCAGGATGACCAAGAGGATCAGCAGCACGAAAAGTTTGTGGTCTGGGGGATCCCTGTTCATGTAAATACACAGCTAGATGCTAAACACCCCAGAAAAATCAGTAGGGGGACTGAGTTACCAAGAGATATTTAAATAAAACATTTTCCCTTTTCTTCTTTTCCGCTGTTTGGATTTTTACAAATGCCCAGAAGATGTTTTCTAGCTTCTCTTTGCAATCAAGAAGACTAGAAGGAAACTTCCATCAGTATGTTAAGTACTATGAACTCCTCTCACTGTAACAGGACTCCAGACAACTCCTTGGAGGTACAAGGGAAAAAACAAACTGTAGGACCTGTAGTATGAAAAGTAGCACTGTTAGCATTTCACTGTGGTGGCACGGATGCTGCCAAAAATGAATGGCATGCACCACAAATATGGCATGTGTGGGGAGAGGTGGCTGGCCTCCAACCTCTGCCTCCTCACAGGATGGAAGCCCAGACTCCTGCCAGCCCCACATGCTCAGCCCATTTAACAAAGATTGAACAGTTACAAAAAGGGACGTGCCAGCCCTGAGGAGTGGTCCTGCACATTACTGGGGTCCACAGCCTTGGCTCAGGCTGGTAGCTGCCCTTCAGCAGGGCTCAGATCTTCAGGATTCATCCCACAGCCCTGCTAAAAGACCTTGCTGTCCATAGATAGCTCAGAGGGCTCATACCACACTCAACCACCCAGAGGTGCAGTCACCTCTGGGACGTTGACAGGCACTGGGAAAGCGTGCAAGGAAAGATGGAGATGGCCTCTGAGGCACCAGATGCCACCATGGCCACTTCATGAAGGGCACTGGGAATGCTGATGACCTGATACCCCAGCCCACCATGAGTGGGGCTGCCACTACCTGGGATGTGCTGTGCTGTGCTAGAACTGCATCAAAAGGTCCTTCTGGCACAGGGGCTGCTTCAGAGCATCTGTATGACTGATTATAGGATTGATATGATATGATATGATGTGATGTGATATGATATAAGATATGGTATGGTATGATTGATATAAGATATGGTATGATATGATATAAGATATGGTATGGTATGATTGATATGATATGATATGATATGACATGGTATGGTATGATATGGTATGGTATGACATGATATGGTATGGTATGATATGATATAAGATATGGTATGGTATGATATTGATATGATATGATATGATATGATATGATATAAGATAAGATATGGTATGGTATGGTATGGTATGGTATGGTATGGTATGGTATGGTATGATATGATATTATATAAGATATGATATGATATGATATGATTGATATGATATGATATGGTATGATATGATATGGTATGATATGATATAAGATATGATATTATATGATATGATATAATATGGTATGATATATGATATGATATGATATGATATGATTGATATGATATGATATAAGATATGGTATGATATGATACGATACGATACGATACATTATGTCCTATCAGGAGGGGCAGGGCAGGGCATCTCCTCCTCCCAGCCTGGCAGCAGGGCTGGCACTGCCCCCGGCTCGGAGAGCTGCCCAGGGTGGCCTGGAGAGGGTACCCAGGCACGCCTCCAGCTGCAGAGCCTCCAGCTGCAGAGCCTCCAGCTGCAGAGCCTCCAGCGACAGAGCCTCCAGCGGCAGAGCCTCCAGCTGCAGAGCCTCCAGCGGCAGAGCCTCCAGCGACAGAGCCTCCAGCTGCAGAGCCTCCAGCTGCAGAGCCTCCAGCGACAGAGCCTCCAGCGGCAGAGCCTCCAGCTGCAGAGCCTCCAGGCTGCAGAGCCTCCAGCGACAGAGCCTCCAGCTGCAGAGCCTCCAGCTGCAGTGCCTCCAGCTGCAGAGCCTCCAGCTGCAGAGCCTCCAGGCTGCAGTGCCTCCAGCTGCAGAGCCTCCAGCTGCAGAGCCTCCAGCTGCAGAGCCCGGCTCCCGGCCGCGTCCTGGTGGGCTGGGATGATCCACGATTCCCAGCCATGTGGGAAAGCACGTAAGCTGATCCAGCCCAGCAGCCAGGAAAGAGGGGAGGACATGCTCTTCCAGAGACCTTGTAAAGGACAGCACCGACACCCAGAGAGCTTTTGGGAGCAGCAAGAGCAGAAGGAGAAGCCCAGACGGTGCGCAGCCCTGCCTCAGTGGGAATCCCCTTGGTCCCAGGCCGCACCATGGCACCCCTGGCCAGCGCCCAAGGAGTGATGATGCTCTGGCAGATCACAGCCCTGCTCAGGACCGTGGTGTGTCCAGCCAGGCTCAGTGCAGTGCTGCTGTGCCAGGAGTGCCAGGGCTCAGCCAGATGCCAGGCAAGCCGGGGCTTCACTGTGCTACCTGCTCCTAGGCAGACAGGCACCTGCCCATGCTGGCGAGCCCTGTCTGTGCTGACAGGGCTGAACGGGACCCTGCTGGTGCATCCCGAAATGGGAAAACATGAGTATATTGACAACTGGCTATTCAGCTTCCTACATAAGCACAGAGGGAAAAAAATCCAACAGCTTCCACCAGTCTGTTTTGCACTGACATGAAACCATTAAACTCATGCTGAAATTTTTCATCTCACAAAGATCAATATTTATGATCTGCATCTGGAATTCATCTGAGATGGAGGCATTTCCAATCCAAGCATCATTACTAATGTCATGAGTGTTTTTCTACTCCTCACAGAGCAAATATGTACACCCTCAATTTTTACATCTTAATTAGGGTTCAACAAAGTCCAAGTCAACAACCTACATGCTATTTTTCTGCTATTTAAGTAATGTTCTTTTTAATTGTGGAATAAGATAAAAAGCTGAAATCAGGCACTTTACCTAGATTCTGTGATGGAAATAGTGAAGCTATGGAAATCTTGACACACTGGGGGTTTCAGTATTTTCCACCAAATATTCTCAGTTGTCAGGTTTGAAATGCTTTACTCTGTTTAGCTGAAGGAACCTGAAACATGTCATTTGAAATCACTTTGAGACAAAATTGCATTTTTCATCTGCCCCATCAAGCAGCAGCACCAAATTAGTATTTCCAAGTCCCATCTCTTTCCCAGCTTTCTATTGGGTAGATAGCATCTCGTAACATAGTGAGATATGTATCTCAGCTGATGCACCATGTAGTTAAAAACTAACAGATGTGTGGATTACTTTATGGGAAGCATCCTCCAATGAGTTCAGGCCAGAGAACAGAAGGGATTGTGGGAAGGCATCTTGCTCCAAGCCCCGTGTGGTATTTCCCTTCTGCCACATTCAAGGAGACTGCAGCAATCCATGAGGGCCAGCACCATGGACGGGGGGATGCTGTGGGGATGCCCAGGACCATGGGACATCTCCAGCCACCCCAAGACCTGTGCAGTCTGCCTGTGTCTGGGTGAGACACTTGGGGCTTGCTTGATCCTCAGCCATTGCCCTCCAAGTGGGAGCTCCCAGCTCACATTTTGACCTGCCTGCTCCTCAGCTGAAGACAGCGACGATGGACAAAAACAGGATAGGAGAGTGGCCAGAGGGGCTCCCTGGCCAACAGTGGCCATCATGGTGTCAGGATTTATAACTGTATTAAATGGCATGACAGTTGGCCACAATAAATCAGCTTCCCTTCTTTCCAAATCACAGACAATAAAAGGTTTGGCAGTGAAAGTAATTCATCATCATAAAGACTTGAGACGTTCCAGCCTTCAATTTCACTCACATTCTCAATACACCAGAGAGGAGTGTCAGAGTTTTAGGGGAGAAGAAAGACGGGGAGAGAAGAAAGGGGAAAATAATTGAAAGAAAACATGAAGAAAGATTGGGCAGGAATAATTAGAAAGGTCAGAGAAAGGAGTACATTCAGGACAACACTTTGGATGATGGGACAGAGCTGCTTTGTTCTCTACAGGGTGTATGTGATGCTGAGCAAAGCTGATGCACCCCTACCACTCCTATGGGCCCACGGGGAGAGGGGCTGGGACAGTGTCCCAGAGGGAAGCCAAACTTCACATTCACTCCCCTCCTCTCCCAGACCTGTGGTGCCACCACTGATCCCTGCTGCCTACAAGCTCTTTATGCCACTTAGTGGGGACACAGGAATGGAGGAGATGACAGCAGGTGGTGCTGGTGGGGCACCATGCCCACAACCATGGCAGTGCATTCTCCTCTGTGAGGACTGCGAATTCATTCTGCATCCACCCAGCAGGAGGGACCTCCCCTGCTGTGCCACAGGCCAGCTGCAGCCACAAGAGCTCAGAACAGCCAGCACAGAAGGGGAGCATTGTGCTGAGGGTCTGCAGGCAGTGTCTTGCAGAGGAAAGCACAGAAATAACTCTGTGGCCTACAAGCCCTTGGGTGACACGACGCACAGGAGCAGTGGCATTCCATCTCTCCAAGGGGTCAAGTGCAGGGGATAGGCACTCCTGTCTACCACATGCTGGTCAGGGCAGGGAGGCCACGCCACACAGAACACCACAGAGCTGCTTTATGCGTGTCACAGTAGGGCCCAACGATATCCCAGTCATATGTTAAGAACTTAAGATCATGTCTCATGCAAACCTGAATTAATATCAAGACTTGAAGGCAGTGAAGTCCCCAGAAGAGATGGATAAAATCTGTCTCCTGAGTAGGGAGGATGCACTCATGGATGAGTGGAAGGCCACATCAGCTGTACCTCTTTTGGTCAAAAAATTTGACTGCAGAATGAACGCTGGTCTCTCTAGAGTGGACAAAGCCACTGGGATGCTCTGCAGCAGGACAGAGGGATTCATGGAGCACCTCCTGGTATGGCCTCAGCAGCTGCAGGTGAAGCCACACAAAGCAGAAGTGTGCTCTGCAACCCTGTACTGCATGTTGATGTGCCAGGTGTGATGTATGTCCCGTGTGTCTCTGTTACTGCCAGTGTCCCCTTATTCCTGCCGTGACCATCCCTAGCGCAGCCCCACAGGGAGAGGTAGAAATGCTCTGCAGAGAACTCAGGGGCCAGATGCAGCTTTGTCACCCAGGCTAGGCTGGGCAATGTCCTGGCTCCACAAGATTCATAGTTTGTGATTCAGTGTCCATACCAGACAGCTCGGCTGTCTCTGCATCAGCATGGGGGTGAAGCTGGACCTGGATGCATCTGGAACTGGCTTTACTGGCCAGCATACACAGCTCAGGCAACAGAGGACACCACTTTCCTACAGTGTGAACAGCTACCAGACCTGGTCAAGGCTACACCAAGGCCTGGGAATAGCTTGTGTCCACGTGCCATATAACTATATTAACAAGGACAGCAGCAGCAAAAACAAGGCCTCTGTTTAGCAAGGAACACCTGATTTGCTGACAGCCCCCAGCATGACCTCACCTCTTATGGACCTTGCAATTAGTGCAGATGTAGCAACAGCTGCTGCCTCCCCACCACATTCTTCCACACACTACATACTTGTGCAGTCTTTAAGTCCCAGTGGTTAAGGACCATCCCTCCCCTAGGAGGATGCTAACATCTGGGGACACCACAAGGTCTGGAGCCAAAAGTGCCAGAGATTAACCCACACATCCCTCTTTAGAGGGATACTGCTGAGACATGAGCCTTTTTCAGAAGTTAGTGCTCAAAAAAGGTGTAATGTCATCACAGGGCTGTGCTCAAGGATTTCAGATTGTTGTAACGAATGTACAGAGAAAAGAAGGAAAATTCCAGAGGGACCCCAACACTCCTTTCACTCTCTTTACTGAATTTACTTTTGAGCCACGTCTGTGTGAAAATCCCAAGCCAGGTGTCAAGTCTGTGGCAGCACAGGCAGTCCCCATCCCTGCTGATTCTGGTGGGATTTCCACAAGTGATATTCCTCACTGCTGGTAAATGTGCCAATTCTATCAAGCAGCTCAAAGCCAGGCAACTTGTATTTTGATGAAGTGCCAGGGACATTTTTCTTTTTTCCTACTTCATTTTTCTTTCTTGTATTTTTTTTATTACAGTTCAACATTTTTAGGAGAAATTATACAAAACCAAAGATTCACACATTTTTTGCCTTAATGTAACACAAAATCCTAAAGAAATAATGGCTCATTGCAAAAAAAACCCAAAACAAACCAAACAAAACAAACAAACAAAACCCAAAAAACCCCAAACAAAACAAAACAAAACAAAAAATCCTTGTAGCCTTATAAATATCTATTCTTGGCTAACACAGTGTTTTCCAGGGACAGAACTACAGGAAGAGCTCTTTCAAAGAATAGAGAATGTAAGCAAGAACTTTCCTCAAAAAATACACTTCAGCATTATTAAAACATGATTTTGAACATTTTACATTTTGCAGTTTTTCTTCCTTGAGTCATCTTAATTTTCACCTAGATTTCTCCCAGATTTCTCCTAGATGAAAAAAAAAAATTATTTTTAAGGTATGCAGGTATCCTCCTGGCATGCTCTCCATTGCTCCAGGGTGCACAAAAACCCAGCATTGTCTCTTTTATGATTTCCTCTACTCACTTCCCAAAACTACTGGTCTGATAATTCACAGTCAATTCACTGTCACTGGACACATTCCAGCACCTCAATATCTTTCAGAGGTCTTCAACAGCTGCCATCAAAACAATCACCTTGTCCTAGAAACAACTTCTGCAGACTCACTCAGATTGCCACTAGATTTTGTTGCTGTAGTGTGCAGAAGCACAGATGTCAATGCATCCTGCTACTCACCTGGAAATATCATTTTGGTGGCTTGCACAGAAACTCTCAAATGTTTTGTTATTGTTGCGGGCCAAAACAAAAAGCAATTCAGGAAGCATTTCAGCTAATTAGAATGCTTTTCTTTCCTTTCTTTATCTTCTTTTTAAAAAAAAAATGATTTCCAAATTAGAGATCTACAAGAGATTTCAGCATTTGTCTGGCAGTGAGAAATTCTACCTGTCAGCTGAACTAGCCATTGCAAAGCTGCCAGCCAGCCCTGAGCCCCTGGGCTGCCATGGGGTGGGTGGCACAGCTGCGTGTGAGCACCCCCAGGACCCAAACACCAGCCTGAGACACTGTGCATGAAGCCTGCAGAGCACTTTCCACCCACCAACATGGAGCTGGCTTGACATCCTTTTTTTTTCAGGGTGCTTCAGACCCCTGTGAGCACAATTGGAGGCTGCTCAGCATGCCTGCAGAACAAGCCCTAGGCCCGCCACAACAAGGACCACCACAAAGGCACCAGAACCCTCTTGTCTTAATCCTCCTGCTATAGCTACTCAATTTAAAATTGCATTTATTATCCATACCACAGTGGTATTTGGGGCAGGGGGAAACAGATTTAATTAATTAGGCATTGCAAAATCCTTAAGTAAAAGATGCTATGTAAATGCAAATTGTTATTATACATGCTTTGCACCAAAATATGTTTACCATAGTTAAATTCAACATTTAAATCCACAGCCAAACTCCCAACAGAGTCAGGCTGTACATCATCAAAAGAGGCAGTTAATAGCCTGGGTCTTAGTGGGGTACAAGTGCCCTCGTTTGCTTTCTCAAATGCACTTCTTCTTTAATAGCAAGATAAGAATTCATAAAAATGGAAAAACTCAACAGTGTCGCAGTTAGACTCTGTCTTCTCATTAAAAATTACACTTTTGTTTTTCAGATTGGCTGCTTTACACAGGAGTTTAAGTGGCCTTTTCTCATGTCTTTAACATGGCAGATCCTATTGTGAGTGAGGAGTAGATTATTGGGAAATGCATCTGCACTTTTATCCATGAAATGCAGAAACTAAGCTGTAACTCTTAGCATAACTCTTCACTAGAAACCATCCATCTACCAACACCAATCTGCACTTCAAAACAGTCCTGCAAATGTTAAAGTACAATTCTGTGATTATGTTCCATGTTTAAACAAGATCAACATTTCCAGGTAGGGACAGGTTATATGACAGGTTATATGACCTGTATAAAGCCTCAGACGAAGACTTTTTATTGTTATTACAACTAGGCAACAACAACAACAAAAAACACCAAAGCATTTTTCCAGAAGAAAAATATTGTATTAACAAATCCAATGTTTTTGGGTTTTTTTTACTTTCTTCAAAACTGTGCCAATTTGAGGATAGGGACAGGAGGGGAGGAAAAAAAGAAGGAAAGAAGAAGTTGTGGAAAAGTTACATTGCTCTTATTTCAGAGAGTTGGAACAGGAAGTACAAATTGAAATAACTTTTTTTTGAAAAAAAAATTTTAATCTTAAATCAAAATAATGCAATTTCTTTCAGTCAGATGGTGAAAGCACAACTGTAAAACTGCTGCTGGCTACTAGCTGGATAACAATTCTCCCCAGTATCTTCAGGTGACCCTTTTTTCTCTCTCCAGGGCAGGTCCATCCCACCTGTTCAGGTCCAGCTTAAACTAAGCACTCCCCCTTCCTTCAACAGCCATTGGAAAGAAACAGGCACATTCTGATGAGAATCCCCAACCTTATATGCAGAAATTCTTTGGACAAGTCACCTTCTGCAGGTGTTTTCTTCTTTCCACCTGGAGCTCTTGCTACAGGGATGACCAACCACAGAACTCCTAAAAGGTGAGACATCAGCAAAGACAGTCCAGTGCTGTGCCACTGTGAGAATCAAATATATGCAGGTAACAAAGGAGGCCAGAATCCACAGCTAAAATGTAAAAACTAGATTTATCCCATCACCATGCTGGCACTACAGGGACAAATACATTGCTAGCTTTCATCTTAGCAGAGACAAAAAGTGTGTGGGTGTAGCAGTGTGTTGCAATATCCCCTTTCAGCTATCCCAGTCCCTCCCACAGGTGTGGTAATACCTTCTCCCTCCCCCTCCCCCTGTCTCCTGCTAAACACTGTCAGTCAATCTTAACATCCCAGCAAGGCTGTTGTGTGGTTGGCAGAAATTCAAAAGATGCCCCTCACTCTGGGCATCATTGGGTCAGCCTAGTGTCATTATCCCCTGAGATCCCACCTCCTCCCACCGGATAGGTGGCTTACCTGTCCTTCCCCTCCCCCCATCCCTGAGCTTAAAAGGAACCTCAGACCACGTGCTAGGTTATTCTGTTGGAGCTGTTACTGTGATTCAGACCTCTGCTTCCTTGGAATAAAGCTCTGGATTTTAACCCTCCATCAGAAACCATCTCCTTTCTCTTCACCTCGCCTAAGGACTTTCTCCAGAGATAAAACTGAGCTTCCTACAAGCCTGGACTTTTTCAGTTGCCCGGCTGCAACTTCCAGCCAGCCAGAGGTATCTCTGTGGTGAAATACCACAGCCGCTGCCTCTGGCCAAGAAGCTGAGGCCCAGAACAGCCGAGGCACGTTCCACCTAGAGATATATTGGGATTTTATTCCAATATATTGGCGCCCAACATGGTTTGCTCTGACCTGCGACCCCAGAAGGAACCTCAGTACCTTGGGAAGGAATTTAGGCAGCAAAATGTCCACTGAAAGCTTTGGCTACATTGCTCTCAGCAGAAATTTTGGGTCTGATCCCACAAGAAGTTTCATGGAACGTTCTGCGCCCCTAGAAAATCCAGCTCCTTTCTGGTGAGCGAAGTTTCCCAGGGGAGAATAGGGGAGCCCCTTGTGCCCGGAGGGGTCCTGTTCCAGTGAGGAGACCACCCTGCCTGACTTTGCCTACAACAGCTTCGATTTCGGTGAGTATCTTTGCTCCTTGGGGGGGTAGGATCTCAGATCTCGTCTCTGCTGTGAGACTTGTTCTTTTTTGCTCTTGGGGATTTAGGCTGTGCAGCCCCACAGATCTGAAACGATCGCGTTCTAGGCTTCCGCTTTTGGCCGTGTCTTTGCCGTCTTTTGGAATTCGCGCGCTGGCTCAGAGCAACGGGAGGGTTGTGCCTGTCCCTTCTCCCGGCTCGGCTCTCTCGGCTGCTCTCTCTCTGTGCGGGGAAGGGGGGTGCTTTCCCCACGCGGTGAGGCAGCCCCGGTTTTGGCTTGCTTCGTGGTTGGCGGGGGGGCTGCATTCCTGGCGGGGGAGGCTTTGTCCGTCTCTCTCCACGTGGCCAGGCGGGTCCCACTCACTGCTGCTGCCGCGCCAATTTTAAAAGCGGTAAATACAGCTGCATTGTAAAGCCTTTGTCTACTCGTTATCGCTTTCTTAAACTGTGGTTTTTTTTAGAAATCTGTAGCTGATTTTGGCTTTGTTTTTGGTCAGGCGGGAGTTTGTACTGTGCCTTTTACATCTAATATGGGCTCAAACCTAAGCACAGCACAAAAAGGAGTGTATTATCATATTGTTAGTATTTTAGTCAGTGGTAATGTGAAATTCTCTAAAGGAAAATTGAAACAGTCGATAAGATGGCTTTTCCTACACTTCCCACAAATTTCCCTTGAAGAAATCCACAATATTCAATTTTGGGATAAAGTAGGTCATGAATTGATAACCTTAGGACAGTCTGGGAACACCCCTTCAGCTAAATTTGTGTTCTGGAGTTTACAAATTCAAACAGCCTTGCTCAAACAAAGGGAATTGGAGGAAAAGCCAGTGTCAAGCGATATTAAGCCATGTACCTCTGCTCTCACTGTTTCTCCCTCTCCCAGCTCTAAAACCCCTAAACCTCTTACCCCAAAACTTGGTATTTTAAAGAGAGCGCACTCTCTGGGAAGTCAACTCCCTGTGCACTTTAAAATGCCCGAGTTCCTTTGTCCACAAGGTCCTGGCCAGACTGAGTGGAACTGCTCCCAAACCCCTGTGTCCCCCGCTCTGAAACCCAGAGTACGTTAGCTTTTCAGAGAGCACTGATGTCCAAAATGGCTTCCAGTCCCTAAGAAGTCCACAAGATGGAGGATGCCACATGGCACCTCTCCAAACCTCTTCTTCTTCCCAAGATCCTCTTAAGCATCCCAAAATTCCTCCCCTATCCCCCTCCCCCACTGTTCCTCGTGACACCTTCCCTCCTCCCCTCCCCCTACCTGCTGTACCCTCAGCTCCACCCCTCTACTCCTCCAGGGGGCGTCTCCTGATGTGATGTCACCAGGTGTCCCTGCCCCCTTCCAACCTCCTGCCCCCGCCCCCTTCCAACCTCCTGTCCCCGCCTGCTGCCAGCCTCCTGTCCCTGCCCCCTGTTCCCATGGTAACCCTGCCCCTTGCCAGCCCCCTGTCTCCACCCCCCTTGCCCATTGCGTCCCCGCCCCCTCCCCGGGTCCCCACGATGGGGACACATCCGCTGCCTGTCTTCAAACCTGCATCTGCTATCCCAGTGCTTCCGATTCAAAGGATACAGAGCAGGGAACCTCGGACCCGATACAGGGTCCCACCTTGTCATTTGCTCCTGTTACGTATCAGCCTGCAGCACAAGGGGGGGCAGGCCCAACTGCTAATTTGAGCTCTTTTGGGCGACAATTGATTAAAGAGGTCTGTAAAGCCCACAAGGAATATGGCCCACACAGTCCATGTTTCCGTGGCCTTTTAAATTCTGAATTGAGTAGGACTGTAGTAGTCCCACATGATTTTAAACAGCTTTTTTCGTGTCTTATGACCTCCACGGAATTCAAATTATGGGAATTAGCATAGAAACAGCTGATAAAAGATGCTCTCCCAGGCTTGCATGCTGACCCGAACACAGCGAGAGACACCAATGGCTCGCTAGTTACCACTGAGCACCTCTCTGGCGAGGGCCAATGGTCTTTACCCTCAATCCAAGCTACTGCAATTCCGGTACAAACACTCGAAAAGGTAAAAGAAGCAGCTGAAAAAGCCTTCTTTTCCCTCCAACCTGAGGGGCCTTTTGAGCCCAATAGTAAAATCAAGCAGCTGCCATCAGAGCCTTTTCTGAAATTTGTAGAAAGGTTAACTAGAGCCATGGAAATACAAGTTAAAAAAGAGAATGCAAGGGAAGAGGTGTTAGAGGAAATGGCATTTACAAATGCAAATGAACAGTGTCGAGCGGCAATTTTGAGCCTTCCTCTAGAACCCCCCCTACACTAAAAGATATGCTTCTAGTCTGTAACAGTAAAGTGCCTCTGATGAGCGTTGCTGAAGACACCAGACCAAGGCTGCTGCCAAGACTCCCTCAGCGCGTCGCCATTGCCAGCCCTGTGTCCATTCCCTCAGCACAGCAGTACCCTGGGCAGCAGCGAAGACCAGCAATGGTTGACCTCACAAAGCCGTGCCTGCTTTGCAATAACCTAGGGCATTGGAGTAGCCAGTGCCCCCTGAAAAGGCAATTTGATGAATTTAGAAATGGCAGGGGAGGCGAACTACAAGCACTCCCTGGGGATCAACAACAACAAAAAAACTGAAGGGAGAGCGCCGGCCTGCCAGGCATGCAGACACAAAAAGAGCAGGCCAAGGGAATAAGGGTAGCAAAATAAACCAAGCACGCGGTGACATTAATATTTCTGTATGTGAAGCAGATGCTCCAAAGACCATGTCTGCTGGTCCATTGTTGAAAGTGAAACAAAATAACCTTTGTTAATTTTTAGGTGAACCTATGTTAACCACATCTTCTGTCAATGAGCCCTACAGGTTGCAGCTGACAGAATCACTCCACCTGAGAGACACTGGCATTTTGTCTCCGTCAATCCAGAACAAAAGGGTACTTGGCACCGAATCCGCTGTAAGTACATTGTCATTGGGGACACCAAACACACACCACATGAGATCGAAATTGCTCCAGGAATGACAACATCAGATCCTGAGCAATTCGTTCTCGGGCTGCACTGTTTCCACCCACCCATGTTTCTTCCCAAGGGACAAATTGTTGCACAAGCTATCCCTGTGCCATTTTTACCTGAAAGCACTGCAAAACAAGGGCCCTCAGTTGCCCGGGTCCAAGTTATTGGTAAAGACAAACCCAAAGTATGGTGCAACATCAGTGGGGGTGGGGAGTCAAAACGCATTGAGATGCCTGTAGACACAGGTGCAGACTGCACAGTGATCCCAGTACGGGACTGGCCAGCACATTGGCCTTTGCAAAACGTTGCCGGTCACGTTCAAGGTGTAGGAGGCCTGAAATTGGCAAGACAATCCAAAAGCATCATTCAAATCAAGGGACCAAATGGACAATTGGCAAATATCCGTCTATTTGTGTTAGATTATTCGGAACCTTTTTTAGGGAGAGATTTAATGGCCCAGTGGGGTGTCACGATTGATATTCCAGACTCCCCACAGCATTTTTGTACAGCGGTCATTGAACAGTGCCCCACCCAAAAACTGAAGTGGAAAACAGACAAACCAGTTGAGGTGAAACAGTGGCCACTTAGTAAACAAAAAATAAAGGACCTTGAAGAGCTAGTGGCAGAACAACTAAAAAAGAGTCACATTGTGAAGACCATGTCCCCGTGGAATTCTCCAGTGTTTGTCATCCAGAAAGCTGACAAAAAGTGATGGCGGCTCCTCCACGACCTCCGACAAATTAATAATGTCATTGAAGATATGGACTCTCCCCAACCTGGTATGCCATCCCCAACAATGGTTCCCCACGACTGGAAATTAGCTGTTATTGATATAAAAGATTGTTTTTTCCAAATTCCCCTGCACCTTGACGATGCACTGCGCTTTGCATTCTCGGTCCCTACCATTAACATGGAAGCCCCTATGAAAAGGTACCATTGGACAGTTCTTCCTCAGGGCCTGAAGGTCTTGCCAGCTATCTGCCAGTGTGTCACGGTTTGACACTGGCACAATGCCAGTGCCCCCATGAAAATTCCCTCTCCCTGGCGTCTGCTGTGAGGTGGTACCCGGAATAAACAAAGCAGGCTCCTACTTAGGGGAAAAAGAGAATACTTTATTAACTAAACTACAAAAACTCAACTACAAAGAGGGAAGAAGAAAAAAAAAAGAAAAAAAAAACACAAGGAAAATGAAAACTGCACAGAAACACTCCCCCTCTTCCTCCCACCCAATTCCCAATACATTTACATTTCCCAAAATTATCAACCCTCGGTCTGGCACCACCCTTTGGATAATCAAATCCTCAGTTCATTAAGAGTAGACGAAGTCCTTCCTTGTGCCATGGACTTCTTGTCACACGCAGCACCGCCCGGAGATCCTTCTGCCATTGTGACATCTTCCTTCCATGCCCGGTGCTCTCACCACCGTGCATGGGGCAGGGGCCTGCTTCGAGGGTGGTCTTTTTAAGGATGCCTCGTCCTGTTCCAAACAGAGCACAGTCTCACATCTGGGACCTCTGTGCCCCCCATTTCCTTCACACCCCCTGGGGCCGAGGGGTCTCAACACTGAACTCTCTTGGCTCTGAGTCCTTGCTTCCCCCTGGAATGCAGTCTCTGTATCACAAGGAAACAGTCCATGGCTATACAAAAAAGACTCCAGCAAAAATGCCACTCCATCGTCTCCATTCCTCTAACATCTTTCACTTGCCAGACCCCACCACTGGCCCATTTCCTTCTTCATCCTCTACTCTTATCTCTCTCCTAGGATGGGTTAACGTTCTGTAAAGTTTTCATTGTCCACAAAGGGTTAAAAGCTCTCACAAGCGGCTGGGCTCCTTGCCGCGCTGCCCCCCCCCCCCCTCCCCCCCCCCCCCCCTCCGCCGCAGCAGCACATGGTATCACATTCCAAGATAACAGTCCCAGGCACGGAGCTCTCTCTCTCTGGGGGGGGGCTGTCCGATGGCTCCTGGGGTCTCTCTCTCTCTTCCACCCTTCCACCCTCGTGGGGGGGGGCAGGCCTACCTCTCCCAGGGCCGCGTGGCTTTCCCCTCCCCCTGCCCAGCTAGCAACTGGGCCAGGGGGAGAGATCTAACGCTTCCCGCCAGAAATTCAAAGAGGGCTCCGAGGGGGAAGAGCTCTGCTTTTAACCCCTGCGTGAGTGTGCTCAGAGGCGTGTCCAAACATCCCCATTGGCCACACCAGGTGCCAATCTTAAAATCTGAGCACCCATTGGCCTGACCACAGCATATTCCAGAAATCCCAAAAAACATATTTCCTGTAAAACCACCACACAGTGGTATGTCTCTTTCCTGCTTTCCCCAGTGTGTGCAACCACAGAGAAGGCCATCATCTATCATTATATGGATGATATCCTTGTGTGTGCCCCCAGTGATGATTTACTCACACATGCGCTTGACCTAACAATCAATGCATTGATTGTTGCAGGGTTCGAGCTCCAGGAAAAGAAAATTCAAAAGATGCCACCTTGGAAATATTTAGGCTAAGAGATTGGAAATAGGACCATTGTTCCTCAAAAACTAGAAATCAATTCAAGGATCAAGACCCTTGCGGATGTCCACAAGTTGTGTGGGCCTTTGAATTGGGTAAGGCCATGGCTCGGTCTGACTAACGAAGACCTTGCCTCTCTTTTCAATTTATTGAAAGGGGGAGAGGACCCGGGTGCTCCTAGGTCTATTACCCCAGAGGCACGGAAAGCTCTAGAAAAGGTTCAGATTGCAATGTCCACAAGACAGGCCCACCGTTGTCGGCCTGACCTGCCATTCAAATTTATCATCTTAGGTAAGTTGCCACACCTGCATGGAATCATTTTCCAGTGGGAGAAAAAACAAACACCTAAGGCAAAGGAAACACCAAAAAAGGACCAGGACCAGAGGGACCCTCTCTTGATTATCGAATGGGTTTTCCTCAGTCACAAAAGGTCCAAGAGAATGACAAAGCCTCACGAACTGGTAGCAGAACTGATCTGGAAAGCAAGGACCCGGATCAGGGAATTAGCAGGATGTGACTTTAAGTGCATTCACATTCCAATTGAGTTAAAATGGGGTCAAAATACTATGAAAGTATTGGAACAGTTGTTTCGGGAAAATGAAGTGTAGCAGTTTGCTCTGGATTCCTACTCAGGACAAATTTCTGTGGAGAGGCCTGCCCACAAAATGTTCCAACAAGATGTTCAATTTACTCTGAAATTGAGAAGTGCTCAGAGCAGAAGACCTTTAAAAAAGGCTCTGACTGTCTTTACAGATGCGTCTGGGAGGTCCCACAAGTCCATCATGACTTGGAAGGATCCTCAAACCCAGCAGTGGGAGACGGACATTGCTGAGGTGGAAGGTTCACCTCAGGTTGCTGAATTGGCTGCAGTTGTTAGGGCTTTTGAAAGGTTCTCACAACCATTCAATCTTATTATGGATTCTGCATATGTGGCAGGAGTAGTATCCAGGGCAGATCAAGCAATACTGCAAGAAGTGTCTAACATTGCACTTTTCAAATTGCTCTCAAAGCTGATAAAGTTAGTCACTCACCGAGAGCAACCATTTTATGTGATGCACTGACGAGGTAGACGGGAGAAATGCTCATCCGATGATGATCGACAAGTCTCAGATTTATTGATTAACAGGCACACTTTTATAATCACAGTAATAAGGCTCATACATATTGCAAAAATAGAGCTCACTATTGGTCAGCTATAAAAAGTCAGTCCCACCTTTCTCAGGATGTTTGTGGCTTCTTTTTTACCTCCTGTTATCACATATTTTCTTGAACAGCTTCTTGCTCAAGGAAAATGTCCTTGAATTAGGCAGCTGTTGCTTTCTCAGATGTATTTTCTCACGTCTCTTTTCCCATCAACTGTCTCAATAAAAAACTGTCCACAATGCACGTCAGGTCACACACTGACTTGCCAGGGTTTATCGCTGAAGGCAACAGAAGAGCAGATGCTCTTGCTGCACCTGCAGTGACGGCCACTCTCCCAAATGTTTTTGAACAGGCAAAGATCAGCCACCAGCTTTTCCATCAAAATGCACCTGGCCTAGCTCGTCAGTTTCACATCACTCAAGAACAGGCCAAAGCTATTGTGGACACATGCTCAAATTGCCAACAACATGCACTCCCTACAGTGAGTACGGGAGCAAACCCTAGGGGGCTGAACAGTTGTGAACTATGGCAAACAGATGTTACACACATACTGTCATTTGGATGGCAGAAATACGTTCACGTTAGTGTAGATACCTTTTCTGCAGCGGTCTATGCTTCTGCCCACACAGGAGAATTATCTATTGATGCCATTAATCACCTCTTACAGGCTTTTTCTTTCATGGGCATCCTCAAGGAGTTGAAAACTGATAATGGGCCTGCCTACAAATCCAAGGAATTCGGGAGCTTCCTGCAGCAATGGGGAGTAGAGCACAAAAGTGGCATCCCCTACTCCCCTACAGGTCAAGCCATTGTAGAGAGGACTCACCATTATATTAAAAGAGGCCTGGACCAGCAGCAACAGGTTCTGAAGGTGGAACCTCCCCATATCCGGTTGTCCAGGGCGCTGTTCACAATCAATTTTCTGAATTGTTCCTTTGACAGCCTGAACCTGCCCATCCTACGCCACTTTGGGGGGAGCAGTCATAGGTTGATGAAAGAAAAACCTCCGGTTTTAGTAAAGGACCCTGAGACTTGGAAGACTGTGGGACCTTACAAATTGGTTACTTGGGGACGTGGATACGCCTGTGTGTCCACCGCCTCTGGTTTAAAGTGGGTTCCTTCCAAATGGGTAAGGCCCTATGTCCCCAAGATCTCAGAAAAATCTGCAGAAGTGTGCCAGGTTGCTAATGCTGCCTGGAGAAGGAAACGCTGCACGCGTTCTCTGGAGGAAATTCCATTTAAGCCTCCTATCTGGAATAGTTTGTAATATATGATTGTCTTAAGTTCCTTGTACCAGTTTAGATCCCACTGTTCCTGTGTAGCTTCGAGATGCCATGAGACCGAGCATGCTCCTCATCCTACTTGCAATCATTTCACCATCGATCTCTTGCATAGTCCCTCAGCCCAAAGCGAATGTATGGACTACCTTGGCAAAAGCTCTCGGACATCAACAGAGAAACTGACCAACTGGCTGTGTGGACTGTTCAAAGGCTGGGGACTCTCGGGCTGGTTGGGATCTATTCTGAAAACTGTGTTTTAGTACTGTTTGTTTTAGTTATTGTAGTTGTTAGCATTGTTTTTGCACTAATCAAACACATAGTTCTCAAGTTTATTTCAAGCCCATTTCCCCCTTCTGTAGAGGATGAACCGATTTATCATCCATGGTTTGGCAAGCATTCTGCACCACAAACCCAGTCCTCTTTAAACAAAACTAGGGGGAGATGTAGCAGTGTGTTGTAATATCCCCTTTCAGCTAACCCACCTCCTCCCACCTGGTTGGCTCACCTGTCCTTCCCCTCCCCCCATCCCTGAGCTTAAAAGGACCTGGTGAGCACGTGCCTGGTCATTCTGTTGGAGCTGTTACCATGATTCAGATCTCAATTTCCTTGGAATAAAGCTCTGGATTTTAACTCTCCATCAGAAACCATCTCCTTTCTCTTCACCTTGCCTAAGGACTTTCTCCAGAGGTAAAGCCTGAGTTCCTACAAGCCTGGACTTGTTCAGTTGCCTGGCTGCAACACCCAGCCACCAGAGGTATCTCTGTGGTGAAATGCCACAGCTGCTGCCTCCGGCCAAGAAGCTAAGGCCCAGAACAGCCCAGGCACGTTCCACTTAGATATATTGGGGTTTTTTTCCAATATAATATTATACTACTCTACTATTAAGAAGAAAACATTGGCCTTGCAGACAGTCCGATACAGACAGATCCAATTGGTCAATTGAAATCCAAACACCATCACCAGTGTCCAATTAAGAAATCACCCTTTGGTAAACAAATCTCCATAACACATTCCACATGTGCACAACAACAGGTGCAGCAAGTGGAGATAAGAATTGTTTCTCATTCTTTTCTCTGAGCTTTCTCAAAGCTTCTCACAGCTTCCCAGGAAAATCATGGGAGAGAGCTATGTCTCTCTCTTTTCAGAGGATATGTGATTACCACACATAGACAAGGCAGAGATCTTTAATATTTTCTTTCCTGCTGTCTTCAACACTGATGATGGGTTCTGGAGCTCCCAGTACCCTGAGCTGAATGACTATGGCTATGAGAATAATAAAATCCAAAATGAGTCTGAACTTGTGCAGGATCTGCTGCTCCAGCTGGATCCCTATAAGTCTATGAGGACTGATGGGATTGATCTGAGAATACTCTAAGAGTTGGCTGATGTCATCACGAGAACCCTTTCAATGATTTTTGAATGTCTTGGGAATCTGGAGACGTCTCAGTTAATTAGAAGCTCACTTCAGTGCCTGGTAAAAATATGGAAAAGATTATTCTGGGAGTGTTGTGGGTTTACCTGGGCCAGATGCCAGGCACTCACAAAAGCTGCTCACTCATTTCCATCTGCAGCTGAACAGAGGAGAGAAAATATAACAAAGGGTCATGGGTTGAGATAAGGACCGGGAGAAATCACTCATCAAATACCATCACAGGCAAAACAGGCTCAAATTAGAGATATGAATTTATTACTAACAAAATCAGAGCAGGATAATGAGAAGCAAAATAAGCCTTTAAAAACATCTTCCCCCCCCCCTCGCCCACCCTCCTTCTATCTCTACCTCCTACCCCAATGGCCCAAGGAGACAGGGAATGGGGGGTATGATCAGTGCATCATCTGTAGCCTCTCCCACTGCTCAGGGAGAGGAGTAGTTTCCCTGCTGCACTGTGGGGTCCCTCTCACAGGAGACAGTTCTCAATGAACTTTTCCAACATGAGTCCATCCCATGGGCAATACTCCCCCTCAAACTGCTGTGACATGGGTCACTCTTCCACGGGGTGCAGTTCTTCAAAGACAGGGTGTTTCAGCATGGAAGCAGGGCCCCTCTCTCCATGAGTCTCCCACAGGATCATAGCATCCTCCCAGGCATCCATCCACTCCAGCATGGGGCTCTTCCACGGGCTGCAGGTGGATCTCTGCTTCCCCATGGACCTCCATGGGCTGCAAGGGGACAGCCTCCTTCACCATGGTCTTCACCACAGGCTGCAGAGGAATCTCAGCTCTGGCGCCTGGAACACCTCCTCTCCCATGTTCTTCACCAACCTTGGTGTTTCCATAGTTGCTTGTTTCACACGTTCTCGCTCTTCTCTGTCTGGAATTAAAACTGCGCAACAACTTTTTGGTTTGGTTTCTTCCTAAATCTGTTATCACAGAGGCATTACTGCCATTTCTAATTGGCCCAGGCTTGGCCAGCAGCATATCCATCTTTGGATCCGCCCAGGATTGGCTCTGCTGGACATGGTGGAAGCTTCTAGCAACTTCTCCCAGAAGCCACCTCTGTCACCCACTGCTACCAAAACCTAGGCCATGCAAACCCAATACTGAAAAACACCTGAAAGACAATGCAGTCTCTGGTCACAGCCAGCATAGTTTCATGCAGGAGAAAGTCCTGCTTGCCAAATCTGATTTCCTTTTATGACACGGTAGTCCACCTAGTTGATCAAGGTAAGCCAGTTGATAGAATCTTTTTGGATTTCAGTAAAGCTTTTCATACTCTCACAGTATCCTTCTGGATAAAATGTCCAGCATTCAGGTGGATAAACATGTCATGCAGTGGGTGAGCAACTGGCTCAAGGGTTGGGCACAAAGTGTTTTAAGTGAATGGGGTTACATAAGGCTGGCTGGTCACTAGTGGTGTTCCACAGGGCTCTAGTGCTCTTCAACATCTTCATAGATGACTTGGATGCAGGACTCGAAGGGATACTAAGTTTGCAGATGATAATAAGTTAGGAGGAGTTCTTGACTACCTTGAAGGCAGAGAGGCTGTCATGGTTTGACACTGGCCTAATGGCAGGCACCCATGAGAGTTGCTCGCTCACCCTCCCCTGCTACAGCTGAGCAGAGGAGAGGGAAAAAAATTAATGAAGGGTTCATGAGTGAGATAAGGACCAGGAGAAAACAATTCAGGGCAAAACAGTCTCCACTTAAGTTGCAAAGTAAATTTATTACTAACAGAATCAGAGGAGGATAATGAGAACTAAAATAACCCCTTAAAACCCCTTCTCCCCCCCAACCCCTCCCTCCTTCCCACGGACTGTGCAGGGAGACAGGGTATGGGGGTTTTTTGGGTCAGTTCATCACCTAGATTTTCTTCTGCTGCTGTGGGGGAGGAGTCCTTCCCCTGTGAGACTGTGGGGTCCCTCCCATGGGAGACAGTTCTCCGTGAACTTCTTCGACGTGGGTCCACTCTCACGAGCAGCAGCCATACCGCACCTGCTGCAATGTGAACTCCCCCCATGGGCAGACAGTCCTCCCAAAACTGCTGTGATGTGGGTCTCTCATTTCATGGGGTGCAGTCCTCCAAGGACAGGCTGCTTCAGCCTGGAAGCAGGGGCCCTCTCTCTCCACTGGGTCTCCCACTGGACCACAGACTCCTCAAGGCATCCACCTGCTCCAGCATGGGCACCTACCCCACAGGCTGCGGGTGGATGTCTGCAACCCCCATGAACCCATGGGCTGCAGGAGGACAGCCTGCTTCACCATGGTCTTCACCACAGCCTGCAGAGGAATTTCAGCTCCAGTGCCTGGATCATCTCCTCTCCCTCTTTCTCCACTGACCTTGGTGTCACCATGTTTTTTTCCCTCACATGTTCTCATCTCCTCCTCTGACTAGAAGCAAAAACTCATGACTTTGTTTTGATTTCCTTCTTAAATATGTCATCATAGAGGCATTACCAATCTCTCTCATTAGCCCAGTTTTGGCCAGCAGCATGTCCATCTTCAAAGCCATCAAAGATTGGCTCTGCTGGACATGGTGGAAGCTTCCAGCAGCTTTTCATGGGAGGCATCTTTGTGGTCCTCTGCTACCAAAAACCAGGCCATGCAAAACCAGGACAGAGCCCCTGCAGAGAGACCTAGACAAATTAGAGGATTGGGCAATTGTGGGAAGTTTTTTCTTACTGAGACATAGTCCATGGGAAAAGTACCGTGAGAAAGAGCATCTGAGTAGGTAACATCTGCCTAATTCAAGGACATGGTTTTTTTGAGCAAGAAGTTGTTTTATAAACTATGTGAAAACAGGAGGTAAAAAGAAGCCACAAACATCTTGAGAAAAGGTGGGACTGACTTTTTATAGCTGACCAATGGTGAGCTCTAGTTTGGCAATATGCATGAGCCTTATTACTGTGATTATAAAAGTATTGCTGTTAATCAATAAAGTTGAGATTTTGCTGCATTAGGAGGATGAGCAAGTCTCCCGTCTACTTCGTCAGGCAATCACCAATCATATGAAGTTCAACAAAGAAAAGTACCAGATTCTGTACCAGTGACAGAGCAACTCTGGATATATGCACAGGCTGAGGAATGAGAGGCTGGAGAGCAGCACCACAAAAGGGGACCTGGAGATCCGAGTTGATGACAAGTTTAAGTCAGCAGTTTGCCCTGGCAGCCAGGACCAACTGTGTCCTAAGGTACATCAGGCACAGCATTGCCAGCCAGTTGGGGCAGGTGATGTGCCTAGAGGGGAAGCCATACAAGAAGTATCTGAGGTCACTTGGCTTGTTCAACCTGGAGAAGAAGAAACTGAGGGGAGACCTTATTGCAGCCTACAGCTTCCTCACAAGGGGAAATGGAGAGGCAGGCACTGATCTCGTCTCTGGTTACCAGTGATAGGACATGAGGCAATGGCATGAAGCTGTGGCAGGATGGAGTTGAGAATTGGAGGCACAAAAGGTGAAGATCATGGGCTGAGCTAAGAAAAATTTACTGGAAACAGCAATGAGAAAAGAAAATGAACAGTAACAGCAACAATATCTGCTCATTTTAGTGGGGTACCTTCTCAGGATGGCCAGAGGCTTTCCCATGTCGTAACAGTCAAGCTAGAGAGGTTGCTAAAAATCTACTAAAGGAAATAATTTCTGGGTTTGGGATCCCCAAAGGTCTATCCTCAGATAATGGTCTGCATTTTATTTCAGAGGTAGTTCAGCATGTATAAAATTTTTACTGAATGAAATGGGATTTACACACTCCCCGGAGACTACAATCAAGTGGAAAAATAGAATGAATCAGACTCTTTTGAGCTAAGGGGATAGAAATTTTGCAGAAAATAAACCCCGTTGTGTTCCAGCTAGTCCTTATAGGTCAGAGGGGCTGGGTGCAGCTGGGTTTTATTTCTGATTAGAACCAATTCAGCACTATAAGTCTGGTCACATTCAATAAGATCCCTAACACACAAATAGTGTGAGTTACACTGTAAGTCTGGTCTTATTCTTGATTGCAGATTCACCAGTAGTGCAGTATACCAGTTTAACATTACAAATTTGGTTGTGTTCAGTAAGAACAACTACAATCACAGATTCATAAGTAGTGTGGTTTATTGAAGCAACAGATTATAGATTCTTCTTAGATTGATGGTGATAAATTCACTAGATCTACAAAATATAAGTGTATAGCACTATAATAAAGTGCTCCCAGGTATACTCCGACATAATCAGATGCACAAATCTTACCCAAGAGGTGCCCCTGCTTTGAGGAGGAGAGAGGAGAAAGCCCATCAATTTGTCTGCAAGGTGGTCATATTCTCCTTCTTGGGAGAAGTGGAGATGAGACTGCAGTCAAATATCCCATTACTGCCATCATAAATGGGGGAGGGAAGCCACTTTATATGTAAATTAGGGATATCAAGAGTAACAAAGAGAGACATTACTCTGGATCTTGTGCAAGGGTGGAACAGAACTGTGATGCCTTAGTATCACTTCCTCTTTCACCTGGCCAATTGCAGGGATAAGGGTCATCCAGCATCTGCCCGACAAACTATCAGCCCCATCAGTAGGCTATCATGCTCACATTAATCCCTTCAACACAGATTTTATGGCATATCTCATGGCTGTAGGCCTTATTCCTACAGACTCTCAAGAGATAAATCACAAAATTATGTCAGGAAACACATCCTAAACGGATGGAGGTTTTATCTGTTTTATTGTTGAGATTCAAGATAACTCTATGGGTTAGAGAGGGAGAAAGTCCCTTCAAAGTATTATATGGAAAACCATATCCTGCCAGGAAATCAAACTGACCAAATGCACTTAGATGGGGAGGGGATTGTGAGAAATTATTTGCTGTCTCTTTCTCAGGCATTACCCTCCCTGTACGGGTATCTCAACCAGTGGGCTCCACTTCTGGACTCTCCAGTGCATTCTCTCTCCCCCCCTGTATAAGCTAACCCCCACAACAAACAAACAAACAGACCCCAAACCCCACCTCAACTCTGTTCCATTGGGAAACTTTTGTCCATCAAAACTGATTTATCATACCAATAAAATTTACTTTAAATAAAGCTATACATACTGTACACTTCTGTCAGAAACTCTCTTCAACTATCAGATACTGAGACAAAATAACCAAGATTGCCTTAATGCATGATTGCCAAAAAACATATAAAAATTAAAAGATATTTGCACCTTGACACCTTGCACTTGTGGTCAGCATTACAAATTTGCAAAACAGGACCAGATACCATTTGGAAATATTTAGCTTAACATACACAGAGACCCTTTCAGTGATTCCAAACCAATTCCAGATGAGAAATTACTGCAATTTAAAAAAACCAAAACCCCTCTGCATTTGTTATATTGTACAATATTTACCAACTTCAAAATAAAAGGGTAACAAAAATGAGTACACTGATTTATTTAGTACATCAGATTAATTTCTTGCAAGGCTTAAAAAGACCCCACATAACAGACCCCCATTTAAGTAGGATTAGAAACTGGTCTTATGTTGACATGTCAATCTCAGGAGTTTAAACCCAAAGCATTAAGAGAAATCTTCCACTTTGAGATACAGTAATACAACCTTGCATTATGGGGACAGTGTGTGACACTTGAGGATAAAGAACTGGTTGTAGCATGTACCTATGTATTAGGCAGACTACACCATTTCCCAGTTCAGAACACAGTTACGGCAGCTCCAGGCCTTAAGCAGCTTTAAGTTTGTTCAAAATCTGTGCTGTGCATATTCATAACTGGAACCAGTTGGCCTGGATTAGACTATTCTTATAGGTGTAGCTAGCAATTTTCAGCTAGACAATGACAACAACTCGCATTCATTTTCAGGGTCAAGACTTTACTGTTCATAGTAATGCCTTGTTTCAAGTCTCTAATCAGGAGAGCAATTTTTGAAAGAAAGTAGGTAATGAAGTTGACTTTGAAGAGAATGCTCATTGTTGAAAGCAAATGTTTTACGACATAGTTTATTGTGCAATGTTTACATCTATTAGTGCTAGATGAAAATGGAACTGTGGATAATTACATCCAGTTTACAAGAGAGTACATAGTTTTGTGCAAGTATTAGCTAAGATTTTAACATTTAAGGTTCAATTTTGTTCTGAAAACCTTGCAAAAACCATAACTGTGGTAGGATTTATGACATTGGTAACAGAAGTCTACTGTTAAAAACTTTTTGAATCCCAAGCACAAGTAAAGGCTAGGCATAAAATGAATCAAGAATTAACCCTGGGAGGACTGAGGATGGTTATGGACGAGAAGCTTGATAAAGAATCACAGAATGTCTGGGGTCAGAAGGGACCTTAAAGATCATCTACTTCCAACCCACTTGCCATGGGCAGGGACACCTTCCACTAGACCAGATTGCTCCAAGCCCCATCCAACCTGGCCTTGAACACTTCCAGGGATGGGGAATCCACAACCTGTGGGCAACCTGTGCCAGTGCCTCACCACCCTTATAATAAAGAATTTCTTCCTAAGATCTAATCTAAATCTTCTCTCCTTCAGCTTAAGTCCATTCCTCCTTGATGAAACCCCCCTCATGGGTCCCCCTGATGGGGAGACCCCTAAAAAGTTCTGTGCCAGGAATGAGAAAGACAGGACTCTTGGTTTTTTGGGTCTTCGGGTTGTTGGTTATTTTTCTCTTATCAAAAGTTCTGCATGCCATCTACATCTCGGCATACAAAGAGAAGGCACCAAAAGCTACAAGACACACAGATTCAAGGTCTTTTAAAGCTAGTTTGTCCAATTAACTCTTAAAATAAACTTTATTTCTATATTTCTACCAATAACTAGTTATTTTTCTGTCCATGCAACATCTGCGTTGCAGTTCTTTCTAACCAATCACCCTGTGCTCCCAACACAGCAGAAAATGGAGTAGATGAAGAACAAGGAGATCAGACAACGCCCAAAATCCTCCATCTTGTCTCCTATCTACCTCCATACTAAAACCCCAAAACTTTAAGTTTTTCACCCTGTGATAAACTATACTACTATCTATTTCACACACTCATACATTCCAATTCATCCCAAAGTCTTGGAAGCTTTCTCCATGGATGAAGGTTAAAAGCAGTGTTCTCCTGGGGATCAGGACGTCTCAGGACAAGCAGAGAAATATTCCCTGTGCCCTGGGTTCCAACACTCCTTATCCTATCACTGCATACCCAGCTGATTCAGGGAGATGATTCTGCCCCTACACTCCCTTCTTGTGAGATCCCACCTGGAGTCCTGCATCCAGCTCTGGGGCCCCCAACACAAGAAAAGACATTGACCTTTTAGAACAAGTCCAGAGCAGGCCACAAAGAGGATCGGAGGGCAGGAACACCTCCCTATGAAGACAGGCTGAGAGACTTAGGGCTGTTCAGCCTGGAGAAGAGAATGCTCTGGGGTGACCTTATTGCAGCCTTACAGTACATAAAGGGGGGCTACAAGGTACATGGAGAGGGACTTTTCACAAGCGCATTGTCTTGGTTTGGAAAGACAGGTGTCTGCTAAGGAAGGCAGGAGCCTCCCCTGAAATAGAGAATGTAAACCCCGTCCCTCCAAATTGTTATAAATTTGAAATTAAGGGGGGCTCTCAGGCAAAAATATGGTAGCAGATATAACAGTTCTTTATTAGGAAAGAAAATAAAAAGATAAAATAAACAATGCAGTAAACCAAAACAACACTGACAGAATCAGAACACAACCTGACACCCTGTTGATCAGGCTGTTGGTAGCAGTCCGATTGGAATTGTAGCTGCAGCCCTCCTGGAGTGTCAGGTGTGGTTCTGTTGGAGCAGTGATCCTGTAGAAGGGTGTAGTCTTCCTCTGAAGAACCAGTGGAAGAGGTAGCTCTTCCTCTGGGAAACCCAGTGGAGAAGCCGTGCTGGTGTTCCAGAATCTCAAGATTATATCTGGGTAGGAATGCTTGGCTCTTCCCTCTGGGCGGAACATCTGACAATGGGATGCTATAGTTCTTATCAGTCATGCAGTGACATTCAATAGCCCATTATCAGCAGATGTCTCCTCAGAGGGAGGATTGGTTGTGGAAGAGATAAGGAAAACTGCCCACTTAACAGAAGACAACTGCCATACAGATGGCAAATAGAATACAATTTGCTTGGAAATCCAGGACAGGCATGCAGTGACAGGAGAAGGGGGAATTGCCTTAAGCTTAAGGAGAGGAAGTTTAGGTTAGATATTAGGAAGAGATTCTTTACTGTGAGTGTGGTGAGGCCCCAGCACAGGTTGCCCAGAGAGGTTGTGGACACCCCATCCCTGGAAGTGTTCAAGGCCAGGTTGGATAGGGTTACAAGTAACCTGTTGTAGTGGAAGGTGTCCCTGCCCATGGTAGGGAGTTAGAAGCAGGTAATCTTTAAGGTCCCTCCCAACCCAAACCATTCTATGATTATATGATAAGCTGTCATGATCAGTTTTAAATGTTCAACTGAAAAGTTGGACTATTAATGCCTCAATTTAAATGGTAGAGTTCACTATAAAAGCTGCTTTGAAAAACCTAAACCTATATATGTATTTTCAACTGCAATGTGAATTCTATAAAATATATGGCAAGGTAGCATATGATATAAACAGCTGTATCAAAGTATGAACACATTTTTAAAAGTGAAAATTTTAGATTCTGAAATAGCATGCAAGAGGCCCTTGAGCTGTGCTTTTAACTACGTGCATGTGTTTATAAGGAACAGGATTCTCAGCCTGCAGTAGCAATGGGGAACTGCTGTGCTGCTACCACACTAAGATTTGAGTTACTAAATCTGCACAGATCAGGAACCTGCTGACAGTTCTCCTTCACAGAACCACATTTTGTTTCAGCCCACAGGGTGCCAAGTCTTTTCAGCATTAAACCTCTCACCACTGCTGTGACCTGAATTGTTCTACTTACAGCCCACAGAATTTCACCCTTAGTGCATTACAAAACCCCTATGTATATTTTCACCTGGCTGGATTTGCATGCATTTAATCATATTTATCTGTTATTAAAAGTAGAATATTATAATGCATTAAACTATTCTTTATCATTTACTGTCAAATAAGAGGGAAGAAACAGCAGTTTTAATATATTACTGTTAGATGTTGACAATTCTGATCAACTAAGGCACAACTATAGATGCTGATCAAGTCATACTTAAGTCATTGAACTACATTTACTTACAGTGCATTAGATGTATGTATTCTCAGTGAAAAAAGCGAGAAGGCCAGCATAACTTAAATATTTGAATTCCAATGTGCAATCAGTGTAAAGTGTTATGAACACTGCCCCAAGGGCACGACTTCCTATACCTGTATTATACTATTGGACAGTGGACAATCAGAATTCACTCCAGCTTCAAAATAATATGCATAATGGACTACAATCATTCCAATCCTCCCGAAAATTGCATTCTGTGGCTAGTTTTTTCAGCACCTTAGTTAATTTAACTTGATTATAACTGGAAGCATCTGACTATGATTTAGGCATGCTTATTGCTGTAAAAGAAATAAGCCCACTTTCAAACTTATTGTGCAAGTATTTGAATAAGATTTGCACACATCTCAAAGAATTCTATTGTATGACTCCCTGGTCTTGGAGTTAATTCAGCCTTAGAAGAATCAATCAAAGAGGTTACTGATGGTGTAAGGGACATATCTTCAGATTTTCCCTGTGCATCACCATCTGAATCTTTTTGACAGGATCTACAGTTGCTCACAGAACCTGATCTCTGTGGAGTTGCAGTCCCAGATTTTGCTTCAGTAATTTCATCTGGGGGACAATTGGAGAGAAGAGGAAAATTAATCATAAGAACAGCAAACTTCCCTTTTTCACACTTCCAGTCTTGATTTTCTTAAATGTTGATTAATACATAAACAGCTTTTGCAACTGTATGTAGTCGATACAAAATTAAAGCTTATACATATATAAACAGAATTAAATGTCCTTATGCAAATTATTCTTGTGCTTTGAACTGTGTTCCAGGACTATCTCATCTAGTTTAGACCAGCACTCACCACATTTTTCATGAAGTAGTTTCAGCAGCTAATAGTCAAATAGATTTAGCTTAAACTTAAAACGGAAAAATGACAGCATCATAAGGTTAAATCAAATAGCAATTTGAACATTATGTAGATGTTTTTTGATAGTATTTTATTTGCTTTCTTTCTATTTGGTTATTCATACTTTGTATTTCCTTATAATTCATTGATACACTAAATGCTAGCATCTACATCCTTCATTTTTGGAAGTTTTTCTCTTTAATATGCATTTGGGCTGCAACAGTTTACTTCTTAGATGGAAGCATTTCTACCTCATACTGAAGGTAATTTTCTGCTGAAGTATCTCTATTCTTACTTTAAATACTCAGCATTAGTTTTGACCTGCACCTGTCACCAGAAAAAGTTATTTCTAAGAGAAGTTAGTGAACACAGAAGATATTGGGTGTTCACATCAAAGCTACATTAAACTACAGTTTGCAAGATGGATAGAGAATAGCTAGCTGTGGTGGAGGCCAAGTCAGATCAGCTTTACTGTTGGAAGAGAGATGCCAAATCCATGCCCTTGGCTTGTATTTCCTCAAGAGTTGAGGCCAGGACTGCAGCTGCCCCAGCTGCATGGCTCTAAGCAGTCATCTCCTCTTGAAGAGGAATGACATTTGTCTTATGCTACAGTAGAGGTCAGTGCAGGAAAGGGATTAATGCCCTGTATAAAATACTACTAGATCTAAGCAAGCACTTGTATGGTTAGAAGGGACAAGGCAAGAATTGCATCGCCAAGTCAGATCAGGTTAAAATGCCATGAGACTCAGCCGTAGCCATCCTGTACTGTAATCCAGCCATATTCCAGTAAATCCTTTTTCCATTACAAGTTTTCCTCGGCATATCATGTACACTACTGGCTATAAATTGCTTTAGTCTACTATGCTCTTAAACAATCATTATGGCCAGTCTATATTTGCTCCTCCATTTTCAGGAAGGTATGACTTGCAGTTTGTGCTGCTTTTCACTGGAATGGATAATTTTCTTCCTAGTAACTAGCACAGGACTATGATTTGAATTTGTGTTGAAACAGTGTGTGAAAATACAGGGATGTTTTTGTTATTGCTGAGCAGAGCTTGCACAGCATCAAGGACTTTTCTGCTTCTCATACCTCCCTGCCAGTAAGTAGGCTGGGGATGCACGAGAAGTTGGGAGGGAACACAGCTGGGACATCTGACTCCAACTGATGGAAGGGATATTCCGGACCATATGACATAATGCTCAGCATATAAAGCTGAGGGAAGAAAGAAGTGGGGGATGTTTGGAGTGATGGCATTTGTCTTCCCAAGTAACTGTTATGCATGATGGAAATGGCTGAACACATGCCTGCCCATGGGAAGGAGCAACCAAATTTCTTGTTTTGCTTTGCTTGCACATGTGGCTTTTGCTTTTTGTAATTAACTGTCTCTATCTAAACCCATGAGTTTTCTCAGTTTTACCCTTTTGATCATCTCCCCCATTCTACCAGGGGAAAGTGAAGGAGCAGCTGTGTAAGGCTTAGTTCCCAGCTGGTCTTAAAACACAACAGAGTTGTATGCTGTGATATTGTCACTCTATAAAAGTTTTTTCTACAGATCTGTCCAACTGCTTTCAAGACTTCACTTACTGAAAGCGTATGCCCATCCTAAATTTTGTCTACTCCTAGCATTGTTGGGTTGGACTTTGTTGACAGCTAAATCCCCAGCCAGCCCTTCATTCACTCTACCCTACCCTTAGTGCAATGGAGGAGGAGAACTGGAAAGACAAAAGTAAGAAAACTCATAGATTAAGATAAAGAGCTTACTAAGATGAAGGAAGAAACAAAAAAGTCATGCAAAGGCAACCACATGCCACCTCCTATAAGCATACTAACACGCAGCCAGTCTCCGAACAATAGCTACCTTCCCCAAACTCCCATCCACTCAGATTTTTTGCTAAGCATGACATCATATAGCATGGCATCACTTTGATCAAGCCCGGTCAGCAGTTCAGGTTATGTCCCTATAAAACTTCTTATTCACCCCCAGCCTACTCATTGGGTGCACCATAGTGAGAAAACAGAAAGACTAGATACTATGCAAGTACTGTTCAGCAATAGCCAGAACACTGTTTTAGTCACAGATCAAAACCACAGCACCATACCAGCTACAATGAAGAAAGTTAAATCCATCTCAGCCAGATGCAGTACAGCAATGCACAGCTAAAGTTAAATTTGCATGCCTAAATGCCAAACTTTATCTTCACTAGGAAAATATGTTCCCATACTTCAGATCTAAATTCAAGTTTAAATTTGGGGGTGACACCACAAAATCAGTTTAGGTTGATTCAAAACTCACCTCCAACAATCCTTCCCCTTTTGCACCAGCAATATTAGTGCTGGTGCAGACACAAAATGGAGCAGTTTGAGAGTTGATATAGCTAAAAAGTGATTATTTAAGGAATGACACAGCTAACCATCTGATCATAGGAACACTAGACAAGGAAGGAATAAAGAAATATTAATGCAGATCTAGCTTGATATAAACTAATAAAGGGCAACACATCACTTATAAACAAGTAAGTTAAGACATGTTTGCATTTAAAATTATTCCCCTTACAAGTCCATTGACTTATGTAAGTCTTTACATACCATCAATACTACGGAAATCCAGTAAGTACGTCCTGCTATCCACCTGATACAACTGTAGACTCATTTTGGAATATGCACTTGTCACTGGATTCTTGCTTCGAACACGCAGATAGTATGGATTTACAACCTAGTACACAAGAGATTTGACTTAGTATCTAGAAGTGTTTTAGAAGCACTACACATTATTTTTCTTATTTCAAGTCACTGATGTTATTAAGTGATTTCAGGTTTACCTGACAGAGTTTTTATTACCAACAAAAACACACCAAAAAAAACCTCAAACAAAACACTCTACTCAACATATTTCCAGAGCCCCAGTAAAAAGATTAAACATGTTAGCAAGATTATTCCTGCCAGCATAAATAGCCTTCCTCCCCAAACCCTTCCTGCACAGCAAACACAAGTAGTCAGTACAGGCATACAAGACTATCTTCCACAGCACAGGAGAAGACAGTTTCATACTTCAAGGCTATGTTATCACACAGCTCAAAAAAAATTTACTGTTGTCTGCTGTAAAGACCCTTTATTCTTTACCTTCCATTCATAATCCAGTTGTTTAATTGCTCGACAAACTTCAGACATGATATCATTTGGTCTACTCTGACTCCGTATTCCCAAGTGCCACTTGGCTCTTCTTACACCTTGGTGTTTTGACTTCTGTGGATTCAGCTCATCAAGAGTATGGCGGGGACGTGGTGCTTCAGCTACTAAGAATGGCACTCTTTCAGGATGAGGTCGAGACAGATAGTGATCATCAAGAAAAAAATCCGGTGGGCTTGTAGCCAAGTAGAAGTCTTTGGCCTCATTCATTATTCTCCTATTATCTATAATGAGATGATAAGCAACCACTAAAGGATCCTGATGATTTTGGCTGTACAGACAACTTAGCACTTCTTCTTCAGTGCATTCAAACTTCTCACACACTTCTTTTAAGGCTTCATCATCAATTATGCTAGAACTATATGATGGGTCTTCAGGAAACAGGTACTTGGGAAGGTCCTGCTTAAACCATTCATGTTCTCTAGATTTAAAAATAAAATCTGAGTATATATATGCAAAGCAAACATTTTTATTATTAAATTATTTTTAAAATAAAATTATTCTTAGTCTATACAAAAAAGATCAACAGTTGTCAATACAAGTCCCCTTCTATGCAACACAACAGTAAGAGTGAAAAGTAATCATCTCCTTCACAAGATTTTGCTAGACATTTTGCAGGAGACTGAAAAATGCCTTTTTCTTCTAAGGGTTTCAACTACCTGATCTTGAATAAAATCTTTGTATAAGTCAACCAGCTTTTTATATAAATAGTTGTGGTTTTGGCCTTGGGTTTGTAGTTAGAGGTAGTAAAAAGAAAAATAATTTTAGTTTTGAGATATTTTCAACTGAAATATATATGGTACCCAATCAAAGTTGTCCCTCCCCAAGTACATACATAAGAATACTTAACAAATTAAAGAAATCTTGATACTGAATAGGTCTTTTTAGTAGATGTTTGAACACTGAAGTCACATGCTCCCCAGCCCAAACAAGCTGCATATGAGTTTTCCATTCAGAAAACACCTGCTGTCTCTTCAAGACTTAAAGAGTTGAGGGAAGGCTACAGAGGAGTTGATCTGTACCTCTTTACTAGTGTATGCATAGGCTAAGAGTGAAAAGGAAATATATAGAAGGAACCAAATACTTAGGTTTCCCAATCATACAGAAATAAATAATTTTGTGTGCCTAGAGTAAGCTGTTTAACTAGTCGAAGGATACAATATGATGCGAATTTTATAAGTATTCTATTCTATAGCATAAAGAATTGCTACAGATTTAAGAGCAGTTATATTGATCAAGCTCTAGTCAGTATGAGCCTGAGAACATGCCTCAGCACAACTGAATTGAGCAAAATGTACTTGCATCATATGAAAGCAATTAACTTAGAAGTAGAAAAAGTTTTTCCTATATGATTATAAATCACAGCTCTAGCTGAATAACTGAATATTTTGTCACTATTTGTTACAGTGGGCCTCTTTCTTTGCATGCACATACTACTAGAAAAATTAAGGGAGTCAATTAAAGTCAAAAGTTTATCTTTTAAACTGAGATGATGTCTCATAGTTAACAAGACAAAATTGTTTCTGATTCAAAAATCCATCCATGCTCTGTAGTCAACAATTTTCAACATCTTTTTTCATATCACTTCTCTTTCGGACTTATTTAACATGACTTAGATGAATGGATAGGAACTTAGCTTAAGTTTTACAGTGTTTAGGTCTCAGTGCTTTGATGTCTGCAAGGCTTCTCAATGACTTCTATGCCTCAGTCTTCAACAGCAAGTGCTCCAGCCACATCCCCCCCCCAAGTTAAGCAAGGGAGTGGGAGAATGAAGACCCTAAGCCCACTGTAGAAAAATATCAGGTTCAAGACTATGTAAAGAACCCGAATGTGCACAAGTCCATGGGACCCAATGAGATTCATTCATGGGTCCTGAGGGAGCTGGCAGAGAAAGTTGCTAAGCCACTATCCATCATTTTTGAAAAATCGTGGCAGTCAGGTGAACTTCCCAAGGACTGGAAAAAAGGAAATGCAATTCCCATTTTTAAAAAGGGGAAAGCAGAAGAACCAGGGTACTACAGCCCAGTCAGTCTCACCTCTGTGCCAGGCAAGATCATGGAGCAGATTCTCCTGGAAATTATGCTAAGGCACATGGAAAACAGAGGTGATTGTTAACAGCCAACATGGTTTTATAAAAGGGAAATCATGCCTGACAAATTTGGTGACCTTCTGTGACAGGGCTACAGCATTGGTAGATAGGGCAGAGCAACTGGCATTGTTGGAAAAGAAATGAAATTTAGCAAAATATTTAATTACAGTTTAGTTATGAGTTGTGTGAAGTGGTTTGCCGTTGAAGCTGTGTGTTGGGTTTGGTGTGTAACTTAGCAGGTAGTCTTAGGAACTTAATAAAATATTTAAACTAGTGTAGGAAAGCAAGAGGACTAACCGGTTTTGAGGCAGCATACAATGTGATAGGTAGAAGATTGATGATTTTGTTTGTGAACTCAGGAATGTATTACAAGGGACTTGTCGATTATTCAAGGGGAACTGTTTCTTGGATATTTTGTTATGAATTATGTGTATAAAAAAGGAGCACCTGTACCTGAAATTTTGGGGTCTGACTTGGGACGTGAGTCCACAGGTCCCCGGGCTCTAATAAAGCACCGCACAAAACTTATCCGAGTTTTGTGTCATTTATCAATCGGGCAACAGCATCATCTGCCTGGACTTGTGCAAAGTGTTAGACACTGTCCCGCATGACATCCTTGTCTCCAAATTGGAGAGACATGGATTTGATGGATGGCCCAATCGGTGGATAAAGAACTGGCTGGTCGCATGCAAAGAGTTGGGGTCAACAGCTCATTGTCCACATGGAGACCAGTGATGAGTGGTGTCCCTCAGGGGTGGGTACTGGGGCCAATACTGTTCAACATCTTTGTCGACAACATGGACAGTGGGATCAAGGGCACCTCCAGCAAATTTGCTGAGACCATCAAGTTGTGTGGTGCAGTTGACACAATGGAGAGAAAGGATGCCATCTAGAGGGACTTTGACACGCTTGAGAAGTGGGCCTGTGTAAACCTCATCAAGTTCAACAAAACAAAGTGCAAAGTCCTACACCTGGGTCAAAGAAATCCCAGGCACACCTACAGGTTGGGCAGAGAAGTGATTGAGAGCAGCTCTGCAGAGCTGGGGGATGATAAGTAATGAAAAATTCACCATGAGCTGGCAGTCAGCACTCACAGCCCAGAAAGCCAATGGAATCCTGGGCTTCATCCAAAGGAGCATGGCCAGCAGGGTGAGGGAGGTGATTCTCCCCCTCTGTTCTGCTCTTGTGACACCCTACCTGGAGTACTGCATTAAGGTCTGGTGTCCCCAACATAAGGACGTGGATTTGTTGGAGTAAGTCCAGAGAAGGGAGACTAACTTGATAATAGGATTGGAGCACCTTCTCTATGAAGACAGGCTGAGAAAGTTTGGGCTGTTCAGCCTGGAGAACTCACAGCACCTTCCAGTATCTGAAGGAGCCTACAGGGAAGCCAGAGAGGGACTCTTTGTTAAGAACTATAGTGATAGGACAAGGAGTAATGGGTACAAATTGAAAGAGGGGAAACTTAGGTTAGATATTAGGAAGAAATTCTTTATTGTCTGGGTGGTCAGGCACTGGGACAGGTTGCCCAGGAGGTTGTGGATGCACCATCCCTGGAAGTGTTCAAGGCCAGGTTGGATAAGGCCTTGAGCTATGGAGAGTAAGACAGAGAGTACAGTGGAACTGATAAAGAAGCCTGATATCTTAGGCCTGATCAAGCAGAAACCATGGGAGAGACAGACACAGATAACTGCTCCCTGGTGTAGAAGTGACCAAGAGAGATGTTGTGAAACTTTGCGATAAGATAATGATTACCAGGTAACGGATGTCATGCGTAACCAACAGGAAATTGTTACCAAAAATAGAAGCCTATATAAGTGTCATACAAGTCAACCCTATATAAATACTTTGTATTCTCAATAAAAATCAGCTTCTGATCCAAGTTCAGATGTCCCTGTCCCTCCATCGCCAATAATTGGTAGCCCTGTGTGAGGAGCAAGAACCAGCCTATCTGGCTGCAGTCGGCGAGCCCCTCAGAACTGGAAGTGCTAGTGCAAGAACCAGGAGTGGGCCCAAAATAATCTCTCCATGAAGAAGGAGGTGAACCAGGGGGAACATGGGACAAAACATGTCTAAAGAAGAGAGAGGCGTTTTTAAACTAATGCTTGCTTTGCTTGTAAAACATGGCAAGTCCTTGCCAAAGCTCGAAGCTCATTCTAAAATGGGTGGCTGTTAAACGTTCTGACATCGTTGCCTCCTCTATTTTTACAAGTGCTGTTTGGGATGATGTGGGAGTTAAGCTTTATGAGTTAGCCACTACAGGACACAAGTTGGCAATGTGTATGCTCCCATCCTGGAGAATGATTTTTGAGACATTGAAAAAGCAGGAGCAGTCTCAGGCTGTATCCTCTGCAGATACCGCTGGCCTCCTACCCTGCTCTGATTCTCCCTACCCACTTGAAACTGGCACCTCTGATACTGAAGAGTGGCTGCAGCCATCAACCTCCCCTCTGCCCAGACAAAGGAGGGGAAGGCATCCTGTCTCAGGGTTGTTACCAGCCTAGATTGCTACCTGGGGTTCTAGCAGTGAGGAGGACAGGGACCCCATCGATCTGGGACCTTCAGATTATGAGACTGATCTATTCCCTCCTGACCCTCATGATAACTGGATGCGGTTAAAGAAAAAGGCTCTTAAGGAGGGGGATTTTGATATTGCAGTGAAAACAGTCACGCGAATCAGGCTTTGCGGTGCCAGGGGAAACAACCCACAGTGGGAACCCCTCGCTATTCGGAAATTAAGGGACTACGCCACACGGGACAGAACACAGGCTAGGGTCTCCATATTTTGTTAATCTTTTACAGTCTACGTTGTCAACTCATCCTATGACCCCCTCATGATTTAAAGGGACTGGCGAAAGTATTATTAACCCCAACTCAGTATGCTATTTTTGATGCTCAGTGGAAAAAGGGGTTAGAAGTTTTGCTTGTAAGGTTTGTAGGGCATACAAACCAGAATATCACAGCCCTCATGACTGACCACCTGGCCGGGGAAGGGGCTCACTCAGATCCTGTGGGGCAAGCCTGCATTCCTAGAGAAGCCCTTGAGGGCATTACTGAAGCTGCGTGTATTGCATTTTTAAAGGTTCCTGATGCTGCGACCCCCCCCAAAAGTATTTACTACTGTAAAGCAAGGACCAACTCAGTCTTATATGCAATTTATTGACGGCTTAAAACAAGCTTGTGAAAGACAAATTGAGAATTACATTGTCAGAGAGGTGTTGCTTTTAAAATTAGCTGTTGAAAATGCTAATGAGGACTGTAAAAAACTGCTTAAGTCCTTGCCTAAAGAGGAACCTACCCTGCTGGAAATGATTGAAGCATGTAATTGCTTCGGCACACTTCAGCATATAGCAACAGTTACTTATGGGGCTGTGGGGGTTGGTATAGCTAATGCCTTGGCAGCTTTGAAGATTATGCCAGGGGACCCCTGAACATGCTTCGGATGCGAAAAATCTAGGCATTTGAAAAAGGACTGTTTCCAAAAGGGGGAGGCTAGATCCAAAGCTCACAGTATTTGCCATCAGTGCCGTAAGGGAAGCATGATGCTAATCAATGCCATTCCAAGTATGATTTTGAAGGGCATCCGATATCGGGAAACTGGAGCTGAAGCATGGGGTGGCACCGCGCACAGACACAAATGGCCCAGCCAATGCCTCAGAGCAGAACACAGTAAGCCTCAGCCCAGCTGCCCCCACAAGCAGCCTTTGCCGGATCGTTGCCCATTTACAACCCGCCACACCAGGAAGCACCAGACTGGACCTGGTAACCTCCATCACAGTAACGTTACTTGATTCATCTGTTCATTTGCTTCCCACAGGAGTTTTTGGACCACCAGGGCAGTGTATGCATGCATTGCTTTTAAGTTAGTCATCCACCTCTTTGATGAGACTGTTTGTTCTCTCTGGGGTTATAGACTCTGACTTTGACTACGAAATTATGATAATGGCCTGGACACAACCACCTTTCACCATTCCCCAAGGAACTCGAATAGTTCAATTGATTTTACTTCCCCAAACCATGAGCGCACCGTTCACAGACATAACGCGATAAGGGGAATTTGGGTCTACTGGGACACCCCAAGTATGCTGGGTACAACCTATATTAGAACAATGTCACACATGCCGATGTACCCTGACATTAAATGGACAAGAGATAACACTTGTCAGTCTCATAGACACAGGGGCTGACTTTACAGTTACCTCTCAAGCTAAATGGCCCTCACAATGGTCCCTTGCTGAAGTGCCTCAGGCACTTTTAGGCATTGGAGGGAGCAGCTGCAGGTATCAAAGCTGGCACTTGATATAGATCAAAGGCCCTGAGGGACACCTCACCTCAGTCAAATAATTTGTGTTACCAGTGCCGATGGTGTTATGGGGGAGGGATGTTCTCTACCAATGGAACTTTAGAATTCAATCAGATTTTTAATGGGGGCCATTGAAGCACGCAACACTTTAAAACCAACCTGAAAAACAGAAAATCCAGTTTGGGTGGATCAATTGTCCCTACCATTGCAAAAACTGCGTGCATTAATGGAGTTGGTCCAACAAGAACTCCAGAAAGGACATATTGTCCCTTCTACCAGTCCTTGGAATTCTTCTGTGTTTTTTATCAAAAAACAAACTGGCAAGTGGCATTTACTCCATGATCTTCAAAAAATTAACGCAACTATGGAGGACATGGGGACATTACAGCCTGGTCTCCCACCTCCTACCACGATCCCCCAAAACTGGCACTTGACTGTTATTGATTTAAAAGATTGATTTTTTTATATTCCTTTACATCCTGATGATGCTCCTAAATTTGCCTTTTCAGTTTTAACCACAAACATGCAGGTTCCCTTACAGTGATACCACTGGGTTCTTTTACTTAAAGGCATGAAAAACTCCTGTACTATTTGCCAGTGATATGTTGCTAAGGCCTTCAAACATGTTTGTCAACAAATGCCTAATATTCTTTTTTATCATCATATGGATGATGTTCTTGTAGCAGCTGAAGAACAGGAAGTCATGGAGAAAACCTTAGCCCTTGTCACATAAGCTGTAAATCAGGCAGGGCTTTGCATAGCTCCCGAAAAGGTACGAAAACACCTCCCATGGAGGTATTTGCGGAGGCACATTGGAGTCCAGTCAATTTCCCCCCAAGCTCTGCAAATTCAGACAAACATTCGCACCTTACATGATGTGCAAAAACTTTTGGGAGCAATCAACTGGGCGTGCTCCTTGTTAGGAATTTCAAATGCAGAGCTAAGTCCTTTGAATTGCTAAAATAAGACTAAGACCTTTTATCACCTTGGTAACTTTACAAGCTCAGCAGGTGCTGCAATGTGCATCTGATGCCTTAGTAAGGCAACAAGTCGAACACTGGGCATCTGAACTGCCTTTCTTTTTAATAATTTTGAGTCTAGCAAAAAGGCCCCACACTTTGATTTATCAATGAGACTCCAAGGCAACAGACCCTTTGCTAATCATTGAATGGATTTTTTTTACCACACCAAATGACCAAAACTGTTGCCGGTGTGGCAGGGGTTTGTTAGAGGATGGATGAGACAGGATCTTGATTCCATGATCAGAAGGCTAGATTTATTATGTTATGATATATATATAGCATTATAACTATATTACATAAAGATAGAAAGGCAAGAGCCTCTTCTGAAGCTGCTAAGCTAAGAGAGAGATAGAAAGGAATTAATAACAACCTCTGTGTCTCAGCACAGAGCGATAGCAGTCCTGCCTGTTGCATTCCATAACAGCAGATAATAATTGTTTACATTTGCTGCTGAGCCTTCTCAGCTCCAGCAAGGAAAAATCCTAAGAAAGGATTTTTCAAGAAGAATGGCTGTGACACAAAACCATCAGTATTCAACATGAAATGATGGCCCGATTAGTTGTTAAGGCCTGACAAAGACTCACTTCTCTTGAGGGAGTGGAATTTTCCACTATTTTCCTACCTCTTACCACCTTTTATTAGAATTGGATATTTCAGGAATCAGAGGATGTTCAGATGGCCTTTGCCGAATTCAGTGGAAAAATCTCAATACATCCTCCAAAACATAAGCTTTTAATACCTCTATTTCAATTGAGAGAAAAACCAAAGAGTAAGGTTCCACTTCAAGCTTTAACAGTATTCATAGATGGTTCTGGTCGCTCTCATTAATCAGTGGTAATATGGAGAGATCCCTCTTCTAGTGCCTGGAGAGCAGATGCATCCACAATTGAGGGGTCCCCCCAAATTGTTGAAGTTGCTGCTGTTGTCAGATCTTTTCAAAAATTTTCTGTTCCTTTTAATGTGGTTACAGATTCAGTTTATGGTGCAGGAATCATGATGAGAGCTGAAGCATCAGAGAGGTTGAAAATTCACAACTTTTTAATTGGTTGCAGCTCCTTGTTTTTTTCTTATAAAATAGAACGTCTCCTTACTTTGTTATGCATATTCGATTGCATATAGACCTTCCCGGATTTTTGGCTGAAGGGAACAGGCAAGCTGACCTTTGAACAATGCCTGTACTACAAACTGTTCTACCTAATAAGATAGAACAGGCTAAATTGAGTCATTCTTTTTTCACCAAAATGCTGCTGCTTTGACACGTTGGCATTACCAAAGCCCAAGCTTCAGCAATTATTGCTGTTCATCCTGATTGCCGAAGGTGTTCTTTTCCCTCTGTTGCAGGAGGTCTTAATCCCAGAGGGCTTCAGAGTCTTCAAATCTGGCAGTCAGACGTTACCCATTTTTCTGAATTTGGCCATTTAAAATACATTCATTCCTCTATTGATATTTTTTTTGGTGCTCTTTTTGCATCAGTCCATTCAAGGGCAACAGCTAAAGATGTCTGTAGACACTTCACTGCTGTTTTTGCAACTCTTGGTATACCATCTGAAGTAAGGACAGACAATGGACCAGCTTATACTTCTCGTCAAGTTACTACCTTTTTTGCCTTGTGGGGAATTATGCACAAAACAGGGATTCCTCATTCCCCAACAGGCCAATCTATCATTGAACAGGCTTATGGCTCCCTCAAGCATCTCTTAAGTCAACAGAAGGGGGAACCGGAGATGGCATCCCTGTCGAGAGACTACAGAAAGCCCTTTGTGTTTTCAACTCTTTGCATTGTTCTTAGATGGATCCCAACCCACCGATTGTTTGACATTTTAATTGTAATTTACAATTGCAACAAAAGGAAAAACCCCCTGTTTTAGTGAAGGATCCAGAATCCAGTAAAATATTGGGGCCTTATCCTTTGGTCACCTGGAGTAGAGGTTTTGCTTGTGTCTCCACAGAGAATGGTCCCAGCAAAGAATCTGAAGCTGTTTACAGAACCTTTGACTGCATCACCAGAAGATTCACCTTTAACACCAACATCAGAGGAGAATCCTTGTGAACAGGACCTCGCCACATCAGCACCTGTTTGACCTATGCAAATGTGTTGAATATGGGATACTGTGGTACTGCACATCTCATAAAAGGCAAGGTGCTTGCTGTCAATGTGATCCAATGAGAAGCAGCAGAAATAACACAAATTAAACGATTAGTGTGTGGGTATAAGTTTGATCTACCTGAACAATTAGAAATTACTCCAAACCAGTGGCTTATTCCTACTGAGAATAAGGATAAATGATGACTTCCTGAATACTATGGTATTTACTGGGAATTGTTTCTAGTGCTCAGACATGGCCTGTTAACCAACCTAAAACAGATGTTTGGGTAACCTTGGTGAATGTTACAGGACAAGATATATTGTGTTTGGCCACTGCATCCCCCGATAATCCTTTTTCAACGTGCCTTGCTGCTCTGCCCTTAGACAATTGGCCTTGCCTGAGTCAGGCAAATACAATGTTGCAAAACAGAAATCATGCTGATGCCTGGGATCAATGGACCCCTTATTTTCCCTGGTGTGCCTTGAGCCTCAAGAGTTAGAACTTCTGGGCTCAGTGAAAATGGATCTTTGTAAAAGGTTTAATTATTCTGGGAAAAATCAGTCTAAGGCTTAGGCTGTTTCCCCTCATGAACCTGTGTATAAAAATGTGAGTGCATGGTGTAATTATACATCCAGGATTATTTCTTGCTCAACCAATGCTCCATTACTTTTACCTCCTGGAGTATTTTTAATTTGTGGGGATTGGGCTTGGCCTGCCATCCCATCGCATAATAAAAGGAAGACCATGTAACCTTGGGCGATTATCCCTTTTAACGCCAAACACGTCTGTGATTTTTTGTCACAGTATGATAGGTTGGATTCAAACCTATATAGAGGACCCTCAGCCAACCCTGTTCAAGCTTAGATGCAGGCACACCACTGGGCAGAGATCTCAACCCATCAGCTGTTTTAACATGGGACTTTCAAACCCCCTATATAAAGAGTCTTCCATAATAAACCGCTGCTGTTTGTCTCATGCTCTTCGGAGAGTTCATGTCATTTGTCTGTCTCTGACCACGACCTCACGTAACACGTGGTGCTCCTGTGTGAGGACACAGCCATCTCTGTGTACAGTGCAGGGGAGACAAAAACAGCATAGGAGCCAGAGAAGCTGAAAAAGCTGAAAAATAGAAGAAAAACCCCACCGAAGAAATCGTGGCTTTGTCTCTGTGCAGGATCATCCAGTTATGAAGGTATGGAAACTTCTTCTTGAGGAATGGGACGTCGATTATGATGAAGACGCATTGTTAGCTTTAATAACGTGGGCTAAGAACCATGGATTGGACACAACTAAAGAGGCTGCCCTTGATTTGAATACTTGGGCGTGAACTGGCCAATTTATAATTCAAGCAGCTTCCAGAGGTGATGAAAGCCCAATAAAAGTTATAAAGCCCCGGAAACTTATTTTAGATTTGATGAGCATTGCAGTAAAGTGAAAAATTATAAGAAAAAGGCCTCATAATATCAGGTCTGCTCTGTTAGCCTGTCATTTCTTCTTAGGGAAGCTAGCACTTTGCAAGTTCCCATGTGAAAGCAATCCTGGTGTGAGCAGTTCGTTAGCATAACAATCTATTCCTGCGTGAAAAAACAACTAGCCACCTCTATGAATTGTTTTTACACCGTTAGAAAAATGAAAACTATCTCTCAAAAACAACTTTTCCTGCATGTACACACCGGGGGTTTGAGTGACCAGTCAATACAGGATAAAAACTTGTTGCTAACCAATAAAAGTAAGTGGCAAAAAAGCTACTAACCAATTGGAGTCACACATGAGGTCTGTAAAACTGTATAAAACCAAGTTACGTGAATAAAGAAGGGGCTTTTTTCCACCATGAAGAAAATGGAGTCAGCGTGATCAATTCCCATAGATGAGACTGTTAAATACCAGGGCACATGGCGAAGACTGGGCACCAGAGGTGTTAGTGGGGGAGTTGGGCACCCTTCCAAGCCCACAGAGGATGTGGCTGGATTAAATGGTCACCCTGTGAGGCTCTGCTGTCCTGTGCGGCTGCGTCACCCTGAATGTGCCCCCTGCACCGGCACCGTAGCCTGGCAAGCCACTTTCCATCACCCCCTCACATGGCAGTGCTCTGGTGCACGGACAAACTGCGTCAGGCAACAACGAGCCAGATTACGCGATTGCTCCACGAGGCAGGGCCTCAGCGTGTTTCCACTGTGCAACAGAGGGGGGGCAGCAGATCTCAGAGTGGCAGCAATTCTGCGGTAGCCAGTGGGGCCCCAGCAGCAGGCAGAACCACAGCAAGCAGCGAAGGTGCACTTGTGCCAAGATGCTGGGCAGTGCTGGAACACCCTGTGCCCGTGCCACGGGGATGCAGTGTGGTGCCAGAATGTTGTTATCAGAGTCCCACAGCAGTGTTGTTGTTACTTCTCAGCCAGGGCTCCTCTCAGGCTCTCCCTGGCTGCCCCACCCCCTTTTATCCCAGCTACCTCCACAGGCTACAGCTGCAGCCCATTTACAACAACTAGAATGGGGGCAGGGTCAAATAATACAATACATAGATCTTTACTGGGACTCATGGGCCAGCTATACAATACATACTATTCCACGGCCCCCTATACCAGAACGCTCTGTGCCCACGCTGTGGGGGTGCTGTGCAGCACCAGAGCATTCAGTGTCCACGCTGTGGGGCTGATGTGCTGGGTCAGACCACACCGCCATCTTGGCTGAGCATCCTGTGACCATGACACAGCTCCATGCAGCTCCTGGGATCACCCCCTCACCACCAGAGCTGCCCACGCCCATCATCACCATGGAAATGCCTGGACCGCCCCTGCCTGGAGCTGGTTGGGTCAGCCCACAAACAACGCCCACAGTCCCAGCTCTGCTGGTCACGCCTGCTGCTGCAACACAGGGATGGGGCCCGAGATGATGTCACTAGAAATGCCTGGATGTTGTCACTACATCACACCCTGAAATGCACCGAAACCAGGAAGTTCCAGCACTACGATGCTGAGTCCCGCTCCCAGCCCAGCACCTGTCGCTGCCATAGCACCATCACACCTAAAGCCAAAGTTCTAACAACTCAAAGAAGCCCTTGCAACCCTGCTGACAACAGTTCCAGACTCTCTGATGTTCCGAGCAGAAACCATCCCCGCTCGTGACCTGGTAATCTTCTGGATGGAGGTAAAACAAAAAGTGATAGAATGTGGGGATAGAATGTGGGGATATAGAGGGGGCTGAACTAATTTTTGTACCCATGTATTCACCGTCATCAGAGGACTAGCAGTGAGAGGGGGAGCAATTGCAGCATTCCCAGTTGTATGAGGTTATGGGACAACACCCAACAAATACGTGCCCTTTAATTGGCAAATCCTTTCAGAGCTATGCCAACTGGCTGTTAAACAGGTTAGGGTCACCTGCTGTTGCAAATAGGCTTAGATTTATAACTGCTAGTGAATTAACCCCCTATGATACGAAGCAAATGGCAAAATTACTCTGTACTGCAGTGCAATATATGATGTTTGAATCAGCCTGGACGTCTTATGCAGAAGACCAGGGACTGCAAAATTCAAGAGCTTCGCAGCAGGACCCATGTTTTGGGTCAGGGATTTCTCAACTTATGGGACTGTCCCCCATGGAAGACCCACAAACCCAAGCACGCCTGGACCCCTTAATCCTAGCCCAAGCAAAGGACTTAGCAAAGCGAGCTCTAACAAAAAGTACAAATATGTCTGTGTCTACCCAAAGTTATTCAAGTATAAGATAAAACCCCAACAAACTATATATGCAGTTCATAGAACAATTGCAAGATGCTATGAAAAAACAGATATAGCAAACAGAAAAGCAAGGAGCCAATTAATACTACAGTTAGCACAAGATAATGCAAATGAAGACTGCAGAAAGATAATAGATGCATTACCTAAAGAGAATCCATCCCTAGAGGATATGATAAATGCATGTCCTAAGGTTGTGACTGGATCTCACAACATGGATATGTAAGCTAATACTATTACAGCTGCTGTTAAACAAACTCCCTATTGCTACAGATGTGGACAACAAGGCCATGTTAAGGTAAACTGGTCACACCAGTCCATACCACAGGGGACATTTCAAAGGCAGCCCCAAATGTACTGGACTCAGGTAGTAAGTGATCAAAGACCTAATATGGTCTGTCCTGCCCTACGTCCTGCCTGAGCCCACAAGCAGCATCCTCCTGACAGCCTGTGTAACAGATGGTCCAAAGTTTCCCTCTTTTGCCCCACGACCATCACAAGGACAGAGACTAAGACCCTGAAGACCCTGACTGGAGTTCTGGCCTGGATGAGGTGGATGCTCACCAAGCGAGTGTTTGCAGGTGTGTTTGCTGTGTCACCACAGTCTTACACCTGCTTCACGCTACCCGCTCATCACAATATCCCATGAATTTCCCCACCTCTTGGCCAGATGCCACCCGCTTTGGAGAAAGTCTGACTTTCTAGGGTAACTTTGGTTATCCCCCACGGAAAATCCCTCATCTGTCTCACGACCACCATGACGGACAGAGGATTGAAGCCCCCTCCCAAGGACTGAGACTGAGACCCTTATAATTCCAACACAGGGGCACTGGCCTGACTGAAGTGGGATGTTTGCTAAGTGTTGCCTGCAGATGTGTTCTCTGGACCAAGAACAATGGGTCCCGCTCACTGCTGAAATTGACTTGCCCTGCTTCGGAACATGGTCTGTCTGTACCCATTTTCAATAGACTTATTTCTCCATTGTCTTTTACCTATTCCCCCCTTGTCAGAGGACTATAATAGACTCCTGAGTTAACCAAGACATTGAAATTCTCCCCGACGCAACAAGACAGATCTATTGGCTGGACCACAAGGATTTTGTCTCTCCGTTGGTAACTATTTCTCCCCCCTTTCTCTCTCTCTCTCTCTCTCCTTTCTAATCCTTCTATTGCATTTGCTGTCAGCATTCAATAAAAGGTGCATTTGTTTTGATTAAACTGGAATCCCCTCTATGTTGTTTTTGCACTCTGAGATCAGTTAACGAACCATCATGACCCCTGCTTGTACTAGCAGATAGTGACAGCCTGTCAACAAACATTGTGGAGCCATGTGTGGAACAGTGATGGAAACAACTTGTTTATCTACCTCATGGAAATCTGGGACTATTGAAGTGACAGTTCATTTAAAGACTTTCTTTGTTTACAAATTGTTTTTCTGTTTACAAACTGTTTTTCTGATAATTGGGTTTTTCTAATGGTTCTAAGGGTTAAATGGTTTCTTAGTGTTAGAGTTAAGTTGTAACTTGTACCTATAAGTAGTTAACCTATGGCATGTTAGCCTGAAGGAATGTGATCTCGCCTAACAGCTCCTGGAAGTGAGTGCTACAACTCCAGTGGTACATGGGACAGATCGCTGGCTGAGGGGAGCTAGGTTTGTCAAATTCGGTGGAAAACCTCATTCAAATTAGCACCATGCTGTCTTCTGTCACCCTGTCTTCAAAGGGCCCTTGCAGGTAGGATAACAGACAACATTTTACATTTTTTATTAAAAAGGAAAGGAGGAATTGTCACAGTACAATAGGTTGGATTCAAACCTATACAAGGGATCCTCAGCCAACCCTGTTCAAGCTTAGACCCAGGCACACCACTGGCCAGAGATCTGGGCAGAGAGAGATCTCAATCAATCAGCTGTTTTAACACGGGACTTTCAAACGCCCCATATAAAGAGTCTTCCATAATAAACCGCTGCTGTTTGTCTGGTGATCTTGGGGGAGTTCGTGTCGTTTGTCTGTCTCCAACCACACCCTCACATACCAATTTTTCAGCAGAAATATCCCTCTAAAGTTAAGCAAACCATACATACTTTTGACAAAGATTGTGATGACCGGTTTGATTTTTGGTATAAAGGACAGCAATGGGCAGCATCGTATTTCCCCCTGGTGTAGCAGCAAGAAAAGTTTTAGGATTACTTAACAAATTAGGTTATTGGCTAGCTAGACAAACTAATGCTATGTCCTTAGCATTAACAGGACTTTTAGCTGATGTTGATTCTATTAGACATGCTACTTTGCAAATTAGGGCAGCGATAATTTTTTTACTTTTAGCACAAGGACATGGATGTGAAGAATTCAATGGAATATGTTGCATGAACCTGTCCGACCACTCTCAATCAATCCATGCAAGCATTCAAGCCCTGAAAGAGAGTGTAAACAAACTGCAAGTAGATGATGGATTTGATTGGCTAGGTAGACTTCTGGGGGATTTGGGACTTGTTGGATGGATAAGAAATTTAGTTAAAATAGGCTTATATCTGTTAGGCATATTATGTATTGTGATGGTTATTCCTTGTATTTTACAGTGTGTGAAAAAACTAATAGACTAGTCACTTGAGTGTATTTTTACCTGAAAGGAAAGGGGGAGGTATAGAGAGTAAGAGAGAGTACAATGGAACTGATAAAGGAGCCTGATATCTTAGGCCTGATCAAGCAGAAACCATGGGAGAGACAGACACAGATCCCTGGTGTAAAAGTGACCAAGAGAGATGTTGTGAAACTTTGCGATAAGATAATGATTACCAGGTAACAGATGTCACGAAGAATGTGTAACCAACAGGAAATTGTTACCAAAAATAGAAGCCTATATAAGTGTCATACAAGTCAACCCTATATAAACACTTTTTATTCTCAATAAAAATCAGCTTCTGATCCAAGTTCAGATGTCCCTGTCTCGCCATCGCCAATATTAAGCAACCTGGTCTAGTGGAAGGTATCCCTGCCCATGGCAGGGGGGTTGAAATTAGATGATCTTTAAGTCCCTTCCAACCGTTTAACATTCTATGAAACTACTTTCCATTTTAATGAAGTAGTAAGGGATATATGTAACACATTTTTTGTTTTACTGAAAGAACAAAAACGTTGCTAACTTGATAACTCCCATTCCTAAATGAGGAAGCATCTTCACTAAGGTAGTATTTCAGAGCTCTCTCCTTAGAGCTTCTTACAAATAAAACAGGAATACCTAACTATGCTATTGCATGAAGCTACCTTTTTTTTAATTCTACCCACTGTTCACTTGTCAAAGTGGTCACCCTCTCCATAATTCTATCTTGAAATCTGGAGTCCATGATGGCTATCTCTATCTGCAGTCTTAAATTTATCAGTATTCTATGTAGCAATTGTCACTCATACACAGGTTCATGGCAGGGTTTTCAACCTAGAATAGTGAGTGCCATCTTATACATGGAATATTCAACCTCAATAGATTATTTTGCTGAGTCTGCAGAAATATTAATAAAAGCAATAGTTATCAGGTTAAAGAGTTATAACTTCCCCTCAGACATTTACAATACAAAACAGCAGTTCACATCAGCAAATATTTTTCTTGCCCACAGAAGTCAATACCGTACAGTTTTTGCAAACCATTCTGCAGGTAAACAGGCTTGCTTTAGCACTCTTAAATGTAGAATTTCACAGAATTTTTATATGCGACATATATATTTGTTCTACCCTGACCACCAGTAGATACTTCATTGGCCACAGGAGATCAGAGCCAGAGCTAAAGCCAATAAAACAAAAGTTGAATTTTTCATCTCAGACTATAAACCAGGGGCAAGCTATATAAATTATTTCTTTGTTCTGCATATTTTCATTAAAATTAACATTCCAGCCTCCTCTGATCAGATACCAGTTAACATTTTACCTAATGTTTCTGATTGTTGCTCTCTTCATTGGATCTACTTGCAGCATGTGTTTCAGAAGACTAGATACAGATGGATTCAGGTACTGAGGGGTATAAAAGATACCATCACATATCTTCTTAAAAAGGGTTGGCACATGATCATCATCAAATGGAAGTGTTCCACATAACAAAGCATAGAGAATAACTCCACTGCTCCAAATATCTACTTCTGGACCTGCATATAATCTGGGAAAAAAGTTAAATATTAGCAATTTGTGCTTAACACATTTAAATACATTTTTTTCCTACATTCTTAAATTGTATCATGTTAATCAAGAGTATATGAACTTTGGACAACTAATCTGCACTCACTATACCATTCAGTACTATGCCTTGAACTCGTGTCTTTGCTCTTCACATATGTAACAGAAACTAGAAAAGTACTTCATTTTCCTCTCCATTGCATAAAAATAATCCACAGATACAATTTAAGATAATGGCAAACTGAAAGAAACTTGCAGCTACTACCAAGACAGCCCACGTTATACATTGCTATCACTGTTTGAGTGCAATCTATGTAGTCATCTAGCCTCCAAGCCTTGGAGGCTAAGAAGATTAAGACAAGTCCACATAGCAGAACTTGCCACATCTTCTATGTTACTGCATGAATAAAACATACATTTGGCCTCCAGTCAGCAAAAGATATTAAGGTAGTGAGCTGAAAGCAGCATATTTGACAATCACTGAGTAAATTCAGACTGAATATTGATTCTACGGCAGGTATTTCACTGCTACTCAACTTCACAGTATACTTTGCCTGTATTTCTATCTGTACCTCTACTTCCAAGATCTGAGCTGTAAATGAGATTTTTTAAACCAATTCAGGGACACTGTACACACTGTATTTGGGACATCAGACATCACCTCCACCTTGCAAAAAGTATTCAAAGCTTGGTCAAAGTCTTAAATATTTATGAAAAATTAAGAGTTCAGCCCACAATTTCTTAGTATAAAGCTTGTGAATTACACTATTTTGTAGCCTTTAGAATTAAGCAGCAAAATGACTGAAGTACATGCACATATGCACCCAATAGAAAAGAAGCTCATACATGTATCCAGTAGAAAAGAAACTACCTTCCTGAAATTACTTCTGGTGCAGCATAGTTAGGGGAACCACAGCTTGTTCTTAAAAATTCTCCATCTGACATCATATTTGATAGACCTGAAAGTATATAAGAATAACTACTAAAGATTCATAGAGCAAAGTGATTTTACACTAGAAAAGATCACTGGTAATTCAAATTAGAAAGGTAACTAATTTATCTCAGTAAGGAGGAAAAATTGTTTGGAGTGATTGAAATTTTTATATGAGAACGACACACAATCCTGCATTTAATTTACCAGAAACTTGAGTAACATCATTATTGCACACAACCTAGGAATGTTCAAAAACATTAATTCCAAGACAAATCTAATCCATTCTGGATTACACAAGCATGATAGAGAACAAAGCTGCTCTAAAGGAGAGAGCAACATAGTAATATAGGATTTTGGTCATTAACACAAAAGTGTCTTAAAAACCATATTCTCTTCTAAATGCCAAAGAGGAAGATGCTACCACAGAATTGCGTAAAATTCTTTAAGAGGTTATATAGAATAAGGGAACTCAGGAGTGCACACAGCCTTGCCACAATTTAGACACCAAGAACTTGCTACCAGTCCTCACAGCAGCTGCGTTAAATAGCTAGTCTAAACAATTAAGCTTCTGATTACTTAGGCAGCTGTTATAAATTACAATATAGTATTGGCTTTCGCATTTTTGTGTTAGCTTCTGCATGTTATTATTAATCACAAAGATTTTGATATGGTACAATTAATAATTTCTTTTAACTGCTTTCTGGTATATTATAATCTGTCAGTTTATGTATGCACCATATAGCTTATATAAATAGTAGCATGATAAATATATCTCAGGCCTTAGCATAATATTAAAATAAAGACTATGTAATGTTAAAATGCTTTTATTCATGTAACTAACTCAGAGAATGGTGTAAAATAATTATGTTGTTTCTCACATTTGTGGATTATCTTATCTGAATGATAACATAACAGTGAGAAAAACCAGAGCACCAAGAGAAGAATTTACTGAGTCTTTGTTGTCAGAGAGTGTAAAAACAACAAGATGGAACCATGAGAAAAAATAAAATATACTGATTTAATCTACAGGATGGCATGCAGACAAGTCAAAGGTTAAAACCAAGCAAAAGAATTCCTGAAACATCTAAACTCACAAGAATGTTTGAATAATGCATAAATGCTCATGAATATACATATAATGCATGTAATGTAACAGTATATAAGAACCTTGTTTTAAGCCAAGTATGTTTTTGGCATATTGCCAAAGACCCCAGCGCTGGATATTGTCCCTTTTATCCCTTTTAAAAATTTCAAAGAGTAAGCTCTGTTTCTCACAGCAGTTATATAGCTAAAAGCACAGGAATTTGCAAAACTGTTCTTATTTTACCTTTTATGCTTTAGTTACATTTTTCAGTCACATCTGTAGAGCTTTTAAAGTGAAATTAGAGCAGTTTCTTAGAAGTAGTGTATTTTACTAGAGCAATGTAGTTCTTAAATATGATGAACTTTCCCTGCACTGTACTTAAAAGAGAGCTAAGCATCTGCATTTCATAGATAAAGAAAGAGACTATCAGAGAGTCAGTTTTGAAGTGGCAAGGTGGGGAACTAAGTCTACTTAGCATTATCAGAGAAAATATTAAGCTGTGTCTTTAAGAACCAGCAGTGCAGCCAGGAACAGAATGAGGGGGGGTTGTTTTGAGGGAGCTTTTAGAGTCTATTGGAACAAGCAGCATGCCCCCTTTTGCCGCATGGTTTTTGCTTTGCTGGCTGTTTGGACTTTGCTTAAGTGGAGGGTTTTTTCTGTTTTCTTTTATTTGTTTTTCCTTGTCTCAGAGACACTGCAGTTAGCGGGTTTGAGCTGCCTTAGGGTGAATTCCGCAGCTGCCAGTCTGCAGCTAGGGCATTGCACCAACCTCTCCACTCCAGTGCAAGTCGATGGTGACTCGTCAGCAGCACCCGACCAAGGAGAAAAAACTATGGAAGTGGAGACTTTAGCAAAAGCTGTGAGGAAAGAGAGAGGCGAGAGCTCTGCTTCGAAGGTGGTTGTTTTGGGTTTGCAACTGTAGCCACTCGTAAAGACTACATTTAGCAATTAGAAACTGTTTCGACCTGAACTTTGCAAACTGCCGACAGCGAGAAAAGCGAGAGAGGTCCTCCGGTCAGGCCAGGATCTAAATTATAGGATCTAAATAACACCAGAAATGTGATCAGATATAAAATAGCAATGCTTACCAAAATCAGCTATCTTGGTATTCATGTGTGCATCAAGCAGCACATTTTCAGGCTTCAGATCTCTATGTACTACCATATGCCTGTGACAGTAATCCACACCAGAAAGGATTTGCTGGAACAAACGTCTACTTTCCTTTTCATCAAGCTAAGACAAACAAAGGTTTTAAACAATTTTGAGACAGTGGAAGGATAACTTGATTTTCCCCTATATGAACTGAAGGAAACTTTCCAATGACCAAAAGCTATCATTTATAGCTTTGATATTTTATACAGCAGATGTTATATACTCAGTAATTAGAAATATTAGCACCCAAACATTAATTTTGTCTAATTAAAATACCAATTAACTTAGATATTTAAGCATGGTATAAGATTAAAGTTGACAAAAGCTGATGACACTCAGTATATAAGTGATAAACTTTGGATACAGTTTATGCTCCTATTAGCAGCTAGCCCTAAACAGCAGACTTAACTGATATTTCCTATAAACATACCCTAATCTGTGTCAAAGTTTGCTCAGTCTAACAACTAACTAAACATATCTTGGCTATCTAGATGGTTTGTCAAAAGTGACTTTAGGACTTTCACAGAATCCAGTCTAATAGTAGAAGAGGGTAATAAGGGTGCAACAGTAGCTTTTCAATAATAGTTTATACTTAAGAAAGTTTACAGCTACTCCAATTGGGTAGCATATCCATCCAGTTTCTACACAGTAATTGTAAATTAACATATCAGTATCATTTATTCTTCAGTAGAGTGGAAAAATGCTACAAAGTCACATACAAAGATTTGAAACGTGTAGATATATAACCATTTTTATTTTCAAAATAAGATATAGTCATAAGGTATATTTGAATTGCTAACCGCAAAATTAATGCTGAATACGTAAGAAACAAACCTTCATTTAACAGGAAGATTGCAAAAGCAATAACAGAATGCAAGTCATTGATTTGTAGAGTTAGACTACTTCTTACCCTTCCATTTTTACAGATATAATCAAACAGTTCTCCTCCTGAAACATATTCCATCACCATGAAAATGTCAGTTGGTGTACTGATGACCTGGTACCTGATAAGAATAAGTATCTGTTAGTCTATGCACTCAGTAAAAGCAGCTAGTTACATTTAGTTAAAACCAAAGTTGTGCAAAGTCAGATTAAAGGTATACTTGAAAAAAATTAACAACCCATTTACAGCTACTGGAATGTTAATATTTTTCAGAAGCTATTTCCTCTCCTTTCACTATGTGATACCATCATCGCCAGGATTACCAGGGAATTTGTATTTCCCACGGAAGATCAGTCTTTGTACTTTCAGAGGACTACTCTGAGTCCAAATGTTTTCTGTGAAGCCATATACAGTGGTGTCTCACAGACAGTGTAATCAGGAAGGAATTCGAAAGGACTTTGCTAGTGTCTTAAAAAGCATACAGTCTTCAACTTTAACAGGCAAAAACCCCTTGCCTTGTCATAAATAAAGTATACTTCAAAACTTGAAAAATATTCATGATGATTGAAAGCAATTATCTTTTACAAACAGCCCTAAATTTCTCATTAGTGTTATGAACAAAAATCTGCCAATTTTTTTGTGAGAGAAAAAAAAAGGTTACAAAAACTAATCAGACCAGGGTTGCTGCTGGGGTGCTGTTCGTTTGTCATGATAATTGCGGGTCGTTGTAGTTAATGGTTCTCTTTGTATCAGTAAAGGCCCTGGCCAAGGCTGGGTTGATAGCTCTCTCCTCCCCGGGCAGTGAGGAGAAAAGACGAAACGTGGAGGGGGCACATGCAAATTAACTCCAGGACCAGCATGCCATGAGAAGCTACTGCTCCAAACGTACTGAGAAAACCCCCAAAACAACGAGCCAATAAAGAGTTGGGAAATTAGAGTGATGCCTGGACATGAGGAGCAGAGTGCTGGACCTGCAGAGACGCTGAAAACCTTTGTAGCCCCTCACCCTGAGCAAGGGAGTCGTCCTGAAACCAGGAGCGGACGGGGCGAGCTGCGAACCACAAGATCTGGGTCACTATGCCCAAAAGACTCCCACAAGCATCAGACCCCCGGCCCTGCACCCAGTGGACAAAGCTGCGCATATCCTCCTCCTGTGAGCCATCCTGGGAGACCCGACGGAGACTGCAGATCCGTAGAGCTTCCCATCCTGAGCTGATCTCTTAATAAAGGCGTTAAAAGGAGAAAAGTCTCCTTGCCCGGTTAAGTTCAATTATTACTTGAGAGTATTAACGCCTTGGTTATATTTTTATCACTATACCTTAAAGTTAGCTTTGAGGTTTTAAAAAAACTACTTATGGTCAAATCTCCACTTAGGAGATTGATATGTTTTCTACATATCCTTACCTAAAGGTTGTTTAGTTTTTTTCTTCTTCCAGCAGTCAGAAGAGACCAATTTTTAACATAGCAAGAAAATGCACACCGATAAAACTTCAGTCAAAAAATTCAGATACTATATTAAGAAGACAGGAGATAGCAATTGGGTGCAAATGAGTGCTTCAAGGTACTACACTTAAGCATACAAATATCCCAATTGTAAAAAAATAATTGAATTCACCCATACACTATAGAACTGAAATGTTCTTCCAAATGCTGATTCTAAGACAAGGGGGAAAAACAGACATGCTCCAGCTAACAGAGAAGTTTTTCTTGACAGCAGTGAGTTCAGACTATCTAAGTGAATGTATGTGTGCATGTATATATGTGTGCATGTATCTATTTTAACAGCTTAGCATTGCAGTGTAACATTCCAATAATCTGAATACTATTCTGAAGGAGTCATCTTCAAAGTTAACTTACCTAACATCTTATAGTCCAAGATGTTTTACCTTTACTAATTTTCTCTCAATACCTTGGTTGAAAGTGTCATGTACTTGAACATTCTGAAGTCATCACTAAGACATTCTAGAGAAATAACACTGTAATCCTTTTAATCCAAAAGCTACACTGCAACCTCATTTCTAACACCCCTGCTGTTAATGACCTTTTCCATAGTTGTGAAATTACTAAGCTCTATGCTTCAGGCAAACATGAGCAAGCTTTTATTTTAGATCTTCACGGTCATTTTCCATCCACTAGATAGTGAGATAGTGAGCAGTGCTGGAAGATAAACCTCTTAGCATTACTGAAAAGAATGAGCCATTCTGCACCTGATATTTTCAGCCTCTTGGAAGATTCAGTCATGCTTCTCTATAGTCAGTTCATTTTTGTAGTTATGGAAAAAGATGTGAAATAGTTACATACCTATAAGTAAGTTTATCAAACCACACAACATAGATGACCAGAATGCACAAAGAGGCAATTTACATAGGAAAACAAGATGCATTCTATTGCTAGAGGTCACAAACCACAACAGGAGATGCTCCAAAGGTTTTTATTTAACGCATGGTATAAAAAGAAAATCTTTGTGAGGCAGCTTTGCAACTGCATTTACTGGTAAAGCATTGTATGAAAAATTTTAATAAAGCATGCTGTTCCAAATTAGACATTGTCTAATTTGTAATATTCAGTTCAAATAATCTCATTACCTTTATGCCAAGTATCTTGAGCTGCTAACTAGTGTTGCAGATAGGTAAAACCTTAAAAAATGAAGGCCTTATAAAATCATGGATTACTCCTGTTACTTTGGCTAAGTAGAAAAGGACTATGGGAGTGACTCAGCTGAATTAGAGGTAGAAAAACAAGTTATATAACCATTGTGTGTTCACATCGTGGTGTATGGTGGTTGGTTGGATTATGTTTGTTGCATTTTAAAAGTATGTAACTGAGAAAAGCTCATCTGCTTAAAAAGGCCTGGTTTTGCAATAAAGGAGCTCTCTTTTGCACCTGCCTGGGGAGTCTGCATCGCTCTGCTTCGTAAAAACCTAGTAGTTCCCTAATACAGCTAATAGCACAAGCATCATGATCCAAAGTCACCAGCAAGTCTATCTACACAACGTTATCAATTATAGCTCAAATGCTATTTGCATTCAGGCTAATAACCCTTCTGTTTTGGAAATGCAGGATGACCAACTGAAAAGCTTGGGACCCATCAATTTTTCCATCATCTCCTTTGTCTTGACCTTTCTTTCAGCATGCAGAAGAGAAAATTCTCCCCATAATTCCCCAAGCAAGAAATTGAAACCTGAAACTTGTTAAGATGACTTAGAAGTTTGGCAGCACCAGAAGTACACATTCTTGTTCCAGCCCAAATATCTCAATTGGCATCCTTACACTTCCTATTTTGTTTTAGCTAGTTATATACTTTGGACTCATTCATGAATTCTAACTGGCAGCACTAGCAGCTCTGCAGCCAAACTAATCAGCTCAATAGTCTTTTGAAAACTGACCCACTGAAGAAGTCAGTGTGATCTGACACAATCAAATTTAGCTCCAGTATAAGTGCTGTTGCCAAATGAGTGTATAGGGATGGCATATATCAGTGAAAGCATTATAAAAAAAAAGACTCTGCCAATAAAGAAAACCTTAACTCCAACACCACAATTTACAGTGAAAGTAACCCATATTCTAAATTTGCCCTGCTAGATGTACAGGTTGACTTTATAGAAAAAGTACAAAAGTCAATAGTATTTATAATTTATTTCCTCAGACCAGATAAAAGGGGTCTACTCCGAGACATAACTGTATTCTGAACTCTCTTGATGAGCTACTGATCAAACAAATGTAAACAGCACACTGTAAATATCACATCCATTTAGTTAAGCAGTAACAGCTATATTGAAGAGCTCTGAAATATGAGATCACATTTAACAGACTGCACATCTTTCAGGAAAATCTTGTAGAGCATCATCTACACAGGAAAAAACAGGGCACTGACCAACACAACCCTAAAAAATATTTTGAGTAAAGAAAACACAACAAATTTACTATCGAAGTACCCTTTACAATCTTGTACTGAACTCAGTTTCCAAGCAGAAACAAAGCTCAAACATTACCAGAAAAAAGAAAACAAAAGCAGCAGCTAAAACAACTGAGATGGATGTTACTGTAAGTATCCATCATGCCACTACCTTCTCTATACCTGCCCAAAGAATTTGTAAGTAAAGAACTAATGGAAGCCCTCTGCCCTGCAGAATAATCAGTTTTGTGAAAAATGCATTACAAAGTACACCAAAAATGGTTACATAGTTGAAAACTGGTTACTTTCCTTAAAGTATACCACTAATAGTATTGTCCTTTAAACATGTTTCAGACCAGTGAGAGCAAGGGACTACTGTTTAAATAGATATGATTATAGCAAGCAAAACTTACAGTTTAATTATATGAGGATGTCGGAAGAGTTTGAGGTTTTGGATCTCCCTGCGGATTTTTCCTACAACATCAAGGCTGCGAATCTTACGTCGATTTAGGATCTTCACTGCGACTTTATGCCCAGTTAATTCATGTTTACCAACTGCAAGAAACAAGGCCAAGAAATATCACAATTAAGATGTAAGCATTCCACATTAGCCCCATTATCCTTGGGGAGGTTGAAAACCAGATGGCATATTGTTTCTTCTGCCCTACTCCAATTTCTCCCAGAATTCTATCATTAGAAGATGAACTGGATATGTAGGAACAAACCTTAAACCTAATGCTCAGAAGTCTTGCAGCATGACTATGCTTTTGCACTACGGTAAACAAAGCATTTTGTATCCCAAAACACTGCTATCCTTTCTAATTAAGGAGACCATTTTCTTTCCCTGTACAAGTAACTTCAAGCTTTTGGCTCACTTGGCAGCCTGCTCAGACAGACTCTTCTACTTTATCTGCAAGGATACTCTTACTAAGGGCATCACCACTATCCTTTCCTCAAGAAGCCCGTTTCAGCAATTACTCTGAATTACTGCTAAAAGTATCTAGTCGGTTTACTTAATAATTACTTATCTGTCTTTGGAGCAGTCTAACCCTAAATAAGCTCCACATTCTGTGCAGCAAACACCAGGGCTTTATTATATAAAATAAGTGACAAAAGTTATATGAAATGCACAAAATAAAATCCAATAGTAACTGTGAGAAGCAATGCAAACATGTAACTTCTTACATTCCTCAGTTTCTTTCCTACTTCTGAGAGAATTTCATTTTTCTTTCAACAGGGGACCTTGAAAATGTAAAACATTTCCTAGACAGGTAATCCTCTTAAATTCCTTAATTTTGCAGGTGCTATTGAAAGTAGGTATAATAGAGTTGCTAAGAATATTTTTCTTAAACTCAACATTGTATTACAGATAAACCACAAAAGGTATCTCTTCCACTAGAAGGCTTCACTGTCTGCATTAATTTCTGCATGCACTGATATAGCACTCATACTATAATAACTACATCACTTTCATCCACCACCCTGAATCCTACCATCTGAAGACAAGCCAGATTCCAGACACACACCTACATGGTTCATCCTTGTCCACTTGAATGGACATTAGTAACAGACCTGTGCTGAACTCAAAATTAATTACAAAGATTACAGAAATAATCTTCACTTATCTATATAATGTAATAGCAAATACAAGTTTTTCCACATGGCATTTAATCAAGACAAAAATATTTGTATTTTTTCTACTGTAAGGCAGCTTTGCAGCTTTATTATTGTGTGTATGCTATCACATTAGAACTAAACTGTTAATCCCCTGGGCAGAGCATCTCACAATGGGATGATGTAATTTTATCAGTCATGCAGTGAGACTCAATGGCCCATTAACAGAAGATATCTCCCCAGAGGGAGGATTGGTTGTGGAAGGGATAAAGAAAACTGCCCACCTGGTTTTAAGTGGGTCAATTAACAGAGGATAACTGTCCCACCTCTAACAGATGGCAATAGAACACTCATCCCTCACCACATCTTGCCTTTGAAAGCCAAGACATTATCCACCCCTTATTCTATTACCATGTTCATCATGCCCAAATCAATAAACTCTACACAATGTAACCTTACACACAGATCTCATTTAAGATTTGGTTTCCCTGTGGTACACAAGGGGCTTCTCTATCTTTCTGCATTATCCACCAAGTGTAATCAGGTCCTTGAACAAAACGGATGGGTTTGCCTTTGCCTGAGGTGGGACTAATCCAAAGTCTTTTCTAAAATACCTTTCACATGTACCACAGGAACTTTATCTCCATCCACTGTACGCAGGGGTTCAGACTGGGCAGGACCTGCTCGATTGATGGACCCTCGGGTGTTGACCATTCAGGTGGCTTTTGCTAAGTTCATTTCCCAATTTATGAACAAGTGCCTTCAGGGTAGTCTTAAGTAGTCCATTTCACTGTTTAACTTTCCCAGCAGCTGGTGCATGATAAGGGATATGATATATCTATTCAATACCATGTTCTGTGGCACAGAAATAAGGCCATTCTTGAAATGGGTCCCGTTGACCAACTCGATTCTCTTAGGGGTGTTATATCTCCACAGGACTTGGTTTTCCAGACCTAAGATGGTGTTCTGGGCAGTGGTGTGAGGCACAGGGTAGGTCTCCAACCATCCTGTGGTGGCTTCCACCATGGTCAGCACATAGCGCTTGCCTTGGCAGGTGTGGGGAAGGGTGATGTAGTCAATCTGCCAGGCTTCCACATACTTATATTCTGACCATCACCCACCATACCATAGGGGCTTCACCCGCTTGGCCTGATTGATCACAGCACATGTCTCACAGTCATGGATAAACTGAGAAATACTGTCCATGGTTAAATCCACCCCTCGGTCTCATGCCCACTTATAGGTAGCATCTCTGCCCTGATGATCTGAGGCATCATGGGCCCATCAAGCTAGGAACAACTCCCCCTTATGTTGCCAATCTAAATCTATCTGTGACACCTCTATCTTTGCAGTCTGGTCTACCTGCTTATTGTTTTGGTGCTCCTCATTTACCCAGCTCAGTGACATGAGGATTTATATAACAGACTTTCACAGATAGCTTTCTACCTGAGTGGCAATGTCTTTGCACTCATCAGCAGCCCAAATTGGTTTTCCTCTACACTGCCAGTTGGCCTTTTTCCATCTTTCCAGCCAGTCCCACAGAGCATTGGCTACCATCCATGAATCAGTATAAAGGTAGAGCTTTGGCCACTTCTCTCTTTCAGCAATGTCCGAGCCAGCTGAACAGCCTTGAGTTCAGCAAGTTGACTTGATCCACCTCCTTCTTCAGTAGCTTGTGCAGCCTGTCGTATGGGACTTCATACGGCTGGTTTTTACTTTCTTTTCATCCCTACGATGACATGCGACAGGAACTGTCAGTGAAAAGAGCGTATCGTGTTTCTTCTGCTGGTAGTTGGTTGTAGGGTGGAGCTTTTCCAGCCCGTCTTACTTGTTCCTGCTCCTCTTTTTCAGTGAGACCAAAGTTTTCACCTTCCGGCAGTTTGTAATTATTTCCTCCAATATCTCAGGGCGATTCGGGTTTCCAATATGGGCAGAGTGTGTGATGAGGGCAATTAATTTACTCCATGTGGCATCAGTGGCATGATGAGTAGAGGGAAGCTTTCCTTTAAACAACCACCCCAGCACTGGTAGTCGGGGTACCAGGAGTTGTGCTTCCTTGCCAGTCACCTTGGAGGCAGCTTGAACGCCTTCATAGGCGGCCAAGATTTCCTTCTCTGTAGCAGCGTCGTTGGCTTCGGATGTTCTGTAACTTCGGCTCCAGAATCCCAGTGGTCGGTCTCAAGTCTCCCCAGGCACCTTCTGACACAGGCTCCAGGACAAGCCACTGTTTCCACCTGCAGAGTAGAGCACATTCCTCACCTCTGGTCCCGGCCTGACTGGGGCAAGGGCTATGGCATGAGTGATCTCCTGCTTGATCTGGGCAAAGGCTTGCTGCTGTTAAGGGCCCCAGTGGAAATCGTTCTTCTGCAGGTAACCAAATAGAGAGGGCTCACGATCTGGCTGTACTCAGGAATGTGCATTCTCTAAAAACTTATGGCGCCTAGGTGTGGCAGGGACAGGCGTTTCGGAAGATTACGGGATGTTACGGAAGGCTGCAAGAACCCTCTCCTCCCTCCTCCCAGAGATAAGGATCACCCTCGGAATGTAACCAGGCATGCAACCCCCCTAACATAGGAGATACCAGTACCACCCTGTACTAACCCCCAGCCCCTTTTTGACGTAGGAAACCCCCCAAACTATAAAACCCCTAGGACGGAGATAATAAAGTCTATTTGACCGTCCACCATATTGGTGAAAGCGTTGTCTTTAGCCCGAGTGACCAAAGGATAATTTGGGTCACCGTGCTGTCTTTTAAACCAGATCGCCTTGCCTTCGGAATCAGAAGGCAACAAAGTGGTGCCGAAGACCCGGGAAAAGGAAAAACCTCGGGGAACGGGATTTCTCCTGGACAGAGGACAGCGGTCACAGCGGCCGGCCGACTGTGGCACAGGGGGACGCCCCGGGACCAGCTGGATTTCCATGGAAGCCTTAGCGAAGGTCGTTGAATCAGTATGTATACAATGGGGAATTAAATGTGAGTCTAGGTATTTAACTCTTGCTATGCAGAGGCTGCTGGAGCTAGGGACGGTTGAACGTCCGGTAGAGATTTTGCATTCAGATATATGGGAAAAATGTACTGCTGCCCTGGCAGAAGACACAAAAACCACAGGCAGCGGGAAATATCTTAAGGCGTGGGGAAAGGTGGAGGCCGCTCTTCGCAAAGCGTTAGAAGGGCAGGAGGTGTGGATGGCTGCCCGGCCACATTTGATGGTTACACCGAAAGTGGGGGTTGGGGCAGCAACACAGACTCCCCCCGAGACCGTTCCGGACGGAAACGCGGGCACGCAGGGACCGGGCACCCCCCACCCCCCCCCCCGGACCCAGACCCAGACCCCCCAGAGCCGCCGGGAGATCCTCCAAATGCCCCGGAGGACATCCTAACCCCCCCGGGGGACCAGCCGGGTCCCAAAACCCCCCCGATATCCCCCGAAAAACCAGCGTCTCCTCTGTTCGCTTTTCCCCCGCCGCCCGCCGATCCGGCACAGACAGCAGAAATGCGTGCGAGTGCGCCTGCGCAGGAGACCGGCGCCGGTCACTGCCGGGACTGGACACACACAAACACGCAAGCGCTGAGAGGAATGGTGGGGCAGGCATTTGCCCGGGAGCCGCACCCACCACCGCCACCATATAAGGGAGATATCCCTCCCAGTGAGGGGCAGGGCGAACCCACGGGGTGGGAACAACACCGCCTCAAAGGGGAAGGGCGACACCGCCCCCGAGGGGAGGGGCGGGGCCGAAGCCGAACAAAAAGGCAGGGCAAACAGGAAGTTCGCCGGCAATCGACTTCCGACTCTGATAGGAGCAACAGCTCCTCAGACTACTCCACAGACCTTACCGAGTCCAGCAGTGATTCGGAAAGGGAGCACACAGAAATACAGCGGTTTCGCGTGAAACCAAATAAATCCTTAAACAAGGTCAGGAAACAATCGTACGAGCTCACTGACTGGGGGAAAATAAAAATTGCCTGTGCAAATTGGGCACCCGCGGCGGCTGTGCATGCTTTCCCGGTGAGGGTCACAGGACCTCAGGGCAACCAACAAAGGACATACACACCAGTAAACCCAAAAGATATCCAAGCGATACTTAAAGCTATTGCAGAAAAAGGAATCAACTCCGGAGTAGTGTCCACACTTGTGGATGGAGTTTTTAGTAATGATGATTTGCTTCCTTTTGATATAGTACAGATTTCACGCATGCTCTTTGACGGGGCAGGTTTAATTGTCTTCAAACAGGATTGGTCAGACAATTGTGTTGGTATTCTTGCCCGAACGGGGGGGGAGGGACAGCCACTGCATGGCTCGAGTCTATCCCGGTTACTGGGAAAACATGATGACGTAGCCACACCCCAAACACAGGCTGCACTGCTCCGGGTTGAAGAAGTCAGGGCAAGCTGCCGAGCCGCCAGAGAGGCGATTCGTACAACCTTTAGGGTTGTGGATAAGCCAGCACCCTGGTCCACCATAAAACAGGGGGAGAGTGAAGGGTTTACACAATTCGTTGACAGGTTACAGGCAGCGGTCGAGACCTCCACCCTGCCTGCTCAGGCAAGAGGTCCAGTAATCGCTGACTGTCTTAGGCAACAATGTAATACAGTTACCAAGGACATATTGCGCTCCCTACCAATCGGTGCTAGCCTGGCAGATATGATAAAACATGTGGTAAAAGAAGAGCAACTGAACCCTATACAGGCAGCTGTCCACACCCTAACCAGTGCACTGGCTTGCTTTAAATGTGGACAGGCGGGGCACGTGGCAGCAACCTGCACCCAGCCAACACAGCCAACCCGTCCAGCCCCTCCGTCCCAGCAACGCACTAGAGGGACTTGCTGGAGCTGCGGGAAGAAAGGTCACTTTGCCAGAGATTGTAGATCCCGCCCACGGGGAAACGAGAGGGGGAGGGGGCGCTCGGGCCATATGCAGCCTCCTCCCGCTTTGAATATGAGACGGCCCATTCAAGTGAACCCCCAGTGGGGGGGAGGATACATTCTACTCCCGCAGGAGACAGTCAGCACAGCACCCCCAGCAACGATACAGTTGCAAAGCAGTGCAGTGCCACCAACACTGCCCCCACACACCTCACTGCCTCAAGCCGTGCAAGCGCCACAGAGCCAGCAGGGGACGCCCCAGGCCGGGATCCCTGGGTGGCCCTGGCAATGAAAATAGGGAAAGAACCCCTAAAGGTGTGGGGAACATGCCGCCTATATGGGAGTCATGACCACCACACCGTGGGGCTCCAGTTCTGGACGGACACAGGGTCGGATTGTACAATAATCCCCCAATCATACTGGCCCAGACACTGGCAAATCAAAGAAGTCCCCCCAGTGAACGGAGTAGGGGGACAAACCCGGGCGTGGAAAAGCACCCAGCTGGTGGCTATAACACTCCACACGAACAAAGGACCAGAACAGACAGTAGCAATTTACCCCTACATTTTGCAAAACTCTCCACCCCTCATAGGGAGAGATGTCCTCGCTATGCTCGGAGTCAGGATTACAAATTTATCGTGAGGGCCACTGCCGTGCATCCTTCGCTGCCGATCAAACTAACCTGGAAATCATCAGATGTAGTCTGGGTCGAGCAGTGGCCGTTATCAGAGAATAGAGTGGCAGCTTTACTAGAACTGGTTGACCGGGAACTGAAAAAGGGTCACATAGAACCCTCCACTAGTCCATGGAACACTCCTGTTTTTGTAATTCCCAAAAGGTCTGGAGAGGGTTTTCGCCTCATCCACGACCTGAGAGAGGTGAACAAGACAGTTAGGCCCATGGGCCCTGTGCAAACATTATTACCTGCAAACTCAGCCATCCCTGAAGGACAGCCATGCGCAGTGCTGGACATTAAGGACTGTTTCTTCTCAATACCCCTGCACCCTGAAGACAGGGAACGATTTGCCTTCTCTGTGGTGTTTCCTAATGGCGCACGGCCCAATCTCCACTTTCAATGGAAGGTACTTCCACAAGGATTTGTAGACAGCCCTAGTATCTGCCAGATCACCGTGGACAGAGCGTTGATGCCAGTCCGGCACGCCTACCCCTCCGCAACCATCATTCAATACATGGACGACATCCTAGCTGCAGCCCCATCAGCAAGTGAAGTAGAACGCCTGATATCTGCGATCACAGAAACCCTCCAAGCAAATGGCTTCGAGATCGCCACTGCAAAGATCAAGAGAGGACCTTGTGTGACCTTTCTGGGCGTAGGAATCACAGAATCATACGTGACTCCTCCCAAGGTGAAGGTCCACCGAGACATTAAGACACTACATGATGTGCAGTGCCTGGTGGGATCGCTGCAGTGGGTTCGTAACATCATCCTGATCCCCCCTGAAGTCATGGACCCGTTGTATGAGCTGCTGAAAGGAAAGCACCCCTGGGAACCCAAGGAACTCACACCGAAAGCAGCAAGCTCCCTGGATTTCATCGAACAGCAGATATCCACTGGCACGCTTGCCAGGTGGAACCCAGCGATGCCCCTGGATCTGTACGTCCACTTTACCCCGAAGGGGGGAGTGGGGGCGCTGGCCCAAGGACCTCCCGAGAAGTCTCGACCGATCCAATGGGTGGTCCTCGGAAGGCCGGCTCGTGCATTCTCCCCGGGAATCGAATGCATCGCCAACCTCATCAGGAAAGGCAGGAAACTTGCCCTGAGACACCTAGGAACAGAGCCAAAGAGAATCTATCTTCCCTTTCGCAAGCAGCCGACCACGGAGGCAACCACAGTTTCAGAGTACCTAGCCCTTGCTCTCTCCGGCTTTGGAGGAGAGATCTCCTACTCTTCCAAACCACCTTGGACTCAGCTGCTGACCATCATCGACATAGACACACCGCCAAAGGTCAAGGACCGGCCGCAGCCAGGACCAACGGTCTTTACGGACGCTTCTTCCACGACTTCAACTGCAACAGCAGTGTGGCAGGCAGGAGAGCAGTGGCACTGCGTCAAAGCATGTGACCCCACACTGTCAGTGCAGCAGCTGGAAGCAGCAGCAGTAGTTCTAGCATGCGGACTTTTCTGAGATGAGCACCTCAACATTGTAACGGACTCTATATTCGTGGCAAGGCTTTGCCTAGCCATGACAGGGCCAGGTGTGTCAACATCAACAGCAGCCCTGATGCTGGAAGAAGCACTGTCCTCACGGAAGGGCACCATATCCGTCATTCACATAAACAGTCATAACCCAGTCAAAGGTTACTTCCAGATAGGTAACGACAAAGCAGACGCCGCAGCGAAAGGCGTGTGGACATTGCAAGAGGCTCGCCAACTGCATGAATCACTCCACATCGGGGCCAAAGCACTGGCAAAGAGATGCGGGATCTCAACAGCGGACGCAAGACATGTGGTGGCTACATGCCCTCACTGCCAGAAGTCGCCTTTGTGGACCAGTGGGGTCAACCCGAGAGGCCTCAAGCCTTCAGAGATCTGGCAATCGGACTTTACTGTGTGTCAACTGCTGAAACCCCGAGCGTGGCTTGCAGTGACAGTGGACACTTTCAGCGGAACGATCATAGCTACACAGCACCCCAAAACTGACTCCAAAGCCACAATTCAACATTGGCTGACAGCTATGGCATGGCTCGGCATTCCCAAACAGATTAAAACTGACAACGGTTCCAATTTCACTTCCAAACCGGTGCAAGAATTCGCCTCGAAATGGGGCATCACGTTAGTGCAAGGCATTCCTTACAACAGCACCGGACAAGCCATAGTCGAAAGAGCAAATCAGACCCTGAAAAATAGGATAGAGGTGTTGGCAAAGACAGAGGGCTTTGCCAATTCCATTCCCTCAGGGGACCAGGCACGCATACTAGCAACCGCTTTGCTAGCACTGAATCAGTTCCCCAGGGGAGATGAAACAAACAGTCCCATTCAGAAACACTGGGCCTCCAGAGTCTTAGAGGAGGGCCCACAAGTTGTAATCAAAAATGAGCTGGGGGAATGGGAACAGGGCTGGAAATTGATACTCACGGGGCGAGGGTACGCAGCTGTCAAAAAGGACGGCAAAATTAGGTGGTGTCCGCTGAAATCTGTCAAGCCTGACCTACGCAGTGAGCAGGAGGATACTGATGTGAATTGTGAGTTTCTGTTTACAGAACATGCTAATAGGATGCCCTCGAGATGCGTACTCTCCCCTTCCGGAGGAAAGTGACAGACCGGAAAGTGACAGACCGGCGAGTCGCCAGACAGCACCTGAGAAACCCCCAAGAGTGAGACCCAAGCAGCAACAGTGCTTCTGTGTGATATTGCTGCTGGGGCTTGTTGCCAGGGGGCAAGCCAGCTCAGACCACTACCCCCATCAGCCATTCAGGTGGGTCATGCAACATCTTACCGACAATAAGATGCTCAAAGACATCACCACACCGAACACCCCATCATTTGTGCTTCGCGTTACCGACTTGTTTCCAGGACAACCAAAGGTAGACCCCCATTCTCCACACGCCACACACATGTACCTATCTTACTGGTGCCCAGCTTCAAACCCAGGAAGGAGCTACTGTAGCCAACCAGGGTGGGGATATTGTGGGCACTGGGGCTGTGAAACAATAGTTACGGATGCCAGGCCGTCAGGGCCTGGGTGGGACCCACAATATCCCGACAAGTTCCTACAATTTACCTGGGCACCTGCAAGATGCAAAACACCCGTCTTCCTTCAGGGAAGTTACTATCGGAACCGTCACAAAATCACCAGAATTCGAAAATGCACTCATTACAACATGACAGTTTTACAGCCAAATCATCCCAGCTGGGCGCTGGGAAAAGCGTGGACAGTGGTCCTTCAAGGGTCAAAACAGTGGGTGAATGTGCAAATTACCAGGTTCCGACCATCGGCACCCCGAGCAGTTGGACCCAACAAAGTGATTAAAAGCATGCAGAAATTCAGAAACATAACCCATCCCAAAACCTTACCCACAAAGGACACCGACGTCCCAGCTGGCGACGTGGAAGCCTTCCAGACAGGCCGCTCAGCCGGGTCAGACCCTAACCCTATCCTTCGTATGTTAGAGGCCACCTTTTTATCCCTGAACGAATCTAACCCTAACCTAACTGACTCCTGTTGGCTTTGTTATGATGTTAAACCCCCCTTTTATGAAGGAGTTGCTTTAGATACCCCCTTTAGTTATTCCACAGCCGATGCCCCTCACCAGTGCAGGTGGGACACACCCCGAAAAGGAATCACCCTGAGCCAAGTCACAGGTCGGGGCAAATGCTTTGGCAATGCAACCCTAGCTAAGCGGAGAGGAGACGTCTGTACCGAAATAGTCAAGCCTGACAGGAAAAATAATAAGTGGGTGGTCCCCTCCGCATCTGCTATGTGGGTTTGTCAGAAATCTGGGGTGAGTCCCTGTGTGTTCCTTGCCAAATTCAGTGATTCTAATGACTTCTGTGTCCAAGTTCTGATCGTCCCTAGGGTCCTGTACCACTCAGACGAAGAGGTGTATCACCTTTTCGAAGAACCCAGCCGGCTCCACAAAAGAGAATTATTGACAGGTATAACCATAGCAATGTTACTCGGCTTGGGAGCTGCTGGAACAGCAACAGGTGTCTCGGCCCTAGCGACTCAGCACCAAGGACTGTCCCAGCTTCAAATGACCGTCGATGAAGACCTACAGAGAATCGAGAAATCCATATCCTTTTTGGAGAGGTCAGTCTCCTCACTTTCAGAGGTTGTTCTGCAGAACAGGCGAGGTCTAGACCTCCTGTTCATGCAGCAGGGAGGCCTGTGTGCTGCCCTGAAGGAGGAATGCTGCTTCTACGCGGACCACACAGGAGTTGTCAGAGACTCCATGGCAGAGCTCCGAAACAGGCTGGCTCAGAGACAAAAGGACAGGGAAGCCCAGCAGGGCTGGTTCGAATCCTGGTTCAACCGATCACCGTGGTTAACCACTCTGATTTCTACCCTAGCAGGTCCGCTGGCAATGCTGCTTTTAGCTGTTACCTTCGGACCGTGCCTGCTGAACAAGCTAGTCTCATTTGTTCAGAGCCGCCTGGAACGGACTGACATCTTTTTCGTAGGACGGCAACAGATGCTGTGAACTTATCAGGAACACTGCCGGTCATGAGAAAACTCACCCGGCAGAAATTTACTCAGGTTCCCCAAAAACCCTTTCCTTGTTAAACCCCAACCTTCTACCTCATTTAGTATCTATATCTATATATATGTATGTAACTACCTCGCTCATTTATGGGAGAGAAGGGGGGAGATGTGGCAGGGACAGGCGTTTCGGAAGATTACGGGATGTTACGGAAGGCTGCAAGAACCCTCTCCTCCCTCCTCCCAGAGATAAGGATCACCCTCGGAATGTAACCAGGCATGCAACCCCCCTAACATAGGAGATACCAGTACCACCCTGTACTAACCCCCAGCCCCTTTTTGACGTAGGAAACCCCCCAAACTATAAAACCCCTAGGACGGAGATAATAAAGTCTATTTGACCGTCCACCATATTGGTGAAAGCGTTGTCTTTAGCCCGAGTGACCAAAGGATAATTTGGGTCACCGTGCTGTCTTTTAAACCAGGTCGCCTTGCCTTCGGAATCAGAAGGCAACACCTAGGAAAGCTTCTGTTTCCTTCTTGCTGGTCAGTAGAGACATTGCAGTGATCTTATTGATGACCTCAGTGGGAATCTGTCACCGTCCGTCTTGCCACTTTACTCCCAGGAACTGGATCTCTCAGGCAGGTCCCTTGACTTTGCTTTTCTTGATGGCAAAGCTAGCTTCCAGCAGAATCTGGATGATTCTCTCTCCTTTTTCAAATACTTCCATTGCCATGTTACCATAATGTCCTGGGTTGGCTGTATGATGCTTTTATCCCCAATCGTCTGTTCAGTTTATGCTGAATAATAAGTTTTGCACCTTTAAGACTTGTTCCAGAGAACGAAGAGGGGACAGAAGAAGCGTGCAGTTTGTTTTCAGACACTGCATTCACTCCTCCACATTCCTGCTCCTGGACTGTTGTTGTCTATGGATGGACAAACAGCAGGAAAAAGCTCTCCTTTGTTGTAGATAGTTTTAATTAGCTGAGGGAAAGAAGTTTCTGAGAGTGTATTTTGGTTTTTTTCCCTTTTCTTTAGACCTGTTTAAATCTGCTCTGGACTGAACACCCAAAAGAGCACTGGCAGCTTGCACCTATGGTCCACCAGGCCGGGCCTGGGCCGTGGCATTTCCAGAGCTGGGGGGACTGATAAGAGACTGAGTGAGCCAAGCTGTAACCCAGGGAAGGGACTTTTCTGAGTTTGTCATCTTTTTTGGAGCAGCAAAGGTTTTATTGTTTAATAAACAGTTTTTTCCACTTTTCTCCAAGGAGGTATTTTTTCCCGAACCGGTTGGGGGAGGGGCCAATGGAATCTGCTTTTCTAGAGGAACCCCTTTGGGAGTTCTCTCCCAAATTTGCCCTGACAAATACATGTAGTGGCATTTAACGTAGAGGCCTTCATGTAGTTCTAGTCTCTAGGCTTTTTTGAGGTTTTAATACCTTTCTAGTCACTAAGATTATTGTCTCTAGCACATAACTTTTACAGTAGAGGGGCAAGGATTAGAATAGCTATTGTGCTGGGCTTGGCTATAATGATTTACAGAGCATTTACAAAGATACTGAAGTATCCTTATCACACACTGCTAAATACTGTAAAGGAGCAGACAGAGGAAAAGGGGTAGGGAGATAAATCAGCAGCTACCCCAGTCACTCAGTCTGCAGCCAACACCCCAGCTACTCAAGTTGTAGCTACACCAGACAGTAACCCTAAGCCACTGGCACTCCCTACAAGAAAAGCACACAAGCAAAACCAATCGGCCAGTGACCGACAATGATGATCCAAAAGAAAAACCCTCAACACCAATTACTGATACAAAAGCCAAAGTTAAAGCAATTAACATAAGATCAAAAGCCACTATTGAGTCCTATTCCCTGAAAGACCTTCATAGCCTAAAAAAAGATTACACTCAAAGACCTGATGAATCCATAATTAGTTAGTTAGTCTGTCTTTAAGATGCTGCAGGCAAAGCTACAATTTTAAACAGTAGTGAGACGAGGCATTTAGGATCCCTGTCACATAATCCCATCATCGACCAAAGAATGATAAGGAGAGCTAACCCTCACAGCCTCTGGGCAGGGGTCCTGGAAAGTGTAGCACAAAGATATCTGTATACAAATGATCTCTATGTTGCAACAAACTCAGTGGAAGACCATAGAACAAAGAATTCAATGCTTGAAAGAAATAGCAGTAGCAGAAATTGTCTTCTGAGATGACATAAACACTGTAAATCCAGACTTAGTACCATGTACATCCGTGATGTAGTAGAAACTTGTATGACTTAAGCCACAAGAATACGCTTCTACTTTAGCAATAATGAAGCAAGATAACAGTAAAGAAACTGTGCTTGATGTGGCAAAAACCCTCCGAGCATATGCAGATACTATACATAGCCCAACACATGCCAAAATCACAACAGTAGAAACATGTCTGCAGAAATTAGAAGATCAGATAAAAGAAAATCACAAGAAACTCAGAGAAGAGATTAAAGAGAACTTTCTCCAAATCTCAGCAGTACAGTTCAGAAGCTCTAGTATCCAATGCAGAAGTTCCCCAGACAGAGAGAAAAAGTACACCTCATGAGCTGAGCTGTAGTTCTTCCTACATGATTGCAGAGAAAACATAAAGCCATAGGATGAAAAATCTTCTATTACTCTAGCACAGCAGGAGCGTGAATTGAAAGAAAACTCAGAGAATTTCCACCAAAAAAGAAACAACTCCAGTAGCCCATATCCAAACAACCATATAAAATGATGACAACGATATATTTGATCCCCTTAAAAAAACCTCCAAAACATATACCTAAAGAAAGAAAGATAACCAGGCTTCGAGGGGCCCTGCCTCTAACTAAGTAAAGACTAGGGAAACCTGTGGTTTTTAGACTGTGTAGATTCATTAGCCTAACACATCTAAACCACAAAAATATAAAGCTTTAGTCGGCACTAGAGCGCAGTACACATTAATCCCATCAAGACACGTAAGGGCAAAATCTGTTTCTATTACTAGTGTAACAGGAAGATCACAAAATTTTACTTTAGTAGAAACGGAAGCGAGCCTGACTAGAAATCAGTAGAAGAAACACCCTATTGTGACTAGCCCAGAAGCCCCATACATTTTAGGCATAGATTTCCTCCAAAGTATTTCAAAGACCCAAAGAAACTCAAATAAGCATTTAAAATAGCAACTGTAGTAACAAAAGGCATCCAACAATTGAACACCTTACCTAGACTACCAGAAAACCCATCTGCAGTAAGACTCCTAAAAGTAGAAGAATGAGTGCCAATTGCCACCTCAGCAATGCACCACCGACAATACTGAACAAATCAAAATACCGTGATCCCCATTCACAAAATGATCCATGAGCTAAAGAACCAAAAAGTAGTCAGCAAAACCCACTCACCCTTCAACAGCCCCATTTAGCCTGTACATAAATCTGAAAAAAAAAATTAACTGAAAAAAAATTACCTGAAAAAAAATTAATTGAAGTAACTCCACTGCTAAGCGCTGCTGTGCCAAACATGCTAAAACTCCAGTATAAGCTAAAGTCCAAAGCAGTAAAGTAGTATACCTCTATCAATATTACCAATGCATTTTTCTCCATTCCTTTAGCAGTAAAATAAAAACCTCAGTTTACCTTCACCTAAAGAAGAGTGCAGTACACTAAAACCCGACTACTCCAAAAGTAGAAACACAACCCCACCATCTGCCATAGACTAATTCAAACTGCACTAAAAAAGAGTGAGACTCCAAAAACATCTACAATATATTGATGATATCATTGTGTAGGAAAATGTAGCTTTGACTCTAAAATTTTAGTGGTTGGTTTTGAGTCTTACTAGACACTTTTTCCTAAAGGCTTTAGGACAAACTATGGCTCCCGGCTGTAGAGCACATTTTTTACATTTGGTTTTGTCTTGACTGGGCTAAGGGTTACTGTGTGAGTGATTTCTTGCTTGATCCGGGCAAAGGCTTGCTTCTGTTAAGGGCCCCAGTGGAAATCGTTCTTCTCGCAGGTAACCAAGTAGAGAGGGATTACAATCTGGCTGTACTCAGGAATATGCATTCTCTAAAAACTTATGGCGCTTAGGAAAGCTTGTGTTTCTTTCTTGTTGGGTGGTAGAGACGTGATCTTGTTGATGATATCAGTGGGAATCTGACACTGTCTATCTTGGTACTTTACTCTCAGAAACTGGATCCCTTGAGTAGGTCTCTTGATTTTGCTCTACTTGATGGCAAAGCCAGCTTTTAGGAGAATTTGAATGATTTTCTCTCTTTTCTCAAACACTTCTGTTGCTGTCTTCCCCCACACAATGATGTCATTAATATATTGCAGATGTTCTGGAGCCTCACTCTTTTATAGTGCACTCTGGATTAGTCTATGGTAGATGGTGGGGCTGTGTTTCCACCCCTGGGGCAGTCAGTTTTAGGTGTACTGCATGCTTTTTTAGGTGAAGGTAAACTGAGGCCTGCATTCTGTTGCTAGAGGAATGGAGAAAAATGCATTGGCAATGTCTATAGTGGCATACCACCTTGCTGCCTTGGACTCAAGCTCATACTGGAGTTCCAGCATGTCCAGCACAGAAGTGCTCAATGGTGGAGTCACTTCATTCAATGCACGATAGTCCACAGTCAATCTCCATTCTCCTTTAGATTTACGCACAGGCCAAATGGGGCTGTTCAAGGGTGAGTGGGTCTTGCTGACTACCTCTTGGTTCTTTAGCTTATGGATTATTTTGTGGATGGGGATTATGATATCTCGATTTGTTCAGTATTGTCAGTGGTGTACTGTCGAGGTGGCAATCGGTACTTGTTGCTCTTCTACTTTCAGGAGTCTTACTGTAGTTGGGTGTGGTATTCACATGCCCTCTGAACAGAGAGAAGCTGTGAGAGAAGCAGAGAAAAAGGGTGATCAAAACAGTTCTTATCTCATTTGCTACTCCTGTGTTTGTGCCCATGTGGAATGTGTTCTGGAGGTTGTTTACCCAAGGTGATTGCTTCATTTGATTCTGGTGATGGTTGTTTGGATTCATTGACCAATTGGATCCACATGTGTGTTGGGACTCAGGTAGAGAGTCATGGGTTTGCTAGTTAGTCAGTTAGTAGTAAGTATGATATAGTATAGTATAGTATTTCTCTTTAATATAGTTGTAATGTAATATAGTATAGTTTTAATAAAGCATTCCAAAGCCTTGGAGTCAGGTGCCAATCATTCCCGTGATGGGGGCACCCAGCAATTACTATAGATGGGTTTTCTGATAGTCTAGGTAAGGTGTTCAATTGCTTGACGCCATTCTGTCTTTACAGCAGCTATTTTAAATGCCCATTTGAGTCCTTTTGGGTCTTTGAAATACTTTGGAGGAAGCCTATGCTTAAAATGTATGGGGCTTCTGGGCCAGTCACAATAGCGTGTTTCTTCTACTCATTTCTAGTCAGGTTCACTTCAGTTTCTACTAAAGTAAAATTCTGTGATCCCCATGTCATATCACTAATAGAAACAGATTTTGCCCTCACGTCTTGATGGAATTAATGTGCACTGCGCACTAGTGTTGACTAAAGCTTTATATTGTTGTGGTTCATATGCGCCAGGCTAATGAATCTACACAGTTCAAAAAACACGTTTTTTCTAGCTTCTACCTGGCCAGAGGCAGGGCTCCTCCAAGCCTGGTTATCCTTCTTTCCGTGGACATATGTCTTGGAGGTTCCCTTAAGGGGATCGAAAATATTGTCATCATCATTATATTTGGCAGTTTGGTTATGGCTGCTGGAGCTGCTTCTCTTTTGGTAGAATTTTCTTTCTGAGTTTTGCTTTCTTTCAATTCACACACCTGTTAAGCTACGGCAGCAGTAGATTTTCTGTTCTATTTCCTCATGTTTTTTCTGCAAGCATGTAGGAAGAACTACAGCTCAGTTCGTGGGGTGTACCTTCTCTCCCCATCTGGGGAACTTCTGTGTTGGATACCAGAACCTCTGATCTGTACTGCCGAGATTTGGAGAAAGTCTTCTTTAATCTCTTCCCAGTGTTTTTTGTGATTCTCTTCTATCTTATCTTCTAATTTCTGCAGACGTGTTTCCACCGCTGTGATTCAGGCATGTGTTGGGCGATGTTCAGCATCTGCATATGCTTGGAGTTTCTTCGCTATATTAAGCACAGTCTCCTTACTGTCATCTTGCTTCATTATTGCTAAAGCAGAAGCATATTCTTGTGGCCTAAGTCATATAAGTTTTCGCCACATCACGGATGTACATGGTACTACGTCTGGATTTACAGTGTTTATGTCATCTCAGAAGACAATTTCTGCCAGTGCCATTTCCTTTAAGCATTGAATTCTTCATTCTATGGTCTTCTACTGAGCTTGTTGCATATAGAGATCGTTTGCACACATATATCTTTGTGTTACACTTCCTAGGACCCATGCCCAGAGACTGTGAGGGTTGGCGTCCTTCATCATTCTTTGGTCGATGATGGGATTATGTGACAGGGATCCTAAATGCCTCATTTCACTACTGTTTAAAATTGTAGCTTTGCCTGCAGCATCTTAAAGACAGACTAACTAACTAATTATAGATTCAGTGGGTTTTCAAGTGTAAGCATTTTTAGGCTATGAAGGTCTTTCAGAGAATAAGACTTAATAGTGGCTTCTGATCTTGTGTCAGTTGCTTTATCTTTAGCTTTTGTATCAGTAATTGATGCTGAGGGTCCTTCCCCCGATCATCATCATCAGTTAGTGGCCAATTGGTTTTGCTTGTGTGCTTCTTTCCTGCGGCGACTGCCAGTGGCTTAGGCTCACTGTCTGGTTTAGCTACAACCTGAGTAGCTGGGGTGTGTTGGCTGCAGACTGAGTGACTGGGGTAGCTGTTGATTTATCTCCCTGTCCCCCTGCTTCTCTCTGCTGCCCTACAGTATTTAGCAGTGTGCGATAAGCATAGGTCAGGGCCCACCTTATTGTAATGAGCTTTTTCTCTTTAGAGTCATCATGGCACTTGTCTTTTAGGTATTTTCCCACTTCATTTGGGCTCTGAATTTGTTCACATGGAGAATCCTAGGCACAGGGTCAGAAAATTCTTTCAGAGCTTGGCTCATATCTTCTTATTCTCTGCACCACTCAGGATTTCCCATGCCTGGGTCTACTTCTGGGTCGGGGGTCTCATCAGCTCCTCTGGACATCTCAGCCCTCATTCTAGAGAAGTTGTAGACCATATAAAGGAAGCTTACCAGATAAAATACTAGAAAGATGGTCTCTTTGACATTCAGGGGAAACTGAACATTTTCAAAAAGTGAACTAACAGATCCAAAGGAGAAGAAGGAAAGGAAAGGCTGGAAAGCCTCATTCCCTGCTATTTCTCTGACAAACCGGGTGCAATTACTAATAAATCCCCAGACATACTACCGGAACTGGGACACAGGGTAGGACAAAGAAACCATAAACCATACATATCGTAAACAGACTTCACTATCTTTGTAAACACCCTATAAATCATTGTCAATAAGCCCAGCACAATAACTGTTTTAATCTGTGCCCCTCTACTGTAGAAACTACATATTAGGGACAATAATCTTAGTGACTAGAAAGGTATTAAAACCTCAAAAAAGCTTAGAGACTAGAACTACCTGAAGGCTTCTACCTACCCCAAGAGACATTATGAATTCAAACAACATGGCTACTGACTGCTTTAACTCACTACAGAGCAAGCATAACCAACATGCAATCAATAAAGGTTTTTTCCACTTTTTCGGGCCATGCGTTGGGAGCCACTAGATGTTTTTTTCTTTGGGAGAGAACCCCCAAAGGGGTTCCTCTAGAAAAGTAGATTGAATTGGCCCCTCCTCCAACCAGTTTGGGAAAAAATACCTCCTTGGAGAAAAGTGGAAAAAACTGTTTATTAAACAATAAAACCTAAAGAATATTAAACAATGAAACCTCTTGCTGCTCCAAAAAAGATGACAAACTCAGAAAAGTCCCTTCCCTGGGTTGCAGTTCAGCTCACTCAGTCTCTGATCAGTCCCTCTGGTGCTGGAAATGCCACGGCCCAGGCCCAGCCCAGTGGGCCACAGGTGCAAGCTGCCGGTGCTCTTCTGGGTGTTCAGTCCAGAGCAGATTTAAACAGGTCTAAAGAAAAGGGAAAAAAACCAAAATACAGTCTCAGGAACTTCTTTCCCTCAGCTAGTTAAAACTATCTACAACAAAGGAGAGCTTTTTCCTGCTGTTTGTCCATCCGTAGACAACAACAGTCCAGGAGCAGGAATGTGGAGGAGTGGTCTGGGTTGGCTGTATGATGCTTTTATCCCCAATCGTCTTGTTCTGTTCATGCTGAATAGTAAGTTTTGCACCTTTAAGACTTATTGCAGAGAGTGAAGGGGGAGAGAAAATGCACAGGTTTTTTTTCCTCCAGACACTGCTGTCACTCCCCCACATTCCTCTTCCTGGCCAGCGGTTGTTGTCTGCAGACAGACGGTGAACAGAGCTCTTATTTTGCTTTTTAGTTAGTGTTAGCTAGCTGAGGCAAAGAAGTTCCCTGGACTGTGTTGTTTTTTTTTTTTTTCCCTTTTCTTTGGACCTCTTGAAACCTGCTCTGGACTGAACACCCAGGGGAGCACCGGCAGCTCACATTTCTGGTCCACCAGGCTGGGCCTGGCCTGTGACAATTCCAGCACCGGAGGGACTGATCAGAGGCTGAGTGAGCTGCAACCCGGGGACGGGGTTTTCTCATTTTGTCATCTCTTTTAGAGCGGCAAAGGGTCTCATTGTTTGATATTGTTTTAGTTTTATTGTTTAATAAACAGTTTTTTCCACCTTTCTCCAAGGAGGTATTGTTTTCTTTCCTCCCGGACCAGTTGGGGGGGGGAGGGGCCGATTGGATTGGTTTTCCCACCGGAGCTTGTTTGGGGGATTCTTCCCCAAATTTACTCTAAACCTGGACAAGGAGTGAGTGCAATGTCTGAAAACAAACTGCGCGCTTCTTCTGTCCCCTCTTCATTCTCTGGAACAAGTCTTAAAGGTGCAAAACTTATTATTCAGCATAAACAGAACAGACGATTGGGGATAAAAGCATCATATAGTCAACCCAGGAGAGCATGAAAAGATGGTCCTGAGATTATTAGATTTAACTAGCAACACATCTGACACAGACCTGGAAAGACTGCTAAAAACAGTTGACCAGTGGTTATCAAAGTGGGTTTTTTCAGCTCAGATGTAAACAACTTTTCCTAGTAGGGATGCAGATGCTATGCAGTAGGCTCGAAGCCTTGTAGAAATAAAATAGAAATTAAACTTTTCCTCGATGCCATTCACTACAGGTGAAAAAATTGCATTGTTTTAAGCTGTTCCTGTTGTGTTGTTTGTGAGAATTGTTGAAATATTGAGGTATGTAAATTGAAAACATTGTTTTGCAAATGAGTTAAACTAGATTCAGGTTGTATTCTTAAAATAAGCTGGTGGGGTTTTTTATGGTTAACCTAATGGATTTCTCATGTACCTAGTATAAACAGTAAAAATCCTGTTGTATTTAATGTGTTAGTTCTCTTTTAACATGATAGCTTTTCTTTCAGTGTAGATGTTTCTATTGTATGTTCTTTGCACAATCTCTTTCAACTATGGGCATGTTTTGAAAAAATTAGTGATGTTTCAAGTGTTACCATGTTTCATTTCAAATTTGCCTTCTTTTAGTTTAAATTCTTCATCTCAGAAACAGCATTAGATATGGGGCGTCTTTTTGTATGATTGAAAAAAGTGGAAAAGTGGGTGAAGAACATACATTATCCTCTCTAGAAATTGAAAGTGATGTCATGGACAGTGTTCTGCATAATAGCAGAACCAAATTCTACCTGGAAGTTGCTTGTTAACTTCTGGTATGCTATAGAAAGTAGGGATATATTTGACTCTAAGAATATCTAGGAAAGCAGTGGAAGAACATCTTGATACTGAAGCCTGTTGACTCCTGGTTTTTTTCAAGGCTAGCTTATGAAGTGACACCACCATCCCCAGCCACTGGGGAGCAGTGTGTGAGCCAGCACAGACAGGATACAGGAACAATCACAAAATCACAGCTCAAATGCAGGGAGTATATTTATTTTCATTACCTCACCAACTGGGAGATAGCCAAAGCAGCACCTGGGCAGAGGCACACAAGCAGGGGCAAGGGCACCACAGAGGAGGTCCAGGCTGGAGGATCGATGAACCTGTTGTTTTCACCTGTTTATCAAGTGTAGTGTACCACTGTGCTTTGGTCTTTTGCCACAGCAGGGCAGGAATCTCAAGCATGTTTGCTAGGGTGCCTCTGAATCTATCACAGGCCTATTTTATCTAAACACAGATGTTCTACTTGTCAAACACACAAGGCTAAACAATTATTAACATGACATATTTATTTTTCTACTCTCCAGATGCAGGTCATTCAAGCATGTTTGCAATCCTCATCTCCAATCTTCTGTTATTTTCCCACATTCTACTCTCTCAGTCAAGGGACCATTTCCAATGGGGCTGGCAAAGTTTGAGATGTCCATTTGGGCTTGCGGGGTGTAGGCCAGGGTAATTTACAGAGGCACATAATAAACACATATAGAAAAAGGAATAAACATATTCCTACAATGATAGAATCATAAAATGGCCTGGGTTGGAAGGGACAATAAAGATAATCTAGTTCCAGCCCCCTTGCTGTGAACAGAGAGACCTTTCACTAGACCAGGTTGCTCCAAGTGCCATCCAACTTGGCCTTGAACACTTCCAGGGATGGGGTATCCACAGCTTTTCTGGGCACCCCATACCAGTGTCTCACGAGCCTCATAGTAAAGATTTTTTTCCTAATATCCTAATATCTCCTAATCTAAACCTACTCTCTTAGTTTGAAGCCATTCCCCCTTGTCCTGTCACTACATGCCATGGTAAAAAGTCTCTGTCTTTCTTGCAGGTTCCCTTCAAGTACTAGAAGGCTGCAATTAGGTCACCCAGAAGCCTTCTCTTTTCCAGGCTGAACAATCCCAATTCTCTCAGCCTTTCCTCGTAGGAGAGATGTTCCATCCATCTAATCATCTTGGTGGCCTCCTCTGGATTTGCTCCAACAGGTCCATGTCCTTCCTGTGCTGGGGACCCCAGAGCTGGATGCAGCTCTGTGCTGCCGATGTGGCAGGGGTTTGTAGATGGATGGAATGAGACAGGATCTTGATTCCATGATCAGAAGGCTATATTTATTATATTATGATATATATATAACATTATAACTATATTACATAAAGATAGAAAGGCAAGGAGCTTCTTCTGAAGCTGCTAAGCTAGGAGAGAGATAGAAAGGAATGAATAACAATGTCTGTGTCCCAGCACAGAGCGATAGCAATCCTGCCTGTGAATGGTCAGCAGATCCAAACATCTGCTGACCATCCAACCACAGGTGAATCTGCTGCATTCCACAGTAGCAGATAATAATTGTTTACATTTGCTGGTAAGCCTCTGAGCTCCAGCAAGGAGAAATCCTAAGAAAGGATTTCTTAAGAAGAATGGCTGTGACAGCTCTGCAGGTGGGATCTCACCAGAGCAGAGGGGCAGAATTCTCTCCCCTGACTTACTGCCCCTGCTGCTTTGGATGCAGCCCAGGACATGATTGACTTTCTTGGTTTGCAAGTGTACACCTTGCACTTGGTCTTATTAAACCTCATGAAGTTCCCATGAGCCACTTCTCAAGCTTGTCCAGGTCTCTCTGGATGGCTCCATCCTTCAGGTATGTCACCTGCACCACTCAGCTTGGTGTCATCTGAATATTTGCTGAGGGTGCACTTGATCCCTTTGTCTATGTCATTGATGAAGATATTAAATAACACTGGTTCCAATATGGACCCCTGAGGGATACCACTTGTCACTGATGTCCATCGAGATTCTGAGCCATTGACCGCTACCCTCTGGATGTGACCATCCAACCACTTTCTTATCCATATAGCAGTCCATTCATCGAATTAATCTCTCTCCAAGTTAGAGAAAAGGATGTTGTTGGGGACCATGTCAAAGGCTTTACAGAAGTCCAGATAAATGATATCTGCAATCCTTCCCTTGTCCACTGGTGTAGTCATGCCATCAGAGAAGGCCACTAGGTTGGTCACAATAATGCTTTGAATCAGGTGTCCCACTCATCCTGCCAGGGAATTAAACCACTCAGATAGTCAGGCACCACCAGTAGATTCTTTCATTTGATGCATTACGTCCTGGAGACATTGAATGTTGTCCCCTATGCTGGCTGATTCATCAATTACATTGAAGTGACATATGCCTTCAAAATTGGAGCAGTGTTTTAATGAAGCCTGTATTGGTCTTATCAGCATAGCATTGGCCCGGGACCTCTGTCCCCAGGAGGATAGAGTACCGGAGGCCAGCTCACTCAGACCAAGGCCACGGGTCAAACCTCTAGCAAGCAGGGTGATATTCAGCTCTTATAATGATTAGCCAGCTCTTAGGATTTCAGCTGCTGCTAGGTTAAGTTTGCCCGTGGCATAGGGCTTCAAGCAGACGGAGAGAGAGGAGAAGAAAAGATGCCGGCTGTTCCACGAGGATGGCTTTATTCTGGGAGTTCGTGAAGGGTCTCAGCTCTTCTTCTTCTGAGATAGTAGGGTACAGTATGCTACTTTTTTACCCTTGGCCAGTATCCAAACTTGACCAATGGACAAAGGTTAGAGGGACCATAAGTGACCAATAGTAGGGTTAACAACATTTTTCTCCTTATAAGGGTACTAAGATAGGTTCTGAGTCGGGGGTCAGGAAACTTCTTTGCTGCTGTGTCAGCATTCCTATTGTTAAATCCTCCACGGTGCCTTTGCCAGGCCTGTGGGGTTTACTACAGTGTTTATGGTGTTGAAGAAGATGGTCCACCACCAACCGATTTTGAAATGTTCCTTGGCATACAACTGTTACCTACTCAGAAAGAATAAAAATAAAGAACATGGATATCAAAAGCACTTGCATAGTATAATTCTGTAATGTAGCTAGTGGGATTGGCATGCCAATGGAACATTTTCAAGAGATCTGCTATTGTATTCGCGGGGTGCCCCGATGAAGGAAGGAATGATGAATCTGACTCCATGTTCTCAGAAGGCTAATTTATTATTTTATGATACTATATTATATTAAAGAATACTATACTATACTAAAGAATACAGAAAGGATACTTACAGAAAGGTAAAAAGATAAAGAAAACTCGTGACTCTTTCCAGAGTCCCGACACAGCTTGGCACTGATTGGCCAAGAAGTCAAAATAATTCACACCAGAAACCAATGAAACAATCACCTGTGGATAAACAGTCTCCAAACACATTCCACATAAGCAAAACACAGGAGAAGCAAATGAGATAATTATTGTTTTCCTTTTTCTCTGAGGCTTCTCAGCTTCCCAGGTGAAAAATACTGGGCAAAGGGATTTTTCCAGAGAATGTGAATGTGACAATCTGCAGCTTTTAATCCTCCCTCAATACAAAAGGCAGACAAGTTAGTTACAGTAGAGGCCAACCAAATTCAAGTATTTACATGTTAATCTCATGGAAATATATCCAGGACATGTGCTTATAGTACAAGACTGCAAAGCATGATGAGCCAACCTGTGATAAGGGAGTAAAATAGGAATGTAAATTCCTTCTAGTAATACATATGCCATTACTCCAGCTCCTTCAGCTACTATTGCTCTGAGTTTGATAACCTGATATGGGGTAATTGCCCACATGTATTGAAGAGCTTCAATTTGATGTTGGGTTTGTGACACCAATAACACCGCTCAAATACTGTCTCCTCTAGATAAGGCACTGTTATTCATCAAAGATACCCAAAATACAAGAACTTGAGAATCTGATTTCAACAGAGGATTTAAAATAAGAGAAGTTGGGGTACAGAATCATATGACATTCTGAGGGGGTTATTCTATGAATCTTCATGTCTAGGCTAATAGGTTGCAGTCCCACCATGCAATCTACCGGTGTAAACAATTTCCTTTGCCTTCTAGGCAATAATTTGGGAGAGATACCATCTGGAAGAAATTTAGTCCTTGCCATGTTTGTATGATCATTGGATGTTTGATTATGAATACTCCAGATGTTTAACAAGAAAGCCTGCTTTAGTAAGATGCAAACACCACTGTTGTAAAATTTTAGTACTGGTTAGCTTTTTAAGATTATTTCCTCAATATTCCATTTGCTCTTTCAGTCAATCTTTGCATTTGGTGAGAAGGTCCATAATGAAGAACAAGTTGTTCTAGTGCTTTAATTCTGTTATGTTTATTAGCATATTTAGTCGGTTTAGCAAAAAAATTGTCCCGATGCTGTATCCACAGCAGAGAATACATATCACCCACCACCTTCTTGACAAGGGCAGAGGGCCAATGCAATTGACCCGCCATGTATTCAAGGCCCACCGACCCTATTTTATCTTTGCCCATGGCCTATACAATGTCCTTAAATATAGCTGAGTACAAACAGTATAATTACATACACATGGCTATAAATGCATAATGGCAATGGAACAGAAAGCATTAGCAAGATCTATTACCATCTTCCAGGGTTGTAAAGTTTTTCTTTTTTTTTTTTCTTCTTTTTTTTTTTTTCTATGAGGGTAACCATGTCTGGCAGTGTAACTGCAAGGGGGGGTGACTTTATTCAATTCTCTATAATCTACAGTCATTCTCCAAGTGCCATCTGTTTTTTTAACAGGCTGCCAAATAGGATTGTTAAAAGTAGTCATGGTTTCCTTAACAATTCCCACTTGCTGAAGTGCCTGAATGGTTGGAGTAATTTTCTCTTTTCCCCAGGAATATGCTATTGTTTTGCAGTTACAACCTTGTCAGGCACAGGCAGCACAACAGGATCCCACTTTGCCAATCCACCCAAGACTCATAAATTCCAGTTGCGAAGTCCTGAAGCAGAACCAACTGTTTAAAGTTTCAACTGTTTTTCCTGCCAACATATCAATACCCACAATAGATATTTTTTAAACTGGGGCAGTTAACACAGTTGTGGTAAATCAAGTGGCTTTTCCTATTAAGGTAACCTTAGCTCAGAGGGCTGGGGTTAAATTCCCCTAAATCCACAGGTCTGTGATGCAGCTTCTTTATTAGCGATATCATTATATAATACAGTAACCTCAGCTACAGTATTCACCAGAGCTAACACATGTAAAATCTCCCCAGACCACCACTTTATAGTTAAAGGAGCATAGGGACATTGGTTCCCCTCACACTAAGAGACTACAATGGTAGCAATTTTGGGGGACCTGCCAAACCTTAATTTCTGACATTTGGGCATTTTCCACGTAGTGCTTTGCCTTGAGATGGCAGTTGGGAGTGGGGCTAGGAGTGATTGACTTTTTTGCATAGGTGCTAACTTTTGTTGTTTGTGGAACATTTCTGATGTCATAATCTCATTTATTTCTCATCTGTAGTGGGGATACCTTTTTACAGACAGGTTTCTCTTACTTGAAGACAGGTTTGTTGCTTTCTATGCAAATTAGTTCTCACATGCAGTCTTTCTGGAAATGGGTCGGAGGTTTTAGGGGTCTTGAGTGGTCTTGGTCCTTCCCTACACTCCATGCCCACTACTCAGCCTCATTTCTGTGCTTGTGATGTGCTGTATTGTGCTTATCTCCAGGAGCTACAAGAATGTTTGTCCCAGAGAAGTGCTGTCCTACTTCTGCATGGCTCCTTCTCCAGCCACATCCTGTTCTTTCCCACAGATTACCAACAATCCTTGGTTGGCTCCACTGCTATCTGTCTATTGGTGTTTGAGACATACATATTAGCCCCTTATCTTCTGGGATTCTACACCCTGTCTGGATTGCATGCTGTACTCACTGCACAAGACAACTGTTATCAGAATGCTCCCAGGCACAACAGAGTAAGGTGATAAGTAGCACAGCACTACAGCAGCAATTAAAGCAAAAAGTGATCACTAACAAGCACTAGATTCTAAGAGGCAAGTGAACCCCACGGCAAGAACAGGAGCCTGCCCATTTATACAGTGAACTGCAATAACAGCCACAAATTTGATCTAGCACATCCCAAACAAACCTGTTATCTCGAACCCCTCATGGCCTATATTGGATGTCAAAAAAGGACTTTTGTGGTGGAGCTACTATTATAATTTTAACATGTTCTTGAATGTCACTCCTGTTAATATTTCATCAAATAAAATTAACTTGAAGGGCTAATAATCTGCCTTATTGACACACTTTCTTTAAAAAAAAAAAAACAAATTTGCCAGTTTTATTATTGCGCTATTTCCTTAATCTCCCTTAGTGTACCTTATTTGGCTTAAGTTGGGTTTTCTTTTAGGCTGCTTTGTAGTCACTAATCATGTGCAGATTACACACATACATGTATGAACATCACTTTTTAAGAGTAGAGGTGATAGTAAAAGATTTTAAAATCATAGAAAATTTGGGGAGCTAGAAAGAAAGTTAGGCTTAGTAGGCCCTGGGAAAATGGTAAAGGTAGGCCCTGGGAAATGTTAGGCCTTGTATTTGCTAGATCATGTGAAACTGCACCTGTGATAGTCAGTATATGATAAATGATATAATTGTTAGATGTGATTAGATATAATTATTGTTTAAAGAATCATAAGAAACTATTTTTGCGGTTTGAGGGGGATCACGAGAAATCCATGCTTGGATTCAATCAATGTATACAATAGAACAATGTAAGTTTAATAATTAATATGTAAGTTATATAACAATAGAATGTAAAACATGTATGGCTCGAAACCATGTCGGGTCAGATTTGGGTCTGTGAACCCCTGACACCCAGAGCTCTTTAATAAAAGCACCTGCATATAATCATTCCATGATTATGTGTTCCTGAACACTAACGTTTTTGGCGACCCTAGATGGGACCCTGTGAGTGCTGCTGAGTGAGTTTGCGACCCGATCACGCTCCAGCCAGCACCGAGGGATTCTCGGGGAGCCCATCGGCCACAACCGTCTCCACTGCTCACAACGTCCCCGGGAGTAAGGTAAGGTGCTTTTTACTTTGGTTTGATTGCCTGCCAATAAGACACAGCAAAAGCTACACTTGGTCGGGCTAAGGAATTCCTGGTGGTATTGCCTAGGCGCCATCCGTTAGACAATCACGAACGCATTGAAGGCTCAGCATTTCTGGTCTATTGTTGTTCTAATATGGAGAAGCTTAAAGGATTTTGGGCGGCAGTGCCCCCATACCGCAAACTTCTCCTTTGGGGTGCTTATTAGCACATTGGAAACAGGGTAATTTTGGGGAAGAGTTACGTAAGGCTAAGTTGATTGATTATTTTAATACATGGTGGCCAGAATATGTCTTGGAGAATGGCGAAAAGTGGCCAAAGAATGGGTCTTTGCAATATAACACCATTTTGCAGTTGATGTAGTTTTGTAAACAAGAAGGAAAATGGGATGAGGTTCCGTATGTTGATTTGTTTTCCCATTTGCAAGGTAAGTCAGAATGGCATGTTGAATGTGGATTAATGGTGGTTAGAGCATCTGCAAATGATAAGTGTGGGGTTTGTGTAAAAGAGAAACATTGTCTATAACACTTGGTGTTGAAAGAAAGTCTGAGTAGGAAAAATGATACAGATGTTGATTTACAGGTAGTTCCAACAAGACCAAGAGAACCTAACCCTATTCCGCCTGCTTCACCTGCCCCTATTTCACGGTCTGCTCCTACTTCACCTAATTCTATCTTGCCTAGTCCTTCTTCACCCTTCTCTCTTTATCCTCCTCTCCCATCGTCACCTGATCTCTCTTCCTCAGGAGATGATCAAAAATTAAACTGTGATACAAAGAAGGTGAGGGGGGGGATGTAAGTGAAGGAGATAGCGATAGTGGAGGTGAATCAGTGACACTGGTATCTCACAGGACTCGAAGTCAGTCAAAGATTGCCCCTGTGTTGGCTAGAAAAGACCTGGGCAGACAAAAGCAGACTGTGATTAATCCCTTGAGACAAGGAGTAGGAGTGGAGGGGCCAGTGTTTGTAAAAGTGCCTTTTTCTCCTGTGGATTTAGTCATTTGGAAACAATTGGCTGGGACTTATGGGGAAAATATAAATAGAGTGGCATGGGTGGTAAAATGGTTATGAAAACTCAGAAACCAGATTGAGATGATATACAAGTAATATTATATACTTTAATGGATTCTACTGAGAAAGAGATGGTACTTAAGGCAGCCAAAGAAAGGGCAAGAGAGGATATCAGAAATGGGCTTGTAACAGGGAATTTAGATGAAAATTTCCCAACTGAGGATCCAAAATGGGACCTTAATTTATTTTGCGATATGAGGAGACTACGGAAATATCAAGAGTGGAACCAAATAGGAGTTCAGAATGCTGTGCCCAAAATGATAAATTGGTCTAAACTATATGAAGTTCGGCAGAAAAAGAAAGAATCCCCTACTGCATTTTTGGAAAGGCTTAAGGAGGCAGCAAGAAAATATACAGATCTCCAAATGGACACAGAACAAGTGAAGGTTCAACTCGCTCTCCTATTCCTGGGGCAGTCACAGGATGATATCAGAAGGAAATTGCAAAAATTAGAGGGGGAGAAATTAAGGAATCTGGATAAACTACTTGAGGTAGCCTGGAAGGTATACCATAATAGGGAAAAGGAGGCTGGTAAAAGGCAGCAGCAAAATCTTTTGGCTGTAATACAAGGAAAAGGGAACCCAGATTTCAGGGGACGTGGCAGAGGTGGTCATGGACTGGGTAGAGGTGGGTTTAGCAGGGGCCGTGGAGGACTAGTCATGCAAGGGTTAAGCTTAAATCAGTGTGATATTGCAAGCAGGAGGAGCATTGGAAGAGAGATTGCCTGAGCAACCGGAACAACCAGTTTAACCAGGGCAATCAGTTCCAGCACGAAGAGAGTTGCCAAGGCGATGGTACTAGGAGAATATCGCAGCTGACTAGAACCGAAACAACCCACACAGGAACCTTTAGTGACTATTATTAGGCAATAGAGAGGTGAAATTCCTGGTGGATACAGGGGTCACGTATTCTGTACTAAATGATTTCCAAGGGCAAATTGAGGACAAGCAAACAACAATAGTTGGGGCCACAGGAAAGGAGGAAAATCAGCCATCCGCTTTTAGGGAGGGATTTGCTGGCAAAACTTGATGCGGTAATAACCTTTGAAAATGGAGACCTTATAATGAAAATAGCTGAATCAAAGACGGGACAGATATTAATGATCAAAGAAAAACCTGTTCCCTCTATCCCTAGGGAGGTAGAAGATGCAGTGATTCCCTCTGTATGAGAGACAGATATACCAGGGAAATCTAAATTGGCACAACCAGTGCATGTAGAGTTAAAAGAAGGGGCCAGGGCTGTACAAGTCAAACAGTATCCCATAAAACCAGAAGTATGGCAAGGAATAGTAAAGATTATTGAGAAATTCGTGAAATACCAAATTTTAGAAGAATGTGAATCAGAATTTAATACACCAATATTTCCAGTAAAGAAGCCAAATGGTGAATATAGATTAGTGCAGGATTTGAGAGCAATAAACCAAATAACAAAGGACATTTATCCAGTGGTAACAAATCCCTACACATTGCTGACATCCGTAAAGGAGATATATAAATGGTTTACTGTAATTGATTTAAAAGATGCCTTTTTCTGCATCCCCCTTGACAAAGAATGTAGGAAACTATTTGCCTTTGAGTGGGAAAACCCAGGGAACGGAAGAAAGACCCAGTTCACCTGGACAAGACTTCCACAAGGATACAAGAACTCACCGACCCTATTCGGAAACCAACTGGCAAAGGAACTGGAGATTTGGACCGAAAATGGGCAAGTACCAAGAGATCAATACCTGTTGTTGCATTATGTTGATGATATACTAATAGCTACAGAAGAAAAAGCAACCTGTATAAAGGTAACCATTGAGATTTAAAATTCACTGGGAATGGGAGATTATAAAGTATCCAGAGGAAAGGCACAAATTGCTCAACAGACTGTGATCTACCTGGGATGTGAAATTTCACAAGGGCAACGAACACTAGGTACTAACTGTATTCAAACTATTTGTGCTATTCCAGAGCCCCAGAATTTACATGAGTTGCGAGTCTTCCTCGGGATGGCAGGATGGTGTCGCCTGTGGATCATGGACTATGGACTGATTGCAAAACCCCTGTATGAAGCTCAGAAGATGCAGCCATTCATCTGGGGAAAACCACAGAAAGAAGCCTTCCTAAAATTAAAGGAAACACTGACAACTGCTCCAGCATTAGGGTTACCTGATCTGTCTAAAGATTTTCAGCTGTTTGTACATGAAAGGCTGCGCCTAGCACTAGGAGTCTTGACCCAACATCTGGGAAGCTGGAAAAGGCCGGTGGGCTACTTTTCCAAACAACTTGACAACATAAGTGCCGGGTGGCCTTCATGTCTACGGGCAGTCGCAGCTACTGTGATACTGATACAAGAAGCCAGGAAGCTTACTATGGGAAAGCACATCGATGTCTATGTACCACACATGGTAACCACTGTCTTAGAGCAGAAAGGAGGCCATTGGCTATCTCCAAGCAGGATGATGAAATTCCAGGTAGTCCTGACTGAGCAGGATGATGTCACATTAAAAACAACTAACCTTTTGAATCCAGCTTTGTTCCTAGGTACCACAACTGAAGAAGGCCCATTAAAGCATGACTGTGTAGAGGTAATAGAGTACACCTATTCAGCAAGAGAAGACCTGAAAGACATCCCACTAGAGCAGCCAGAGTGGGAGCTGTTTACAGATGGGAGCAGCTTCATGGAAAACGGAACCAGATACGCTGGATATGTGGTAACAACAGTCAATACAGTAGTGGAGGCAAAAGCATTACCACCAAATACATCTGCCCAGAAGGCAGAACTGGTTGCTTTAACCAGGGCACTAGAATTAAGTGAAGGTAAAAAGGTAAATATCTGGACTGACTCAAAATATGCTTTTGGGAGTGGTGCATGTACACGGAGCACTGTGGAAAGAAAGGGGACTATTGTCTTCTCGAGGTACGCACATTAAACATCAGGATGCAGTCCTGCAATTGATAAAAGCAGTACAAAAACCTGAACAAGTGGCAATCATACACTGCAAAGCACACCAATCAGGAAACTCTAAAATTTGTGAAGGAAATTGAAAGGCAGACTGGGCAGCTCAACAGGTTGCTGGAGAAGTGCAAACAACAATGGCATTGATAGCCTTAAAATTAATGTATCTCAATTCAATTTGCCTCCAAACCCAAAATATTCAGTAGAAGATGAGAGATTGGGATGTTTGTTAAATGCACAAAAGAACTCAGAAGGGTGGTATGTGACTGCACAAGGACAGATAATGGTACTCCCCTTGATAATGAGAGAAGTTCTACAAATTAAACATAAATGTCATTGGGGTGCAGAGGCATTGGTAAAATTGCTAAAGCAAAGTTTAATCTCGGTATGGATGTTAAAAATGGCAAAATCAGTAATGTCAAAATGTGAGATCTGCTTGAAAAACAACCCAGTGGCTAGATGGCAAGCACGGCTAGGAAAGATTTGGATAGGAATAAAACCAGGAGACTATCGGCAGGTGGATTTTGTGGAATTGTCAAGAACTCGAGGATACAAATATCTGTTAGTGGGGGTTGACACGTTTTCTGGATAGCCAGAAGCCCTTCCTGGTTGCACAAACCAAGCAAAGGAAACAGTCAAGTGGTTACTACAGGAGATTATTCCCAGGTTTGGGGTACCCCTAGGGGTATCATCAGATAGGGGCCCCCATTTCATAGCTACAGTAGTAAGAGAGGTAAGTAGATTGCTGGGGATAACTTGGGACCTCCACACACCGTGGAGACCCCAGTCAAGTGGACAGGTAGAGAGAATGAATCAGACACTAAAAAGGCAAATCAGTAAAATATGCCAAGAAGCCAAATTGCAGTGGCCCCAGGCTTTGCCAATAGCACTGTTGAGAATTCGGATAAAGCCTAGGAGTGGGATGTCAGTCAGTCCTTATGAGATATTATATGGGAAACCATATGTATCTCCTGAGCCTAACCCTAATGTACACGTCACAGGAAAGCAGGAAGTGTATAATTATGTTCTGTCTCTCGAGAAAACTTTAGCTCGGCTCCGGAGCATCCTCGTGTGGAATAGACCACTGACTCTCAAGAATCTGGTTCATAACACACATCCAGGAGACGAGGTGTACATTAAAAACTGGAACAAAGAACCGCTGAAAGAAAAGTGGAGTGGACCCCATCAGGTACTACTGACCACCTTTACAGCAGTCAAAGTAACCGGCGTGGACCCCTGGATTCATTACACCCGGGTGAAGAAAGTCCATCCTGGATCACGGACTGTCTAAACTGTGGAACCAACAAGGCTGCAGATAAGACGTGTTTAATTGCTTTAAGAATGCTATCAGTAATTGTGCTAATGTTATGGTCATTAATGTCTTTGGGATGTGGAATGCAAAATGATCAACTAACCACTCTTCATTCTAGAATGAAGAGAGAGGTACAAACAGAAACACAGGTGATAAAAGTTTATAATGCAATTTGGGCTAACAATGTAATGATTGGATTAGTTGAAGACTTTGCCAAAATGCAAAACACCAGCAGAATTAACTGCCTGTCTGCCAATACCAAAGGCAGTGGGAGACCAAATAAGTTGGGGAATTATAACGTCAAAATTACCTGAAATACAAAAGAACAAAAAATTGAATGTAAACAGGTACCAGAGTTGAAGCAAATAGTCAGAGAAACCTGAAAAGCAACAGGAGAGTGGATGACGCCTCTGAAGAAACAGGACTGTATTTTAAGTCATGGCAGGGTAGGACAAATCATAGGGTGGTGGGTTAAAGATCAAGACATCGCAAATTGGGAATTCTTTTTGCCACACTATGAAAAGATTTTAGAGAATGTTACAGAAACCACTCTGGTATGGAAGTGTGAGGCCAAAGATCAGAAAGGTCAGATAGAGCCTTGGGACAGTGCGTGGTCCATGAATATACTTCAAAAATTCCAATATAGGGCAAACACCCCTTGGTGTATTAAATGGGAAGGTTCCAAGAATGAGACAGATCCAGCAGTAATGAACGCTACCACTAGTAGCAGAACGAGGGCAGACAAAGTAAGTTGGTGGGCATGCAATAAAACTTATGATTGCACTTCTGATGATATAGAGATAAAACAAATGCCACCCCTGGTAGTAGCCCTACAAATTGGTTGTGCCTGCAGAGGGATCAAACATAAACAAGGTAAAGTGAATTACAAAATAGTCATAGGATGTACCAAGAGTACAATCTGAAGTCCAGGACAATTTGTATGGGCAACAAGTGATGGCACCTGGACAACACATCTGCCTGTAGACGGGAAAGTAAAAGAAATTAATTTGGGCCTCCCTAATTTATGTCCAATTTGGAAAAAGTCCCAACTTAATGGAAAACGTGAACTTCTGCAGATAAGAACAAGATGAGACGTTCTAGACAATGAAAATCAGGATGACACTTGGCAAGAACCCTCTAGTGGAGTGAAATTTGGGTGGGCCCTAGAGTCTTTGCTTGGTCCCATAGCAAACTACCAGAATAATGTTGTACAAACTTACAGGTCAGGTAGATAGATTGGCAAGAGTCACCAGGGAAGGATTTAAAGAATTAAACGTACAATTACAAGCCACCACAAAAATGACTTTACAAAATCGATTAGCCTTAGATTTGCTACTCCTGAAAGAGCATGGAGTATGTGGATTTTTAAAGGGACAGGTTGATCATTACTGCGTTCATATCCCAAATGTAACTGCAGATGTAGAATATGACATCAATCAGTTGAAACAAATAGAGCATGAAGCACAAGAAGAGCAAAAGGATTTGACTACAAGCTGGTTAGGAAAAATCTTTAAAGGGTTAGGGTAGAATGTGAGTTCATGGATTAAATCTATCATTGAGAGTATGATAATCTTATATAGTATTCTTAGCAATTTGGTTAGTTTACAACATCTTAAAGGGAGAACTACAGAAGAAAACGTCCTGGAACCAAAAAATAATAAAGGCACTGACACGAGATCCACACCCACCATCTTCTGGTTCTCCAGTTCGTGATACCATCCACAACAACGTTTACATCAACCCTGGACTTGAAGAACGTCAAGTATAAACTCAGAAACAAAAGACTATATCAAGTGAAAACATTTGCACTTATAGTGAAGTGAAAATGCTTTCAAAGGGGGGGAAATGATAGTAAAAGATTTTAAAATCATAGAAAATTTGGGGAGCTAGAAAGAAAGTTAGGCTTAGTAGGCCCTGGGAAAATGGTAAAGGTAGGCCCTGGGAAATGTTAGGCCTTGTATTTGCTAGATCATGTGAAACTGCACCTGTGTAGTCAGTATATGATAAATGATATATTGTTAGATGCGATTAGATATAATTATTGTTTAAAGAATCATGAGAAACTATTTTTGCGGTTTGAGGGGGATCACAAGAAGTCCATGCTTGGATAAAATCAATGTATACAATAGAACAATGTAAGTTTAATAATTAATATGTAAGTTATATGACAATAGAATATAAAACATGCACGGCTCGAAACCATGTCGGGTCAGATTTGGGTCTGTGAACCCCTGACACCCAGAGTTCTTTAATAAAAGAACCTGCATATAATCATTCCGTGATTACGTGTTCCTGAATGCTAACAGAGGGAGAAATCACTTTGTGGTAAAATGCAGCATCGTTCTGCATACTGACTTGCCTGCCATAAGTGGTCTGGGAATTTATTTAGGAACTAAAAACAAGTGTTAGTGTTCATGGACTAATGCTCTGTTTCCATAAAAAAAATGTGTTATCTTGTCCCTAAATAATGTGCTATGTTGTTTTCTTCTTGCTCTAGCTGTACTTCATAAAAAGGGCATATTTTATCTGTGATGCACTAGTTTTCTTCTTGAGCACACATTCATTTAATACTATATCTGTGATTGTTTTCCTGTAATCTTTAGCATCTTCCCTTTCTGGTGATTGATATGGTTTCATCAATTGACAATAATAGGATAAACTAACAATCTTTTTTTTTATTTATTTAGGATTTTTCTTGAGAGCTCATGTAATGTAGCATATGGCTTCTTGAAAGTGGGTCTTTAGTTTTAACAGTGGTGTCAGCTCCAAAAGATGAATGGGAAAACCAGTGCTTAATAATTCTTAAAGGGCTCCTGCTGTCAAGATAGCTGTTAGTTGAATTCACTCTGCTCTTTACCCTTTTACCCTCCCACATAACTGGGAAAACATCACATCAGTACCAGTTTAGCTTTTCATCTGGCTGTGCTAGCCTGAGTCGAATAGTGACAGGCTTAGCTCATTTGACTGTCCCTCAGATGGGCAGTCATGGAGAAGAAAGCTGTTTCTAGCAAATATCCAGTCAAAGCTAAAACACCACAGAGCTAAAAAGCTGTGGCGTAAAAGAGTACTGGACCAAAATCAGTTATGTGTTAAAAAACCTGATGATTCTTGATGCAGGCAAATGCAAATGTCCAATTTTTTTTAATAGTTAGACTTTCAGTGATTTGTACTGAGAAAATGAGGGTACAAATTACCTTTGTAAATATTCAGAATTTGTTCGAGGATGTAGGTTCAAACCCCTGGTCTGTATTGCCTGCAAAACTGATGTAAATTGGTTTTCCTGATTAAGGCAGTGATAAGAGATCTGAGAATGGACAATGAAGATCAGTTTGCTATCTAATGTTGCTGTGCAGCAATATGCCTTTGCACAACATCACAGCATTAACTCTTTTTTTTGTAAATATTAATGAAAAAATTTAGCTCCTATTTCTAATTACTACCTTCCTCTAAGCCTTGGGTTGGCCATTTGGCATATGACAGAAATGCCTCATTAAACACAGCATATGCTTGTTCAGCTTTTTTTCTACAGCCTTCATGACTAGTACTTGTATTTCATAAGAATGTCATATTTACTCTGAATGTCCTCATGATCTGTTTTTTTTCCAGTTGAAAGCCAGGTGAACTAAGTTTAGACACTGTTGCTCTTCATTTGAACAGTTCAAATGAGTCATTGCTGCTTTAAGACTGTCTTAGAAATGTTCATGTTATGCATAGCCGTGGTGAAGCATGAAGGCAATTTGCATTATCAAAGAATAAAGAAATAGAAGGAAACGTTATATCTGTAAAGGGAGCTTTTTGCAGTGATTCTTTTGAAGGACTGATAGCTCATTGAGGTTTAGGGTGACTAATATAAATATATTTTGATTGCTTCTTATTTGTGAGGCTTCTTAGGTAATTTCTGTCAAGAGGTAATACAAAGTAGCTTTCATAAATATTACACTGACTTCTTTTCTACATGATATTATCTGAGGTCTTGCTTTCAGTTGTCTTTATGTGAAATTCAAAAGTAGTCACCAGTCTGTTACCAGTTAGTATCTGCTGTTTTGCTGATACTAGATATTTTGAACTGCTTCATCTCTCTTAGGTTGCAAATGCAAGATGTGGTGGGGGCTGTGTATTCTATTTATGATCTGTTAGAGGTGGGACAGTTATCTTCTGTTAATTGGGCTACCTGTTAAAACCAAGTGAGGCAGTTTTCTTTATCTCTTCCACAACCAATCCTCCCTCTGGGGAGATATGTTCTGTTAATGGGCCATTGAGTCTCACTGCATGACTGATAAAATTACATCATCCCATTGTGAGATGCTCTGCCCAGGGGGAGGAGCCAAACATTCCTACCTGGATATAATCTGAGATTTGGAACACCAAACACAGCCTTTTCCCACTGGATTCCCAGAAGAGCAGCTTTCTTTTCCACTGGATTCCCAGAGGAAGATCAGGCCCATCTACTCCACCACTAGACCTTCAGAGGAAAACTACACCCTTCTACAGGATCACTGCAGCCACCATTTATTCAGACTGCTACCAACACCCTGACCAACAGGGTGTCAGTTCATATTTTGACTCTGTCAGTGTTGTTTTGTATTACTGCATTTTTATTTTTATTTTTCCTAATAAAGAACTGTTATTCCTATTCCCATATCTTTGCCTGAGAGCTCCTTACTTTCAAAATTAAAATAATTCAGAGGGAGGGGTTTAACATTTTCCATTTCAAGAGAGGCTCCTGCCTTCCTTAGCAAACACCTGTCTTTTCAAACCAAGACGGATTTTGGCACCCAACGTGAGGCATGACGGCATCTACAGAAAAAGGGTGAAAAAGGAATAACAGTTCTTGAGTAACCTAATTTTTGTGTGCTGATATAGAAATCTCATTAGGTATCGCCATGTGGTCTAGCTTACCCTGGTTTGGGTGGCACGTGGTCGTGGCTATATTTCTCCCATTTGCAGCCCCTTATCTAAACATGGGTCCTATAACTTCAGGCTACTCTGGCTGTTATCCAGTTTGCTTTATGGGTTAATGAGGTTTGGAATTAATAGATGTTTAACTTCCTCTGGAAGGTGGGCACATCGATTCAGAGCTATCACACACTAACTATATGTTTTTGGGGTTACTTTAATAATGGTACTTACTGTGAGGAAATTACACTGGGGGAAATTTTCTCCCAACCCTTCAACCAGCTCTTTGGGTCTACCCCACCAGTTTTCAAAGGGTTCAGATCTTCTCTAAATGCTAATGATTTCATACAGTGGTTGGTGTTGCTGATATGTCTGTTAAGCCTGTTCATTTTAGCATTCAGAGATAAGGGAAGATTGACTTGGATAACCACCCTGATACCTACCCCAGAGAATAGGGATGCTGCCCCACCGCCTGACCCTGCCCTGCAGCCCACCTCAGAAATGAACCACCCAGACTGGGGCTCTGGTGAAGGAGATACGCAAGATGGGCCAGATGCTGAAGAACTACATTTCCTCAGCTGGTGAGAAACCCTCTCACTGCCTCGAAGAGGGAGAGTCTGATGGTGCAGCAGTGGAACCCACAGATGTTAAAACTACCCAGGTTCCAGCTGAACTGCAGGGGCAGTCACAGCCAGCAGCAGTCACCCCCTGTGGAAACGAGAAAGTCTAAGATGAAATCAGAGCACTCAGATAATAAGGATAAGAAAGGAGGGCCCTCACAACCCGCAGGGGAGCCAACAGTTGAGATCATCACCAAGTCCCTGAGATATGAAATTCTCCATAATCTGCACAAAGACATTGTACAATGGGGGCGTGAGGCTTATACAACCTGGTACATGTGTGCAACTGGATGGTGGTGAGGCAAGGAATTTGGCACCCTTGACCCAGGACTCGGGTATGAATCAGGTATTTGTAAGGGAGCCAGGGCCCCTTTCCCTCTGGGAGCAGCTTTTAATGAGTGCAAGAGAGAAGTTTGTCCACAGAGAGAGAATGCAGGAGTACCATCATAGAATGCGCTAGAAGACCCTTGAGTGTTAGGAAGGATGAAAGTTTGACAAGAAATTCTCACAGATATGTAGGCTTAGCAGAAAGATTTTTAAATGTTGAGTCTGATGAAGGAATAGAGATGGAAGCAAGTTTTGATATAGAAGAAAAGAATTGCTGAGCCAGTCTTACTGGATAACTAAAGGAGGCAAAGGGTATGTTAGTTAGAAGGGGTTTTTATGACTTAGAGCAAAGGATAAACCAACCTCAAACAAGAAGATGTTTTTACCAAGCAGAAAGATAGCACAGGCAAACAAGTCAGCAAAGTTGCAAGTAGAAAAAAGGTCTCAGAATTTTTCACTGCAAGAAAACTGAAAAACAACTTCTAGCTTAAACTGTAATGTACTAACTTTTAGTGATTGGAGAATAGTAACATGAATATGGTAATTATAGTAGTTATGATAGGTTATAGATAATAGTTAAGGTACAGATTGGTTCTAGTGTATTAAGATGCTAAGCAAAGTATATAATGCATGTTACCAAACCCAAAGGGTCTCCAGGCCTGCCTGCAGCTGGAGCTGACAGCTGTAGGCACAGGCTCTGTCGCCCACGACCCTGGACTGCTGTAACCTCTTGGATGGAATAAACTGCATTTCGGAGCGCTGCCTGAAGTCCTGCATCTCTCATTTAGGCTCTTACACTTGACGAAGGGATCCAACAGCTGAGAGAAGTGGTGGTACTGGAAGTACTCTTTGAGAGGGATTGATGGCATGATAATGACCCCAACAAGGTCAGGTGCACAGGGCAAATGTTGTGGAATCTGGCAAATCTAGGGCCATCTCAATACACCACCTTGATTGCAATCATTAATGCTGATAACAACTGATACAGTGGGTTCTGTCACCAACAAGCTTAGAAATTACAAGAGTATGATCAATGGCCTGATGCAGGCTCATGTCTCTGCTGTGATTAAGGACCTCAAAGAAGGGATGAGGGAGGTGGTGAAGGAGGAGGTGAGGAGGAACAGTTCCCATTTAGCACCAGTGCGAGTCACAGGCCCCAAAGTCACAGCCCAATGTCCCCCAGCTAGAGAGAGAGGGTACACCTCACGAGCTGACCTGTGGTTCTTGCTGTGCGACCATGGGGAAAACATGGGAAGGTGGGATAGGAAACCTACTTCTGTCCTGGCAGCACAGGTGTTTCAACTCAAGGAGGGAAACACTAACCAAGGGAGTTCCACTAAAGTGAAGGTAGCCTCAGCCTCCCATGACTGAGCTGCTGGGTATGATCTGTCAGATCCCCTTGAAGGAACCGCTAGTATGTATGCCCAGGAATAAAATTATAACCAGGGCTAGAGGGGCCCTGCCTCGAGCCAGGAAGAGGCACAGGAAAACCGGGTCTTTTAGATGGTGTGGATCTGATGGCCTAGCATATCAGAGCCATAAAAATATGAAGCATTCATTGATAGAGGTTCACAGTGTACCCTAATGTCATCAGGACATGTGGGGGCAGAACCTGTTGCCATTGCCGGGGTAATGGAGAGATTGCAGCTATTGACCCTGTTGGAAGCCAAGGTGAGCATGACTGGGAAGGAGTGGCAGAAACATCCTATTGTGATCGGCCCCGTGGCCCCATGTATTCTGGGCATAGACTTCCTCCGGAACAGCTATTACAAAGACTCAAAGGGGCTCAGGTGGGCATTTGGAATAGCTGCTGTAGAGGCAGAAGACATTAAGCAATTGAACACATTGCCTGGATGTCCTGGGTTGGCTGTATGATGCTTTTATCCGCAATCGTCTTGTTCTGTTCATGCTGAATAGTAAGTTTTGCACCTTTAAGACTTATTGCAGAGAGGGAAGGAGGAAGAGGCGGAGCGGCAGCAGGAAGTGGCGGGAGCAGAAGATGGCCGGGATCGCGCGGCTCGGGCGCGGCCTGAACTCGGGAACCCGGGAGCATCATCCCCCATCCGGCAGACACTGCTCTCCTCCCCCATATTCCTCCTCCTGGCCTGTTGTTGTCTGCAGACAGACGGCAGACAGAGCGCTTCTTTTGCTTTTTAGTTAGTGTTAGCTAGCTGAGGCAAAGAAGTTCCCTGGACTGTGGTTTTTTTTTTTCCTTTTCTTTGGACCTCGTGAAAACTGCTCTGGACTGAACACCCAGGGGAGCACCGGCAGCTCACATTTCTGGTCCACCGGGCTGGGCCTGGCCTGCGACATTTGCAGCACCGGAGGGACTGATCAGAGACTGAGTGAGCTGCAACCCGGGGACGAGGTTTTCTCATTTTGTCATCTCTTTTAGAGTGGCAAAGGGTCTCATTGTTTGATATTGTTTTGGTTTTATTGTTTAATAAACAGTTTTTTTCCACCTTTGTCCAAGGAGGTATTGTTTTCTTTCCTCCCGGACCAGTTGGGGAGGGGGAGGGCCGATTGGATCGGTTTTTCCCACCGGAGCTCCTTTGGGGGATTCTTCCCCAAATTTACTCTAAACATGGACTAATACACTGGACTATCAGAAAACCCATCTGCAGTAGGACTCCTGAAGGTGGAAGAGCAACGAGTACCAATTGTCACCTTGACGGTGCACTGCTGGCAGTATTGGACGAATTGAAATGCCTTGATCCCCATCCACAAAATGATCCATGAGCTGGAGAGCCAAGGGGTGGTCAATAAGGCCCACTCACCCTTCAACAGTCCCATTTGGCCTGTGCACAAGTCTGACAGAGAATGGAGACTGACAGTGGACTATTGTGATTCAAATGAAGTGACTCCACCATGAGCGCTGCTGTGCTGGACATGCTGGAACTCCAGTACGAGCTGGAGTCCAAGGCAGCAAGGTGGTACGCCACTATAGACATTGCCAATGCATTTTTCTCCATTCCTCAGGCAGCAGAGTGCAGGCCTCAGTTTGCTTTCACCTGGAGAAGCGTGCAGTACACCTGGAACCGACTGCCCCAGGGGTGGAAGCACAGCCCCACCATCTGCCATGGACTGATCCAGGCTGCACTGAATAAAGGGTGAAGCGCCAGAATATCTGCTGTATATTAATGACATAATTGTGTAGGTTTCTTGGTTAAGGGCAAATTTGGGAGAGAACTCTTAAAGGGGTTTTTTTAGAAAAGCAGATTTACTTGAAAGTCTGCCTGTCATGGTTTGACACTGGCACAATGCCAGTGCCCCCATGAAAATTCCCTCTCCCTGGCATCTGCTGTGAGGTGGTACCCGGAAATAAGCAAAGCAGGCTCCTGCTTAGGGAAAAAAAGAAAAGAAAAAAAACTTTATTAATTAAACTACAAAAACTAAACCACAAAAGAAGAAAATTAAACACAAGGAAAATGAAAACTACACAGAAACACTTCAACACTTCCTCCTCCCACCAAATCCCCAGTACATTTACATTTCCCAAAAAATATCCACACCCGGTCTGGCACCATCCTTTAGATAATCAAATCTTCAGCTCATCAAGAAGTAGATGGAGTCCTTTCTCGTACCATGAACTTTTTTTTTTTCACAATCAGCAACCGCCCGGAAAAAAGTCTTTTGCTGCTATCATGTGATTCCTTCCTTCCTTCCATGCAGAAATGCTCTCACCACCCCTTGCATGGAGCAGATGACCTGTTTTTTCAGGGTAGACCTTTGGACCTTTTAAGGATGCCTCATCTCGTTCCAAGCAGAGCACAGTCTCATCTCCGGGACCTTTGTCCCCCCCCCCATTTCCTTCCACACCCCCTGGGGCCGAGGGGTCTCAACACTGAACTCTCTTGGCTCTGAGTCTTTGCTTCCCCCTGAAATGCAGTCTCTGTATCACCAGGAAACAGTTCGTGGATTTTTGCAACAAGAAAACATCCAGCAAAAAAATACCACTCCATCTTTTTCCATTCCTTCAACATCTCTCTTTCTCTTTGCCAGACCTCACTCACTGGTCTATTTCTTCCTTCATCCTCCACTCTTATCCTTCTCTAGGAAAGGGTAATGTTCTGTAAAGTTTTCATTATCCGCAAAAGGGTTAAAAGCTCTCTCTCGAGCGAGTGGCTGGACTGCCCTCTGCCCCCCCTTCTCCTCCCAGCCGTGCTGGCTGCTGCCGGGACATGATATCAGGTTTCAAGGTAAACTCAGTTCGGCACAGGCTTCATTTCTTTCCGTCTCCAAAAGATGATGGGGGGGGAAATGGGGGGTAAACAGGTCTCTCGGTGCCCCCCCCACCCTTCCACCGGTCAGGCCTACCTCAGCTGGGCCACGTGGCTTCTCCCCTCCCCCAGCCCAGAAGCCGGGCCAGGGGAGAGACAGAAAGCCACCCTGTCCCGCCAGAAATTCAAAAGAGAGTGAGGGAAAAACTCCGTGCGATTTTAACCCCTTGGTTTGTGGTCTCAGAGGCGGATCCAAATGCCCCACTGGCCAAACCCAGGTGCCCATCTTAAAATCCAAACACCGATTGGTTAAACAACATATCCCAGATGTCCCATTTCCGGTCAAACCACGACACTGCCCATGTCCCCAAAAGTAAAGCCAATAAAGAGCACCAAAACAATCAGCATGTAGACCAAGCTGCAAAAATAGAAGTATCAAAAATAGACTTAGATTAGCAACACAAGAAAAAGTTATTCCTAACTCAATAAGCCCATAGTACCTCAAGTCATCAAAGTAGAGATACCACCTATAACTAAGCATAAAACCAAAAAGTGAATTTAACCATAGACAGTATTTGTCAAGTTATCCATGACTGTAAGACGTGTGCTACCATCAAACAAGCCAAGCTAATAAAGTCCTTGTAATATAGTGGACAGTAGTCCAAATACAAGTATGGAGAAACCTGACAGATTAACTACATCACACTGCCCCAGACATGCCAAAGCAAGCCCTATATACTCACAATAATAGAAGCCACCATAAGATAGTTAAAAACTTACCCTGTGCCTCATGCTACAGTCCATAACACCATCCTAAACCTTAAAAAGCAAGCCCTTTAAAAGCATAGTTGTGGCAGTCATATTTTCTGGAAAAATCCCTTTGCCCAGTATTTTTCTCCTGGGAAGCTGAGAAGCCTCCGAGAAAAAGGAAAACAATAATTATCTCATTGCTTCTCCTGTGTTTTGCTGCGTTGGAATGTGTTTGGAGATTGTTTATCCAAAAGGTGATTGTTTCATTGGTTTCATGTGAATTGTTTTGACTTAATGACCAATCACAATCAAGTTGTGTCGGGACTCTGGAAAGAGTCACAAGTTTTCATTATTATCTTTTTAGCCTTCTGTAAGTATCCTTTCTCTATTCTTTAGTATAGTCTAGTATAATATTCTTTAATATAATATAGTATCATAAAATAATAAATTAGTCTTCTAAGAACATGGAGTCAGATTTATCATTCCTTCCTTTGTCTGGGAACCCCGCAAATAGGATACATAGTACCCCTGAGAGGATTGAGTCAGACAACAAGACTCATTTCAAGAACAGCCTTATCAACACCTAAGCTAGGAAACATGACATTAAATAAGTATACCATATGCCCTACCATACACCAGCTAAAAGAAAAGTAAAGAGGTACAATAGATTATTAAAAACCACCTTAAAAGCATTAGGTAAGAAATCTTTCAAAAATTAAAAGCAACATCTGGCAGAAGCCACCTAGTTAATTAACAACCGAAGCTCTACTAACTGAGTCGGCCCTGCCCAATCTGAACCTTTACATAGAGTAAACAAAGTCCCAGTAGTACATGTCAGAAGTTTGTTAGAGAAGACAGTTTAGATCAATTCTGCCTCAAGTACAGACAAACCCATTCATAGAGTTGACTTTACTCAAGGACCAAGTTACACATAGTAAATAATACAGAAAGATAAAAGAACATGATGTATACCTCAAAAAAATCTGATTATTGAGTAAAAACTATATATAAATATCACTGTTTGCTGAATGTTACTGCCATTGTCTGTGTATAACTGTATATTAGATGTATAATATATATGTTTATAAAGTTAAAATATATATTAAATTTAGTAGCAAGCTAACAATATGGGGATAAGGGGTGGAATGTCCTGAGTTAACTATATATTTTATCCCAAATCACCTGTTCTGGTTATGCTAAATAATAAGTTTTACACCTTTAAGACTTATTCCAGAGAGTAAAGGAGAAAGACAACAAGTGCGCAGTTTGTTTTCAGACACTGCACTCACTCCTCCACATTCCTACTCCTAGACTATTGTTGTCTACAGATAAACAAACAACAAGAAAAAACTCTCCTTTGTTTTAGTTAGTTTTAGCTAACTGAAGCAAAAAAGTTTCCTAAACTGTAGGGTTTTTTTCCTTTTCTTTAAACTTGTTTAAACCTACTCTACACTAAACACCCAAAAAAGCACCAGCAGCTCACACCGGGCCGGGCCTGGGCCGCGACATTTCCAGCGCCAGAGAAACTGATAAGAGACTGAGTGAGCCAAGCTACAACCCAGGGAGGGGACTTTTCTGAGTTTGTCATCTATTTTAAAGCAACAAAGAACTTTTATTGTTTGATATTATTTAGGTTTTATTGTTTAATAAACAGGTTTTTTTCCCAAACCAGTTAAAGGAAGAGCCAATTAAATCTGCTTTTCTAGAAGAACCCCTTTAGGGATTCTCTCCCAAATTTGCCCTAAACCAAGACACATGCTGATTTCTCCCCTTGTAGAGTGAAGCATTTTGTCTCCCTTATAAGGGCATCAAGTATTAATATTTGTGCGGCAAAACATACAGACGGCTTAAGAATTAAGAATATCTACTTTCATTACATATCTGATGATGATTTATATAAATGAAGCACAAGTAGCTTCCAACAATTATTTCTGTAAATACAGAAGAAAAAATTTTGCTCTTCCTATGTGAAAAACGCCAATCACTTGCTTTTGAAATTGTTAAAAGTTTAATAGTAATAAAATGGTTATAAAAATAGTAATACAATTAGAGTCATAATAATTTGGACAATTTAAATCAGGACAATATGAGACAATAGAGACAAAGAGTTACGGACGTCTGGGTACCTTTTTCTGGGCATCACGAGCCCGAAAAAGGACACTTGTTAACAAAGGATTAACCCTTAAAAACAATAGCCTGTTGCATATTCATACACTTCATACATGATGCATAAATTCCATTCAAACACAGGATTCTGTCTGGTCAGTGTCAACTTCTTCCTTCTAATCCTAATAGCGCCTTCAAGGCAGGAAGAAGTTAGTTTCTTCTGATAAGAAGGCAATAAATTCCCTTTCTCGGAAAGATTTAGGTGTCCTGTGGCTGCTATCTTGCTGCAAGACCTTTCTGTTTAACAAAGCATCTTATATAGAATAGTTTCTATTTTAACAATTCTTATAACTTAAAACTAAATTTAACACAGTACTTAAGAGAATTAATACAGCATTACTTCCTAACACCACACATATAATATTCATTTTAATATTTGCGAAAAGCCAATCATAAAATACATGCATTTTTCACATCCTATGATTACTTCCCATTAGAAGTCCCTACCCCAGAGAAGTTAGCTAATACAACTCCCCTTTCCTGAAAGACGTTCACAGCATATCAGACAATATTTCCACACCACCACACCCAGTCTACATCATTCAGAATGTAGCCCCGGCCACCACCCTGTAGCCACTACATCTGGGGGTGAGGCTCCAGTTAACAGCTCGTGAAATGCCTTCTCACGGTCACCCCGAAAACATGTCAGCCATACATTGCTCTCCCTAACGCCTTTCCTACCACTCCTGTCGGCCCCCGGTGCTAGGGCGGTCACATCCCAGTGACCCACCGGGCTCCACAGATACAGCCAGGCACTACCCCCAATGAAACTCAGACCCCATCCCCAACACTCTGAGCAGGAAACAGAGCAGGACCAATCCTGAACTAAGGTGGCAGTCCAGCCCCAAAACACCTCACCACTCCGATCAGGCCTCAACGGTCACCTGACTCTAGCCCCAGAGGACTGGCCGCCGTCAGACGACCGTAGGCAGCCATGTCCCTCAGCCGGAAATGGAGACTCCGTTGCTCAGCCCAACACACCCGCCCAGCGCGCTACCCCTCGCAGTCCGACTGGACCGTGCACAACGTGGAGCAGGCGAGAGTCCCACTCCCTGCCACTCACCTTTGACTTTGCCGAAGGTACCAACGCCGAGCGTGTCGCCCAGGATATAGTGCCCAATCTTTACCCGGCCGTGCTCGTGCTTCTGTTTATCCGCCACTGCCGCCGCCATCTTGAGCCTAGGGCCGAGCCTGCTCATAGAGCGTGCCCGTGCCGCAGTACTAGCAGGGGAGGAGCAAACAAATAACACTTATCAACCCAATCGGGAAGTGATCTCAGCACTTATCACTTTCCTGCTTCCCCTGGGGCAAATCCTTGCTGTTGGGTGGGGGAGGGCTTGTGACGGTGGTCACAGGGGTTTGTAGAGGATGGAAGAGTCAGGATCTTGATTCCATGATCAGAAGGCTTGATTTATTATATTATGATATATATATAACATTATAACTATTCTACATAGAGATAGAAAAGGAAAGGGAGCTTCTTCAGAAGCTGGCTAAGCTAAGAAAAGACAGAAAGAATGAATAACAAACGTCTGTCCCTCGGCAGAGAGCAATAGCAGCTCCACCGTGAGTGGTCAGTAGATCCAAACATCTACAGGGGACCAATCACGGGTGGACCTGTTGCATTCCACAGCAGCAGATAATAATTGTTTACATTTGTTACTGAGCTTTTCAGCTCTAGCAGGAAAAATCCTACAGAAAGGATTTTTCACAAAGGATGTCTGCGACAAGGGCTGGGTCGGCTCAGTGGCACCCTAAGGGGTGAGGCTTCTGCAGGTGGGTCCTGCTGGCAGGGCATAATGGCGGGATGGAAAGAACAGCCCCTGGAAACTGTGGGGCAGAGTGAGGGGGCTGGGGTGTTTTTATGCCACCTTCCCTGGGAAATATTGGAAATATGCACAGATTTCGGGACCGGGAGGGAAGGCGGTCATAGAGCGCTTCTCAGCAGCAGTGGCAGTTTCCCTCAGCTCTGGCACGGTGCAAGGAGCAGACCTGGGCCCACTGGCGTCAGAAGTGGCACCGCCTGGAAGCTTAAGCTCCCTCGTATTCCTGGCTAGCACCGCAATTGCCCGCGAGGTCTGTACCTGCAGGCAGTGGGAAGCTAGGGCTAAGTGCTCCCCACAATACGGGTTGTCCTTCCTGATGCTAAAGTGAGGAGATGTGTCGAACATAGGCATACTTTCAATTGAGAAATTGTGATAGCACAATGAGATTGCTAGGCTGTCTGCATTGTGACAGTCACAGGGTGCCATGCAATGTGCTGCTGCACACTGCAAGGCCTGCCTGTGGAGAGCATACAGCAGCTCTCACTGGGGTGGTGGCTTGTATTGATTTGCACAGTCTGGTTTTTGGTAGCAGGGGGACCACAAAGATGCCTCCTGTGAAAAGCTGCTGGAAGCTTCCCACCATGTCCAGCAGAACCAATGGCTGATGGCTCTGAAGATGGACATGCTGCTGGCCAAAACTGGGCCAACAAGAGAGGCTGGTAATACCTCTGTGATTAAATATTTAAGAAGAAAATTAAAACAAAAGTCATGGGATTTTGCTTTTAGTTAGAGAAGAGGAGGAGGTGAGAACATGTGAGGGAAAACAACATGGTGACACCAAGGAAGTGGCCAAAGCCTCAGGGGAGGAAGGCATCTGGTTGCATCTCTCTTTTTGGGAGTTTCTTTTCAAGGGGCAGATACCGTGAGAATTGGGCAGGTAAAGGAGCGGGGGCAGCTACTAGGCACTCTCTTGTTCTCTGTTTCGGAGCAGGATGGTCGAAGCTGCTGCTTAGGAAAAAGAATTCGCTGCCACCGCCATAACCCAGCCCGAAGCCTCCGCTCATGAGAGGAACAACTGAACTGCAACCTTATTATCATCTACCTCACTAAAAGTTGGACGCATCACCATCTGCTCGGGTGCCCGGGAATCCTGAGTTCGCCTCTCCCTGCCCTGCTGGGAACCGGGCCGCCGCTGCCCCGCCCCCACCGGTTCTTTGGCACTGCTCTGGGTTTTTCCACGCTGTAGCCCTGCATCCCCTGCCGAGACGTCCCGCATTTCCAGCTACCGCCGCGGAGCTTCTGATACATCTCTACATCTCGTCCACCACCCCGGGATTTTTGCTCACTCCTGCCGTTCCAGCTTGGTGCTCCTCATAGTCCTGCTGGGGCATCGGGAGTCACCAGCGCCCCTGCCGTCTGTGACCGTAACTGCACCAAAGGGGAAATGCCTGTGGCCGAGAAGGCTGTTACTGGGTTTGTGGTTCTGTTTGTTGTTAATGCCATAGTTGTTGTAGTTGATTTGCCTTGTTATACATACTAGTAAAGAACTGTTATTCCTATTCTCATATCTTTGCCTGAGAGCCCCTTAATTTCAAAATTATAATAATTTGGAAGGAGGAGGTTTACATTTTCCATTCCAAGTGCAGCTCCTGTCGCCCCTAGCAGACACCTGTCTTTCAAATCTAGACAGAGAGTGAGTGAGCGACTCTTGTGGATGCCTGGCATTGGACCAGTGTCAAAACACAACATGGCTGAACACCCACATGCAGACAGGGTTTCAGGCACTAATAATGCAGTGTGTTGCATATGGTTAAAAAAGCATTTTTTCTAGTAATAGTCTTAAATATGATTCAGAGAACATTCAGTATTACTTGTTACAGTCATGAATTTAACAGAAAGTTGGAAAACAAATTTGGATCCCTGAAAAGTCTTTATGTGTTAAAGCATCCCCCTAACCTAATGGGACAAAATATTAAAACCCAACTGTTCATTACTATGGAATAAAAAATATGAAAGCTTTAATAAGAAATATGGTATGAAAAAAAATTTCATAAAACATTACAGACTGTGTATAGTAATAGTTATGTACAGAATCACAGAATTTTAAGGGGTTGGAATGGACCTTAAAGATCATCTACTTCCATCCCCCTGCTATGGGCAGGAACACCTTCCACTAGACCAAGTTGCTCCAAGCCCCATTCAACCTGGCCTTGAACACTTCCAGGGATGGGGCATCCACAACTTTTTTGGGCAACCTGTTCTAGTGCCTCACCAGCCACACATTAAAGAATTTTTTCCTAATATCTAACTCAAATTTCCCCTCTTTCAATTTGTACCCATTACTCCTTGTCCTATCACTGCAGTTCCTGATGAAGAGTCCCTCTCCAGTTCCCTGTAGCCCCTTCAGGTACTGGAAGTTGCTGTGAGGTCTCCACAGAACCTTTTCTTCTCCAGACTGAACAGCCCCAACTTTCTTAGCCTGTCTTTGTAAGGGAGGTGCTCCAGTCCTCTTAGCAACATCGTTGGTCCATCTCTGGATTTGCTCCAACAGTTCCATGTCCTTCTTATGTTAGAGGCACCAGAACTGTACTCAGTACTCCAGATGGGGTCTCATAGGAGCAGAATAGAGGGGTAGAATCACCTCCTTCATTCTGCTGGCCATGCTTCTTTGGATCCAGCCCAGGATTCTGTTGGTTTCTGGGCTGTGAGCACTTACTGCTGGCTCATGGTTTTTCATCACCCATCACCCCCAAATCCTTCTCTGCAGGGGTGCTCTCAATAACTTTTCCCCCCAACCTGTAGGTGTGCCTGGGATTGCCGTGACTCAGGTGTAGGATCTTGGACATAAAGGGGGCTGATCTAAAGTACCAGTGAACACTATGCAGAGGCTCAATTCTAACTCACAATCCTCAAGTTAAGATTATTATAACAAGATCTCAAAAGATCATTTATATACTGAAAAATCATTGAGGCAGTCAACCTTTCAACATTTAACAAAACACTACAAAGAACTGAAGCACTTCAGAATCTATATCTAGTAAAGCTTTTAGTCCAAAAATGACTGACATGTAATAGTGAGCTACTAAGCTCTTTTGAATAGGTTTAACGTAACCCAAATTAACTGATCTCCTGCCCCTCACCAAGAATTTTAAAGGAGATTAAAACGCAGCAGCTGTCAAACTGTTCATAAAATTCATTCTTGGTATAGGTAAAATTCCCCCTGAAAGGAAGTGCGCAAGTTTTCAAAGTGACTGCAAGCCATTGCAAGTTTCAATCAGTATTACCTTGATATGTTGTATATTACATGAATGCTCATTTTTCAACAGTGTGATACAGCATAATATAATTTAGGCTGAAGAGCTAACAGATAGCAGTAGCAAATAGCTAATCACTTGCCTTTGCAATATTATGTTTGTGGGTCAGCATAACAGGCTGTGGGATGATGACCAAGAATCCAGGCATGGGCTAAGACTTACTATCTATCTGCAGCCCACACTGCATTCCCTCTATGTTATCTTTGTGGATGGATATCTGTGTAGCTGACATCAAGAAGAAGGTCCTGTGGAGATAGGATGCTCTTGTTTTGGCTCAAACTAACAGCACAGGACAGAACAAAGTCATATGACTGAAACTTGACACCATGGTCAAAAAAAGTAATTTTTGCCTGATTAAGGGTCATTAAAATGCACATCCCTGCATATGCTAATAAGCTTAATGAAGTACATGGTACCACATATATGAAAATACTCAACTCTCAACTTAGATCATGCTATATGTTGCATAGGAGGAAGAAGATAATATAGGGCTATATATAAGGAGGGTAGAAATTTCACTTGGTGAGGAAGATGCAAAAAGACTTTGGAGACAGTCGATGGGCTACTCTCCTCTCCCCTCCCTCCTCCCAAGCAGGGACACCTTCTTGATAAGATTTTGTGTACGATTATTATTACTCAGGTTAACACAATATTATTTTTTCAAATCTGTATTTCTGTTGCTTCAATATACCCCATTATTCATGAATCTGTGATCAATCACAAGATTCTTATTGAATGCAACCAGACCTACAGGATCAGACTGGTAAACTGCACTACTTATAAATCTGTGCTCATGGAAGTTCCTATTGAATAGGACCAGACCTATAGAACTGAATTGGTTCTAATCAGAAATTAAGCCCCGCCACACCCAGCCCCTCTGATCTCTCTGACCAGCTAGAATGCAAGTGGAGTTATTTTCTGCCAGATTTCTTACTCTTAATACAACACAGGCTGCTCAAAACAAAAATCCCATGTAACACAAAGAACATCATATAAGACTTTGCAAAGCAAACGTTTTCATTCCCACCCATAGTCAGAACACCTTGCCATCCAACAGTACTATTGTTCAAAAAGCCTTTAGTGCCTTGCTGACCTGTTTTAAGATGCTCTGAGGGGTTATTCTCACTCTGAGAATAACAAAAAGACATTTATGATTACTTCCTCTTACATTTGTTTCCCACTATATAATCAAACAACACATTTTAGATGCATTCCTGAGCCCTGTGAATACATAGATGTGCAATATGTACAAAATGTATTTTTAAGTTAACAGCTTTGACACCACTTACTTTCAATCTCTCAGGACAAATTAAAAGCAGAGTGAGTACAATATATTTGTTACATGCTAAGAGAACAGCAGGACAAGATTTCTCTTTTTGTTTACAAACAGCCTAAGTAGATACACTCAATTATCCAAAAGTATTAACTATACTTCATTTAAAATATAAGAAAGTGCAGTCAAGGGCACTCTAATTTCAAACCCGGCTGAAAATTTCTTCAGTGATCTGCACAAGCTGATACATTTGTGGACTGCTAATCCTTCAGTACTGACAAAGCAGTATGCTACTTCTATAAATTCATTGTGAAACCAAAGGAATAATAGAACAGCCTCAGAAGCTTAAAATATTAGAAGTTTTTGATGGTTTGATGGTTGTTTGGGTTTTTTTTTTTTGGGGGGGGGGAGGAAGAGAGGTGTGTGTTAAGCATTGTCTCTCTAAAGCATCTGAAATCCTCTAAAGCCTTGCAGGGATTACCATCTTCTAAATTTCCAAAAGTTTTACCTTACAATCACTTTTTTTAAAGCTGAGTTTGAAAGCTAGCTGAGTGACCCAGTAACACACCATGTAGGGTGCAAGTTTTTCAGGTACCAATCCATAATTCAAATGTATCTCCAAGTCATGGACTTTTGTATCATACTACCTACCATTTAATGTTTTCATCCAGCATAAAATCCTAGAATCATTTAGGTTGGAAAAGACCTTTAAGACTGAGTCACACTTAACCCAGCACTACCAAGTCCACCACAAAACCATGTCCCCAAGTGCCACATTCACATGTTTTTTGAACACTTCCAGCGATGGTGACTCCACCACTGCCCTGGGCAGCTTGTTTCAATGCCTGACCACCCTTTCAGTGAAGAAATTTTTCCTAATATCCAACCTAAACCTACCCTGATGGATCTTGAGGCCATTTTCTCTCATCCTGTCACTTGCTACTTGGGAGAAGAGCCCAACCCCCCACTCAGCTATAACTTCCTTTCAGGTAGTTGTAGAGAGCTATAAGGTCCTGCAGAGCCTCCTTCAGGCTAAACAATCCCAGTTCTCTCAACTGCTCCTCATAAGACTTGTGCTCTAGTCCTTTCACTAATTAACTCTGATCTATTTGTGTGTCAACAATAACAAATCTCCAGTCCCTTCATGTCTGGTAGTATGTGTGCTCCAGACTTGGCAGTTTCTTTTTACCCAAGCAATGACCCACTTAATAGGCAATACTTTTGCAGGCCTTTCAGAGCCACAGAGCAGTGAACAATGTCTCAGACTGGGAATTCCTCCTAAACTATTCCCTCCCAGAACAGCACTTAGAGCCATTATTCAATTACCATCTTTGCGATAAATTCTGACTCTACATCCTAGGACACAATGAAACTCAGTCCATAGTGCCAATATTTCATTTCTCTTGCAGGAAAGGTGAGTAACATACAACCCTCTTTTTAAATTCAGCACAGAGATGATGGTCCTTTTCAAGGTGGAAGTGCTATCAAATGAAAAGTCAATTAAGGGATTATTTATAATTAATTGCTTCAGTGCATACCATCAAGAATTTATATGTGTAAATACATGCATTTTCAGGAATCCCATGTGTAGTGGGTTTGCATGGCTAGGTTTTGGTAGCAGGGGGGGTACAGGGGTAGTTTCTGTGAGAAGCTGCTGGAAGCTTCCTCCATGTCCAGCAGAGCCAATGCCAGCTGGCTCCAGGATGAATGGGCAGCTGGCCAAGGCTGGGCCAATTAGAAATGGTGGTAACACCTCTGTGATAACATATTTAAGAAGAAAAAGAAAAAAAGTTCTTGTGCAGATGTAACTGTGGCCAGAGAAGAGTGGAGTGAGAATGTGAGAGTAACAGCCCTGCAGACATCAAGGTAAGTGGAGAAGGAGGGACAGGAGGTGCTCCAGGCGTTGAAGCTGAGATTTCCTTGCAGCCCATGGTGAAGACCATGGACAAAAATTCCCCCCACAAAAACAACATAATCATAACACAGAGCAAAAATGGACAACTTACACAAAATCCACCTCTTGTCCCTTTGCCACAATTACAGCAATTCCCCATGATCATTCTACTCTTGTTCAGTACTTGTTTTGCCCATTACCTCTCTCAATTACTACCCTTATCTCAAAATCCTCATGATCTGAGTGATGGCACCAAAAAGTCTGTAGTGGGTTGACCCTGGCTGGATGCCAGACACCCATCAAAACCTCTCAATCACTCCTGTTCACAGCTGGACATGGGAGAGAAAATATAACAAAGGGTTCATTGGTTGAGATAAGGACAGAGAGATCACCCACCAAATACCATCATGGGCAAAACAGACTCAAATTAGAGAAATCAATTTAATTTATTATTAACAAAATCGGAGCAGGATAATGAGAAGTAAAATAAGACTTTAAAAGCACCTGGATATGGGTAATGGTTATTATGACTAGTTCATCACACATGGTTCCTGCTGCTGCTCAGCGAGAGGAGTCCTTCCCCTGCTCTAATGTGGGATGTGGGGTGTGGGGGATGGGTCTCGCCCACGGGAGACAGTTCTCCACGAACTTCTCCAGCGTCCTTTCCACAGGCAACAATCCTCCACAAATTGCTCCCACATGGGTCCCTCTCCACGGGGTGCAGCCCTTCAGGCACAGCCTGCTCCAGCGTGGGTCCCCCATGGGGTCACAAGTCCTATCAGGAAACCTGCTCTGGCATGAGCTACTCTCTCCATGGATCTGCAGGTCCCTGCTCCAGCACGGGCCTCCCAGGGGTTCACAGCTGCCTCTCAAGCATTCACCTGCTCCAATGTGGGGCTCCTCCACCAGCTGCAGGTGGATCTCTGCATCCCCGTGGACCTCCGTGGGCTGCAGGGGCACAGCTGCTTCACCATGGTCTGCAGGAGAATCTCCGCTCCAGCGGCTGGAGCACATCCTGCCCCTTGTCCTCTTTTTAAAAACTCATCGGGGAAAATAAGGCCACTCGAGCCGCCCCCTTTTCTATAACGTTGAAGTAAATACTAAGGAAGATTGAAGTCAGAGTCACAATTTACTAAAGAGGCTTGCAATAAACACAGCAATAATAATAAACGATTGTACAAAAAGAAAATGGTATAACCAACAAAGGCGATATGAAGCCTGAAGCAATATGACTAAGGGTTCTGCGGTTTAACACCCTCTCTCCCCCCCCGCTGCCAGAAAAAAACAAAACAAAACCAAAATAAAATAAAAAAAACAACCAAACACAACCCCCCCCCCCAGCCAAAGAAAACAAAAAACCAAACCAAACAAACAAAAAACCCCAACAAACGAACCGAAAATACAATGACTTAACAAACCCCCTAGAAGCTCGGTCATCCAAGCCAAGTCGACTCTCCCTCCGCTGAGTTCAGTTCGGCACCAGGGTCCTGCACCGCCTCTACCACCAGTCCACTGTGCTGGGGGGGTGTGTGGATCGGTTCTGCCGCTTTGCTGCCTCTTCCCAATACCCCACTGGACTCCTTTTTCGGCTCGGCTACACTCAGCTGATATCGGTGCCGCCGTCTCTCCTCAGCCCATCATCCTGCAAAAACGTCCTGGAAGGACGGGAAAAGAGGGGAGAAACGGCAGGGCGCAGGGTGCCGGGGTCCGCAGGCCCCTTAGCTAGAGCGAGCCAGTCAAAAATTGCCACATTTGTTTCCGGCCGTGGCATTTTCCCCCTACCGGAACTACTCCCCCCAGCAGTGACGTGACTGGTATCAAACATACAGCGGTGAAAGCGTCACCCCTCCTTCTCCACTGATCCTCCTCTTCTTCCTCCCTTTCTAATCGATGATATGGACCTGTAGCTCGCCTTCTTCATTTTTTTTTTTCCACTACTGGGGCAATAACTGTAATTGTTCTTTGTGTCCCTATCTCAGCCATTATTATCCTCAAATGCAGTTTGGGTTCCTGCCTCAACTACAGTCCTCTGAAAGTACTGAACTGTGGCTCAATAGGCACAGGCCAGGCCCCAGTACAGGGTGAGGAGCTGCTGGTTTTCGGTGGGGTAGGCAAGGCACACTTTTATCAGTTGACAGGTCAGTTTGTCAGGATTGATTACCTGTTCAGGTATAAAGTGTCAGGTAATGGGAGGTGAGAACTGCCCTAGGAACCTGCCCAAATCCCTCCACCCACCCTCCCAGTCAGGAACTGGATGCCTCAGGGCAGATTTCAATATCTGCTCACCTTAAGTTTGTTTTCTCTTACATCAGGATGACACCAGATTCCATGAACTCCATAGTGGACCAATGGTATTAGCTAATATCGTTAACAGTATTAAGCAGTTTACATAAGGATGAGCAATGACCACGGGAGGCTGCATAAAAGCCTTCACAGCTATCTCAGGCAGGCAGAGGGAAGTGTATTCCCTCATTGTCCACAAAAGACAGTTCCCCCAGCATAACAAGGCCATCAGTGTAAGGGCAAAGCATAGAGCCATTGTTTGTGTTAACATGTTTCCAAACTCAGCAAAATAGAGATAAGGAGTGCAGCTGACAAACTCCATGCCCCCCATAGGAGCTTGCTACTTGATAACTACTATTTACTATAGCATGATTTATATATTTATATAAATTTACCTCCTTGTTTCACCCCACAGGTTGTGTGCCAAAAAAGGACTGTAGTGGGTTGACCTTGGTTGGTACCCACAAAGCTGCTCTATGGATCCCTTTCCCAGCTGGACAGAGGAGGGAAAATAGGATGGAAAACAACTTGTAGGTTGAGATAAGGCAGTTTACTAAAGCTAAAGGAAAAGTTTGTGCACACATGAGCAAAGAGAAAATATAGGTTTATTCTCTACTTTCCATTGGTGAGTGATGTTCAGACACTTCCTGGGAAGCAGGGCTTCAGCATGCAGAGTGGTTGCTCTGGAAGGCAAATACTGTAAAGAAATGAATACCCCCATTCTTCCTTCCTCCCTTAGCTTTTATATCTGAGCTGATGTCATATCCTTTTGGGTAATTTAGGTCAGCTGGTCTCGTTGTGTCCCCATCCAGGATCTTGTCCACTTCCAGCCCCTTGATGGGGGAATGTTGGAGAGACAGCACTGATGCTGTGCCAGTGCTGCTCAGCAGAAGCCACAACACTGGTGTGTTATCAGAACCTTTCTAGCTCCCAATGCAAAGCACAGCACTGGGAGGGCTGCTGTGAGGAAAGGAACTCCAGCTCAGCCAGACACAATACACCATGTTTCACTAAAGTAAAACATGTACAAAAGATGACATTTTCTGGATAAGACAATTTATTTTAACAAATACATGTATCTTTATGATGAACTGGAGGCTGCAACAGCTGCTCTCTTGGGCTTTGGCATGGCTCCCTCACGGAATCCATTCCTACAAGTAGAAATATGGTCATTATTTTTTGAAAGGCTGACTTTTGCTCCAAGTTATTTTCCAAGAAGCAATGTTTCAGATCAAGTTCACCAGCTTTTTTCAGCTTCTCTCAGTAATGCACTGAAATCACTATGGAGTTCATATGTTCAGTGGTTTTTTTTAAGAAACATAATTGACAAACTGTTTGGAATAAGCAATATGGTTTTCTCTCTCTTGTGCTGAAGTAAATGACTTCTTCAAACAGGAAGATTTCATTAACTGAGTAAACATTGCAAGACTGAATTCCATACAGTACATCCACTGAAAGCATGCCTTACTTTATGTTCCTACTAAGCAGCTCGGCAAAAGATTTCACATTTGTTAGCACTGAAGTGCAAGTCAATTTCTTACAGAAATTGACCCCAAGCTTACTTTTGGAGATGACATTTTTACTTCAGCAACACTTGGTAGAAATCAGGCTGCAGTTGCATATTGTAAGGTGTTTTCTGGATGCTTCTGGGAAAGACTATGCTTACCAAAAAAACACAGATGAATGGATCCCTAAAATACAACTAGGTCCAGGACTTACAAGACTTACTTTTTACTATTAAATCCAATCTACATTTTTAGGAAAAGACTTTTGAATTGCTTGGGTTTTTTCATCCATCTTTCTGGTGTATCAGGCCAAAAGTTACAGAGCTGTGCTTTAGAACATGGAGGTCATATAAAAAGAAATTCTTAGCAAGTTTAACAGTACAGTACCTTTTAAGTACAACTCGAAGCTTTATAACAGATTTTAGAAATCTGTAACTCAGAATCAGATGTTACTTATTAATTGTACTCCAAATTAAAGAGCAACCACTGAAGTATTTAAATCCTTTTCTTGTGGGCAAGAAGGGATTGGGATGCGTTTCAAGAATTGTTTCTTAGAAAACTCCAACTTCAGTGCAACCATCAATTTCAGACTCCCAAAAAGAGGTAATGCTACACAAAGTATGCCTTTTCAAATGTGAGTGCTTTATTACAATACCCTCTGTGTTCTGTACTATCTACAATTAACAGAAACATTAGAGTTTGCTATACAGCCTATATTTCAACAATGAACGAGCTTTTTATAATTGGCAGTATATTCTTTTGCACATATGACATCATTTATTTTCACAATATATTTTAAAAGAAACACCATACCTCATCAGCATACTAAATAAGTGTTAACTTTGAATGAAGAATTCCATAATTCAGTGAAATCCATTGAAGATGTCAGATTACACTAGTTTGTAATAAAAAGTCGTACCTGAATCGACGGTAGACCCTTTTCAGGTGCCTCATGCGACCAGTACCAGTGGTGTTGCGTCTTTTAGCTTTTGCACTCCAGTTATCTAGAACACAGAAATTACTGTTATTCATCTACACCAAATAATTAGTTGCATGGTACATTTGAACAGCACAACTATTCAATTTCACTGGAGAAAAAAATTTATAAATTAAGTAAATTATTATTCAGTAATACTGCATGTTAGTTGAAAAACAGTTAAATCAGTATTATTTTCAAAAAATTCCCTAACACTGTAAGATGATACAGTATTCTTTCTTGGTTGGAAAAAAGCCAGATTATTGAAGACAACAAAAAACCACAAGTTTTTAAACTCCACTCTTACTTACAATTTCTCTTACGCTTAGCAGGGTAACCACATTTCCCACAGGTAGATTTCTGCAGATGGTACGCCTTGGACCCACACCGACGACACAAGGTGTGTGTCTTATTTCGTCGCTTACCAAATGATGATGTACCCTTTGTCTGAGAAATATTTCAAGACATCGCACATTGTAAATATCACTATCACTCAAAAGTCATGTAACTCAAAACACAGGCTTCTCTAAAAAACACTCTCAAATTCACCAAGTTCAGTAAACATGGCAGAGGCACACTGATCTCTGAAACACTGACTCAGTTTCTTTTGTAGGTATCCTCCATTTTAAGAAACCAGTTTCTTACACTTCTCTTTGCCATTCCTATCCCCCTGCCCAGTGCTGAAATAAAATGAAGCCACCGACTGGTTATCTCCAACTCCTTTCTCATCTCCTTTAAATTTATCGGTGATAAACAGTAAACTGCTTTTTCCTGAAGAAATGTATTTATTTTCATAGATTAACCGTACACTCACAAGAGGCTTTGGCAATCAAACTCCCTCTTACTACGTTATCTGAAAGGCTTCCTCATCACTGGGAAGAGCGCTGTCCCGGCCAGGCCCGCAGCAAGCACGGAGGGGACCCAGAAGGAGATCCCGTGGTAGCACAGCCCCATATCCCATCGCTGCCTCTTCGCCCAGGACGCGATGTCCCACGCCCCCACACAGGCCAGGAACGGGGCCTTCAGGCTCAGGTCCCAGCCTCGTCTCCCCGCAGCGCAGCCCCACCGCCGAGCCCGGCCACAGCACGGCGCAGGGCCGCCCCACGCCCCAGATGGGGCCCACGGCCTCACAGAGCCCGGCACGGCGGCGGATGATGACAGATATCGCCGCACCCAGGTCCCTGCACTCACCATCTTCTCCGGGGGTTAGCACCAAAGAGACTATGCCCCGCCCCGCTTCCGCTATAGTCCGGCAAGCGCTTCCGGAGACGTGCTTGGGACTGTTCGGTTGGGCATGGCGGAGGGATCTGGTTCGGTGGCCCGGATCGGCAGAAAGTGTGCTCTCCTTGTCTTAGCCGCACCTCAAATTGTACTCAGGAGTCCCCTCCGCCATGTGATGTCCCCTTCCCGCCGGGCCCGGACTACTGGGATAGGCAGGGTCCCTGAAAGCTGTGGTGTCGTGGGCGAGACCCTCGGGGGCCAGACCCCAAAGGTTCCTCAGTGACATCACACAAAACCTGGTGCTTATTAGGGCGACACAATGTGTCCTAGGCCATGGTGCAACTGGTCCTGGAAATGATTAAGGGGTGTTTATGTGTAAATTTAACACACATAAGTTGCCTTATTAGGACATAATTTTTAACTCTAATGCATCCTCCCCGCAATAGTACCCATGCTGCTATTCACAGGTGCCTACAGCTCCACTTCAGGCTGCAGAATCAAGTCCTGGCCTTATTTCTACATCAAGTGAAACCTATTTTCATGACTGAAATGAAAATTTCCCCTTCAGGGACAGGATATTTGTGGCTGTAATATATACTTTCAAAGTGAACTGCCTTAAAAAATAGGCACGCTGTACTTTTCGGTGTACCTCCCAAGCGCCACACATGCAGGATGACAGTCTGCCTAAGGCATTGCAATGGACATCATTAATGTAAAATTGTTTTTTATTCAGATGCACCACTTAGATTCTTACATGCCAGCTGTTGTGGTTTAACCCCAGCCAGCAACCAAGCCTCACACAGCTGCTTGCTCATTCCCTCATGGGTGGGATGGGAGTGAAAATTGGAAGGTTAAAAGCTAGAAAACTCATGGGTTGAGAAAAAGACAGTTTATTAGGGAAAGTGTGAAAAACACATTCACTCTCCTGTGAAAATTTAAACAGTTCAATAAAGGACAATAGGAGACAAAGACAGTAAAGCAAAGATTACAGCCGGGTGTGTCTTGGCACTCAGCCAAGAGCACACCTTCAGGGATACCCCTTAAATACCTTTTCCATTACATCAGCCTGTTGCATATTCATAGACCTTATGCATATCCATAAGCTAGTTTACATATTCCAGGAACTATTTTACATGGCCCCTCCTAGGATCTGCTTTTTTAGAGCATGTGTGTTTTTTGGCTGTGGTTTTGGCTCCTTCTCCTTATCACTTCCAGTTTGGGCCTTGGTCCATACTTTCTTTGGATGGCAGATGCTGATAGTTGGCATATCAATAGCAGGGTCCTCATTACACGTTCACTGGATGCTATCCCAACCAAACAGACAGTTCACTCATAACTATCAGCTACTACTACTATGTCTAAGATTTTGTTAATAGCAGAAATAAAAGCAAAGTTATTTTAACACTATACATATAACATTCATCTTAATATTTGTGAAAAGCCAACAACATAATATGTATTTATAACAGAAAGCCACACACGCAAGCAAAGCAAAGCAAGGAATTAATTCACTGCTTCCCATGGACAGGCATGTGTTCAGCCATCTCCAGGAGAGCAGGACCCCTTCATGGGTAACAGTTACTTGGGAAGTAAAATGTCATCACTCCAAATGTCCCCTCCTTCCTCCTTCTTCCCCCCACTTTATATACTGATCATGATGTCATATGGTCTGGTATATCCCTTTGGTCACTTGGGGTCACCTGTCCCAGCTGTGTCTCCTCCCAACTTCCCACACACCCACACCCACCTCTCCCCCACCCCCTCCCGCATTGTGGCCATACAAGGAGCAGCAAAGGCCTTGGCTCTGTGTAAGCCCGGCTCAGCAATAACAGAAACATCTCTGTATTATCAACTCTGTGTTCAGCACAAATCCAAAACAGCCCCATACCAGCCCTTGGGAAGAAAAATGACTCTACCCCAACTGAAACCAGTACACCAGCCTACCACGTAACTTCAGTAGACTCACAGTCTATAGACAATTTTATCTAAGAAGAGTTAATTTGTCTTCACTTGTTTCCTGAGCATGGCATCCCACTGACTTCCTTTGGCACTGACTGATATGCTGGGAGGCTTTTGATTTCTGTTAAGGTTGAGGAATGGAACAAAAAGTTATTTTTATTTTAGCTGCATTGTTTCCAAATACACAAAGGTGTGCCCCAGGCTGTTCACTCAGCTCATTCATTTTGGTTGCCAATTTCTGTCCCTGAAATAACACCTAACAGAGGTTTTTGCTCATATTCATTTTACCTCATCTGAAAATCCAGACATTTAGTCCATCCACAGTCCCACTGTAGTTAAAGGAGAGAGATAAATACTGCCAAAGGGTAAATCATCCTATCTTAAATTATGTATCTAAAATAGGCTGGATAAATCATCCTTGGGAGGAGCCCTTCTCCTTCCATTAATTCTAACAGGAGCCTAGACAGCCCCCTTAGGCTAGGCTTAGATGGCTGAAGTTCAGTAAAATTAATTTTGCCCTGACTTAATGAAAATATTTTTATAGCAATTCTGTCTTTCTTACCAAAAAATCAAATGAGAAAACTCACTGTTCTGTGGATGAAATGCCATACAGAAAAAAACTCCAATTAATTCAAAGTATAAATACAGGCTGGACTGGGTCATATTTGTCCCAGCAACCTTGCTGCGTGTCTTTTAACTGGTGCCTCCTTTCTTCTTTCTTTCTCATTAGATCTCAAAAATCTGGAAGATGCTGTGAAGACATTGGACAGATGCCATGGCAACAGCCTCCAAAGGAAGTATGTTGGTTTGCCTACCTGCAAGGACACACAGATTCTTCTCCTTTGTGGGATAAAAATAGTCTTGCTCATTTACGTCTTCAAAACTGTTAGGAAAGATTTTTTTTTAATATCATCATGCCATTGTCTTTAGTATTCAGGAGCATTGGATACTTCTTAGGTAGGTAATGGGCAGGGATAGGGCTGATCCAGTACAATCCCAGAGGCTCTTAGCTGTAGTGCGGGTCATGGGTCCCTGCCAATACTGTTCTCCAGCTTACTCAAAGCCCACATTTGTACTAGCAACTGCTGAATAGCACCAGCTTAAATTCAGCACTGGCTAATTCACCCTTCTGCTTCAATGTATAGGAAGTAGTCCAAACTATTTAGAAAGTGATGCATTTGTGTTTCAGGACTGTCTTTTCAATGTAGGAAACAGCAGTCTGTTACTGCAGCTTGTGGTACCCACCAAAGCTACTCTATCACTCCCCTCCTCAGCTGGAAAGGGGAGAAAGAATATAACAAAAGGCTCATGAGTTAAGGACAGGGAGAGATCACTCACCAAATACCATCATGAGCAAAACAGACTTGACTTGGGAATATTAATTGAATTTATTACCAATCAGAACCAGAGTAGTGTAGGGGGACACTATGGATAAATGAAGGTGATGTAGAATGTAATCTTATCCCCCAACAAGTTGCAGCTGGACCCTATTACAAAAGATTAGGAGCGGGATGGATGATAACAGGCAACACCTGTGTGGTGGTTTGACCAGAAATGGGTCAAACCTGTAACCAATAAGAACTAGTGGTACAAAAGAGTGTATTGGTGGGAACTGGAGTCAGAGAAGTCAGATGGCTGCTGCAAGGATCAGGAAGAGTCAGTGCTTACAAGACCTGCCTGTGAGAAACATCAAGGAGGTACAAAACTCTTAGGGTATGGAACCCTTGCACCATCATGATAACAGAACTCTTGTATATAAGACAACAGAGTAGGATAATAAGAAGTAAAACAAATATTAAAAGCACTTTCACCCCACCCCTCCCTCCTTTCCAGGCTTAACTTTACTCTTGATTCTCTACCTCCTTCCTCCCAGCAGTGCAGGGAGACAGGGAATGAGGGTTTTGATCAGTTCAGCACATGTTGTTTCTGCTGCTGCTTCCTCCTCAGGAAGAGGAGTCCTTCCCCTACTCCAGTGTGGGGTCCCTCCTACAGGAGACAGTCCTCCATGAACTTCTCCAATGCAAGCCCTTCCCAAGGGCTTTGTTTTTTCACATGCAAACCAAATTCAGTCCCATTGCAGCTTCCACCCAGCACTTTTGGTCCAGCAAGGGAGAAGCTCTGTTTTGCCAGCAAATACTGTGATCCTGGTAAGCATTTAGATCAGGGTTTATTGAATAGTGTGGAAGTGGGTGCCTTTTTGTATCCCCTAGCACCATGTTCTGCCTCCTGTCCTATCTAGTTGGGGTTTAAAGATGGAAGCAAAATGGTACACTGGACATGCCCATAAATTTTTCTTACGTGACTCTGGGGTAGAAGTCCCTCTGCCTCAAGTTGACCCTCTCCGAGGCCCATGGACCTTCCTGACTTTCTTGCTTTACCGTGACACTTTGATGGGTGTAATGGTTTTAAACTCAGCTGGAGATGAAACACCTTGCAGTCACTCACTCAACCCCCCCCACCTTACCCTCCACCACAGTGAAATGGGGAGGAGAATTGAAACAAAACTTGTAAGTTGGTATAAGAACAGTTTAATAATGGCAAATAATGTAAAATACAATAATAATGGTAAATAATAATAATAATAATGTTGATAAAAAGGAAACAAACATGTGATGCACAATGCAATTGCTCACCACTCACTGACTGATGCCAGGCTCCCAGGTCAGCCACCCTTCTGGGTAACTCCCCCCAGTTTATATACTGGGCATGACGTTATATGGTGTGGAATATCCCTTTGATCAGTTTGGGTCCCCCTGTCCCGGCTATGCTTCCTCCCAGTTTCTTTTGCAAACCTCACTGGCAGAGCATGTGACAAAGAAGAAAGTCCTTGACTTAGGATAAACACAACTTAGCAAAAAACCAAAGCATTGGTTTGTTATGAACACCATTCTCATTCTGAATCCAAAACACAGCACTATAACAGCTACTGAGAAGAAATTAACTTTATCCCAGCTGAAACCAGGACAATATCTACCCCTTCTTCCATACCATTTATGTCTGCCAAGTTTCACAGCCCCCAATATGCCATCACCTTTCCTATTTATCTGTTTTGATAGATATACATACAGACATCATTCCCTTAGTCTATGGAAGACCTTTGTCAAAGGTTCATCAAATGTCCACACAAAAAAAATTGTTGAATTCATTTAATCCATGACTGGCCTTCATCCTTGGTAACAGTTTTTCAAGCAGGAAAGATGGTGTGAGGTGTGGGATTGTTGCATGTTGCACATTTGAGTCATCTCTGATTCCAGTACTGCTGCACTTGTTCACTTTTTCAAAGTTCATTCTTCATTGGTGTGAGTGTGACAGTCAGAGGGAAGTCAGGCTCCCATCCCCAGAACATTTGTGTTTAAGATTGATGCCATGAGGTGCTCAGTGAGGTAATGCACACATAGCCACCATACAAATGGTAATACACAGTTTTGGATAGTTACTAACATCATACAATTTAATTAATTGGCTATTTTCACCCAGAATCAAATCGCTTTGAGGCACACACCGGACTTCTCCATTCTCCCTCATTACCCACCAAGTGCACCTGGGTTCTAGAGGAAAAGCAATCCCATGGATGGGTTTGCCTTTGCCTGAGGCAGTAATAACCCAGACTTTTCCCCAGCATGATTTTAATGTGCACTACAGGAACTTTATCCCCTTCCACAGTACATAAAAGTTTTGATTGGGCAGGGCCAGTCCAATTCGCAGATCCTCTGTTGTTGACTAACCAAGGGGCCTTTTCTAAATGTGTGTCACAATCTTTGAAGGTCCCACCAGCCATTGCTCTCAGTGTAGTCTTTAACAGTCCATTACATTGTTCAATTTATCCAAAGGTTGGTGCATGATAGAGAATGTGATACATCCACTCAATGCCGTGTTCGTTAGCCCAGGTGTCTATGAGGTTGTTTCAGAAATGAGTTCCATTGTCTGATTCAATTCTTTCTGGAGTACTGTGTCGCCATAACACTTGCTTTTCAAGGCCCAGGACAGTATTCTGGGTGGTGCCACGGGGCACGGGGTATGTTCTTAGCCATCCTGTGGTTGCTTCCACCATTGTAAGCACAGAGCACTTGCTGATATGGGTTTTGGGGAGTGTGATATAGTCAATCTGCCAGACCTCCCCATACTTGTATTTCAGCCATTGTCCTCCATACCTCAGAGGCTTTACCTGCTTGCCTTTGCTGGATTGCAGCATGTTTCCCATTCACGTATTGTTGCAGCCCGTGTTTATTTTATTACTTTATTGTTAAATTTAACGTTAGTAGTTTGTTCCAATGTACCCCTGTATTTTCCCCAAGTTGGTTTGTCCCTGAGGTGTATCCACCCCTGAAGCTGCCCTTTATGGTATTCCCCACCCTTTGTTCCAGCTTGCCCCTTGTTCCTGAATGAATCTTCTTTGTCACTCCCACCTTGGGCCAATCCCTGATTGTGCCTCCCCTCTGGAATTCCCCTAAGCCTCGATGCCCCATTGGTCCATGTGACCTATCCTCTCCTCCCACCTGCCCTAATTGGCCCCAAGCAAGTGACTGAATCCCCTCACTCCTCCCCCAAGGATTCCCCATTGGCTGTCTGTTTTTACCCTCCCACCGGGTATTTAAACCCGAGCACGGCAATTCATGGGGCTCTTTGTTCTTGATGTCTTCAATTGCAATAAACTTCTCCCTGTTGGAACCTCAAGACAAGAGAGCCTCCTCCTTCTCCTTTGCCTGATTTCTGCTGTGGCTATGACATTCTTCGCTGTAGAGCAAGCTGCTCTTCAGGTTCAGCTGCAGGTAAATCAAAACCTCAGCTGTCCCCCACTCTTGGCATGCCACCAGAGTTTCTCCAGAGCTAGCCTGTGCTCCGGTGGCCACGTCAATGTATAACCTGTGCAATAGTGTCCATGGTTAAGTCCACCCCTCATTTACAAGCCCATTGTCTTGGGGTGATTTTATGATGATACTTTGTTCCCTAACCATCTGCTTTATGCCCAGAAAACGGCTGCTGTAGATTTAAGATGGACCTGGGGGGTGGAGCAGTGAGCCTTGAGCTCCTGGGCAGTTTGGTTTAAATATTCTCTCTCTCCAGCGTGTTTCAGGCAGTGACACGAATTGTTACTTCATTGCCTTTGTCGGATTAGTTTTTTTGCTTGCTTAGGCAAGAAGTTTCTTTTTTTCTTGCCCCACCTTTTTTCCCTGGACTCCAGCAGAGATCCTTCAGTTGTTTCTTCTTGAGTTGTTTGGGGTTTTTTTTGTTTTTTCCCTTGAACTGTTTCTGGCTTGTTTTTTTTGTTTTTTCCTGGTCCAGGGAGCCTGTGGGGGGAGGGGGGGGGGGGGCAGCCCCGGCGAGTCCACGCCTCTCCAGGTGAAAGCAAACTGAGGCCTGCATTCTGCTGCCAGAGGAATGGCCTGGGAAAGACCAAGCCAGCAAAAGAAAGGACACTAAAACCCGCCAGTTTTGACTGCTGCAAGGAAGACACTAATGCCAGACAAGTTCCCATCTATTCTGCCTGAGTGTGAAACACAGGACTCCCTTAACACAAGTGCCTCAGTATAAAGTATAGATTAATAAAAGTTGTGTGTTGGCTGCTGTACTCGACCACAACCGCTTTTGCAAAACAAGAAGCCTAGCCCCAGCAGGGGCTATGATGATAAACAAATAGTAGATGCTATGCCTAATGCTAACTGCCCTTGGAGAGAAACAAAACCAAGTGGACTAAGATGATAAGAGAAAGGAATGTGAGCTAATGAGTTTGGATAACTGCTTTTTCTGCAGGACAAGAGCTTAACCTTTGTGGGCTAAGCGATAAGAAGGAAGATGCATGCTAACAGCCATTTTTATGACAAATTGAAGAACTGTCATGTGATAAATATATTACAGTGTTGACTTTCGCAATTGTTAGTGTGAATACCATATGTTTTATAATGTTGACTTTTGTAAAGGAAGTTTTGCTAAAGTTTAGAGTTCTTTTAATGCAAATATTTTGTTGTCATGTCAATGTTGGTGAAGATTTGTAATGTTAACATTTAACCAATGAAGGACTCAAAACCTGTTGAATGTATCAAAAAGTAATAAATAACTATGACTAGGACAGCTGCACATGCTCTAAAAAGGTGGGACAGAGGAGGAACTGTGTTAAAATGTTTAAATATGTATAACCATTTGTAAACATGTATTAAGCTGATGCAATACCCAGGGTATATAAAGGATGTTACTGTGTTGACTGATGTGCCTCTGGCTGCGTCTAAGAACCCAGCACTGTTCCTTTTCCTTTATTGACATTGTCCCCTATTGTCCCTTATTAAATTTTCTTTAAATTTTAACTGAGGACTGGGCTTTTTTTCTCACAATTGGGGTTTCATCCAGGATGGACGCCTCATCTCTGTGACCCTAGGAGATTTCGAGCAAGAGGCGTGCTCTGCCAATTTCACCAGCTTGATTGGCTTCTTCTGGCATCATCGGTGACTGCAGGCTGACACCTCATGGACAAGAAGGGACTCATAAAGCAAAAGAAAGGGGGAAGGATAAAGGCTCCCTAAAAAACCACGGTAACTAGCCTACAATTCTAGTGCATGAAGACCCAGACAGGAAAAGGGACTGTAAGTACTGTGCGGGGGGGCAGTGTATGGGAGATTGGTGCGTGTGTGAGACTCAGACTGGACAGTCCAGATCTGTGAAGAAAGTACGGTAGTCTTTCTAGCCGCGGTTCCGTATCTCTGCAAGGAGACCGGCCAGGGAAGAGATGAAGCAAAAGGCAAAGACTGAGTGATCCCCTGGGGTATCTGGGACAGGATTCCAGGGAGAGGTTAGACCCCTAATACAGAGACAGGAAAGAGAGCAATTTCCTAGGCAATCCTCCAGAAAATAGAGGATGAGAGTGAGGGTCCCCAATCCCAAAGGGAGTGTCAGATTGAGGGTTGGGGTCCATGAAGGTGAGGAAAATTCCTCCAGACAGGATGTGTGGAATTGAAGGTTAGGAAAATATCCTAAGGATCCTATATCCAAGAGCATCTGGGGTTGGCTAATAACACTTGAAATACTGATCATATGCCCTAAATAAGAGCATTTTTACTTGATAAGTTATACCTGTGGGTAAAGATTAACAAGTAATTTGAAAATAAAGGTACCTTAGTGTTGTGTTGTCATTCCGTTATTATAGTGGAGTGAATGAGAGAGACGTGATATGGACAGAGGATGAGTGCGGGGCAAGTGCAAGGCCCTGTCTGCATTTCCGTGGCCCAGCCCTGGGAGCAGCCAGACAGAGGCAGAGCGAATGACTGTGAGTGAATGAGTGTACGTTATTGTCCCAGAGTGACGTTATGATGGTTGTATCCCCAGTTGTCTGTTCTATTTACACTGGATATTATGTTCTGTGCCTTCAAGACTGGCTCTGAAAAGCAAAGTTTTGTTTTGTTACCAGCCTGCTCACTCCCGCACAGTTGACGGGACACAGAGACGGGGCAGTACATAGTGCTGCTTTTGCTTTTTGCTCTTGTTTTCCTGTTGCTCTTGCTGCTGCTTTGCTCTTGCTTTTGCCTTTGTTTGTTAGTTAGTTAAGCTGGGCAGTCCAAATTTTCCCTGGACTGTTTTTCTTTCCCTTTTCTTGGAACCATGTCAACCTGCACCACACTGGGACCTGGGACTGATAACAGAGCGACCACTCTCAGGAGAGACTTTCTGAATTTGTCATCTTTTTCAGAGTGGTGAAAGAGTTTTGTCATCTGGTATTGTTCATTTTGTATGCTGAGAGGTGCTTTGCCTGTTAAATAAACAGGTTCTTTCCACTTCTCTCTGAGGAATCCTTCCTGAATCAGTTGGGGGGGAGGAGCCGTGTGGTTTTGCTTTCTGGAGGGGCCCCTTTGGAGGTTTTCTCCTAAATTTGCCCTAAACGGGGACAGTTATGTCAATTGTTGATTTGGAGTTCAGCCTTATTGTCTGAAGGGAGGCAGACTGAGTTGCTGGAGAGGAGAGGGAGCAAAAGGGTGCCACCAGTTGTCGCAGACATCTTTTGTGGAAAATCTTTTCTTTAGGATTTTCCTGCTGAAGATGAGAAGTTTCAGCAACAAATGCAAACAATTGTTATCTACTGCTGTGGAATGCAACAGGTCCACCTGTGATTGGCCCCTCTTGGATGTTTACAATTAATGGCCAATCAAGGACTGAGCTATCTCCGACAGTCTGAGAGAGCTCCTTTATCATTCATTCTATTCTATTCTATTCTATTCTATTCTATTCTATTCTATTCTATTCTATTCTATTCTATTCTATTCTATTCTATTCTTAGCTTAGCTAGCCTTCTGAAGAAACCTTTTCCTTCCTTTTCTTTTTAGTATAGTTATAATGTAATATATATATATATATATCATAAAATAATAAATCAAGCCTTCTGATCATGGAGTCAACATTCTCGTCTCTTCCTTCACCTGACAACCCCTGTGACCACCGTCACAACCAGCCATACCCCAGGACAGTCCCCTAGGAATTAAGTTAGCTAACTGGGATAGTAATCCATGTACTAAGGGAAAAGATAAAGTCAAAATGATTCGGTATTGCATGATAGAGTGGATGAAAAAGGAAATAAGATCTGATCATGTCTATTGGCCTAGGTATGGGTCTTTTGAGCGTTGCATTAGTCAAACTCTAAACATATTTGTAAATGCAAAAGAACCTCTTGATCCTCAGGAAAATGAATATGCCTCCTGCTGGACAGAAATTTGGCCCCAGGGGTAAAAATTTTTAAGGTATCAGAAGCCTTAGAGCGAGCTGAAGATTAGAAGGAAAAGAGGTGGGAACTGCTAGAGGCATTACCCCCCTCTGTACCCTCCCACTGCTCCAGCGACCCCTGCTGCTTGAGTGCCCCCTGCTGCTTCACCAGCTCCCCCTCCCACCAGTGAAGGACCATACCAAAACACTAGGGGAAGTTCAGTAAAAACTCGATGGCTGCTCGATAAGTCTTCCCCTGTCACCACCCCACAGAAAGGGAAACAGGTCTTTCCTAAGGCCATGATAGTTGAGGAACAGAAAGGCTGGGTTGATTTGGAAAGAGATCAAGAAGTCGGCTCATTTCCTTTAAGGGAAGTGCCTATGGAAGGGACTCAAGGGGGAATAGGATTTGTGAATTGTGACGGTGGTCACAGGGGTTTTCAGAGGAAGGAAGAGACGAGAATCTTGATTCCATGATCAGAAGGCTTCTTTTATTATCGTATGATATATATATATATTACATTATTACTATACTAAAAAGAAATAGAAAAGAAAAGGCTTCTTCAGAAGCTGGCTATGCTAAGAATAGAATAGAAAGAATGATAACAAATGCAGCTTTCTCCGACAGAGTCTGAGAAAGCTCCGTCTTGATTGGCCATTAATTATAAACATTCAAGAGGGGCCTGACGAGGTAGACGGGAGACTTGCTCATCCGATGATGACCGACAAATCTCAACTATATTGATTAACAGAAATACTTTTATAATCACAGTAATAAGGCTCATGCATATTGCAAAACTATAGCTCACTATTGGTCAGCTAAAAAAATCAATGCCACCTTTTTTCAAGATGTTTGTGGCTTCTTTTTTACCTCCTGTTATCACATAATTTATAAAACAACTTCTTGCTCAAAGAAACCATGTCCTTGAATTAGGCAGCTGTTGCTTTCTCAGATGTACTTTCTCAGGTCAGTTTTTTTCCCATCGACTATGTCTCATTAAAAAACTGTCCACAGGGGCCAATCACAGGTGGACCTGTTGCATTCCACAGGAGCAGATAATAATTGTTTACATTTGTTGCTGAAACTTCTCAGCTCCAGCAGGAAAAATCCTAAGAAAGGATTTTTCACAAAAGGTGTCTGCGACAGTGAATGCTCCTTTGACCTCTTCAGAAGTCAGAAATTTTAAAAGGGAAATAAAAGGATTATTAGAAGATCTCATAGGTTTAGTGTTGTGGTGTTACGCAACTATCTAGTTCCCATCACCCTCTGCCTAGCTGCCTATCAATCAAATCTCCCTGGGCCATCCCCTGATACCTGATTGACTTTCACCTGTCCCTTCCCCGCCCCTGGACCGAGGCTTGAAAAGGACACCACACCATGTGCTGGGCCTCTGTTCCTGCCTCCGGTACCATCAGGAGGTTGTGTCCAGGATTGGGTCCTGGGACTGCTACAGGGATCCAGTATGCATCAATAAAACCTGGACTAAACTTACAACAGGGCTCACTCCTTCTCTTCACTGACGCTGTAAGCTTCTCCGACAAAGGTAAACTGAGATTTTCCCTGCTTGGACTTTTCTAAGGGCCTAGCTGTTGCCTCCAGCAAGCCAGAGGTACCACTGCGGGAGAAAACCGCAGCAGCTGCCTTTGGCTCAGCAGTAAGGGCCAGGAGAAGCCAGCAGGACGCACCCGGAGACCTCGGGGTCGATAACTTTGTAACACAATAGTTTAGCTTAACAATTAGACCAATTTTTAGGCCCCAACATTTTTACTTGGGAAGAAATGCAGTCAATAATAGGCATTATATTTTCCCAAGAGGAGAGGCAGATGATTGGGGCTGATGAGAATTTTGGAAAGAGAAAATCAACAGGGCCCACTAGGGGACCAGAAAATGCCAATAGCATTTCCTAATTGGAATCACTACGATGCAGCAGGATGAGGAAATATGAATGATTATCATAATCCGATAATCAAAGGGATAAAAGAAGCAGCACCATGAGGGCAAAATGTTAGCAAAGCTTTTGATGGGCAGCAAGGAAAGGAAGAAACTCCAACTGAATGGCTAGAGAGGCTCTGGAGAAACATGCGGCAGTACTCCAGGACAGACCACAATAGTATAGCAGGACAAGCCCTGTTAAGGGTTAACTTTGCCACCCATGTCTGGCCAAATATTAGGAAAAAGTTGGAAAACATTGAGGAATGGCAAGATAAGGGGTTAAACAAATTATTGAAAGAAACCCAAAATGTTTATGTACAGAGGGATGAAGAAAAAGCCAAGACAAAAGCTAAAATTATGGTAGCCACCATGCGAGAAAGTAACCCCTCGAGGAATCCACAGCCCCCAGGTACTATTCCCAGATATTCATATTCCAGAGATAATGAAAGGGGAGGAAACAGGACCCCTGTACAATCAAGGTCTCGGGAGCAAACTAGAAATGTCTGTTTTTATTGCAGAAAAGAGGGACACTATAAGAGATATTGACCTCGCCAGAACAAGGACCTGAAAGTATTCCAAGAGGTACATTCCAAGAGGAATTAGCAGACTAGGGATGTCTGGGGCTCTATTTCCTGGGGTATAAATATAATCTAGAGCCCTTGATAACTTTAAAAGTAGGCCTCCAGGGGGAGGTATTAGAATTTATAGTTGATACTGGGGCAGAGAGAACTTGTGTAGTTACTATTCCAAAGGGATGTAAAATATGCAATGACATTATAAAAGTAATGGGAGCTGAAGGAGAAGGTTTGAAGGTTCCTCTAATAAAAAGTGTAGTAATTTGTTGCATATAGGAAAAACCTTACAAAAGGAAGGCCTTGTAAAATCATGTCTTAGACCTGTTACTTCGGCTAAGTAGAAAAGGACTATGGGAGTGACTCAGCTGAATTAGAAGTAGAAAAACAAGTTACATAACCATCATGTGTTTATATCGTGGTTTATGGTGGCTGGTTGAATTATGTTTGTTATTATTTAAAACTATGTAACTGATAAAGGCCTAACTGCTTAAAAAGGCCTTTTTTTGCAATAAAGCAGCTCTCCTTTGCATCTGCCGGGGGACTCTGCATCACTATGGACCCTCACCCACAGTAATTGAAGGGGGAAACTAGAATAGGGATGAGAGATGTCTTGCTAGTCCCTGGAGCAGGTTGCAATTTATTGGGGAGAGACTTGCAGATACAATTAGGAATAGGGGTTGTAGTGAAACAGAAATTTTAGAAGTTCACTTGAATTAACAAAATGAATTAACCTTTTACGTAAGAAACCTCTGCCATAGTACAAAAGGGTATAGGAGACACAAATTTCTGAAGCTTCTTGCATAAAGAACAATACCAGAGGAGGTCAAGGGACACAAAGAACCCAGATAAAGGGGCTCCTCTGGCTCCAAGGTGGTCAGGACTGATAAGACAGACTCAGATAAGCACCAAAAGACCTAAAGCGCACGCGCAAAGGAGAACAGTTCAAAAGTTCAATCATGAGGAAGACCACACTCTTCAGCCTCAAAGACCCCCGAAAGACCCCCGTGCGACCACCACAGCGAACCACACATGCCCAGAAGGGCGTGGACCTATTTAGCATACGAAGCGAGGACAGGCGGGGCCAGGGGTTGAATATGCATGAAAAAGTTGTGTAATGTACTGCATTATGGAACACCTTTGTGAATAAAGATGTGGGTCAGACTGCAGCTCGGGGCACAAGTTTTCAAGAGAAATATCTCGCTTGTGCCGGGCGCCGACATACATACCCACTTCATAACTACACCAGGTTGTGGAGTCTATTTATTCCGCGTATCGCTTCACCATGGCCCCAGAGAACTGTGCAGCTCCAGCGGCGCCGAGACATTGCGCTGGGCTAAGATTCCCTCTGACTGCACTGCGGACCTTTTGCGCAGCGCCAGATCCCCACGCAGCTGCCCGAGGTTGCAGTCCCAGGTCAAGCAGCGATACTGCCGCCTTGGGGGTGCACACTATGCTACCCTGCTCCATGGGGCCAGACCACATGGCGGCCCCTCCAGCGCTGCCCTGCACCACCATGTTGGCACCCCCCCACTCCAGGGCGAGTCTGGGAATTACATCACCAGGAGCTCCTGCAGATGTCAAACCCGGAAGCGGAGCCACTATCCCCACTGCACTACCTCTGCCGGAGCTACAGCCTCCACCCCAAGAGACATCATGAGTTCAAACAACATGGCTACTAACTGCTCTATACCAGCTGGAGAGAATGGTCCTTCTTTGAGCCTATGGGAAAAAGTACCCAGGAAGACTTGAGAACAAATGCTGGTGTTCTGGGGCCAGGGATACAAAGGATCTGAAGCCTGCTACACCCCAACTGAAAAAGAGATAGTGGCAGCTTATGAAGGGGTTTGATCTGCTTCAGAAGTGATTGGCACTGAAGCACAACTCCTTTTGGCACTCCAACTGTCAGTGTTTATTGGATGTTCAAAGGGAAAGTCCCTTCCACACATCATACCACTGATGCCACATGGGGGAATTGGATCGCTAATCGCACAGCAAGCTCGGATAGGAAGTCCTAATCATCCAGGGATCTTGGAGATCATAATGAACTGGCCTGAAGGTAAATATTTTGGAATATCATCAGAAGAGGAAGAGGAGCAGATGATGTGCTGAGGAGGCTGCACCATATAACCAGCTACCAGAAAATGAAAGGTGACCTGATCTTTTCACTGACGCTTCCTGCCTTACGGTAGGGGCAAATAAAAAATGGAAAGCTGCCATATGGAACCCTACACAGTGAGTTGCAGAAGCTACTGGAGGACATGGTGGATCAAGTCAGGTTGCAGAGCTGAAAACTGTCCAGTTGGCTTTAGATATTGCTGAATGAGAAAAATGGCCAACACTCTCCACTGACTTGTGGATGATGGCAAATGCTCTGCAGGGGTGGCTAGACTGATAGAAAAAGGCCAATAGATAGCACAGCAGAAAACCAATCTGGGCTGCTGAATTGCAGCAAGACATTGCTGCCTGGGTAGAGAAGTTGATTGTCAAAGCCTGTCATGTAAATACACCCATACCTAAGAGTCAGACCACATGTAGAACATCACAACAATAAACAGGTGGGCCAAGCTGCCAAGATTAAAGTGTTACAGGTAGATTTTGACTGGCAACACAAAGGAGAGTTATTTCTGGCTCAGTGGGCCCATGACACCTCAGATCATCAGGGAAGAGAGTCAACATAAAGATGGGCGTGTGATCGAGGGGTGGACTTAACAATGGACACTATCTCCTAGATTATCCATAGCTGTGAAACTGTCGTTGTGGAGGCGGTCATGACACAAAGCAGAGACCACAAGCAGTCTCAGTTGGCAACTCTTTATTACTGAACATGGCTGACTTTTATACACTTTCCAATTGTTTAGGGTTCCTCTACCCTAACTATTGGCCACAATAAGTCAACATAACACTATTGGTGAAAAGTTACAGTGACTTCAACTAACTTTCTAAAAATACTTCATCCAGTTGCAAGGTTCTCTTATCTTTCTTCTCTCAATCTCCTTGGTTACAGCCTTGGAGAGAGCTCCTTATCAGCTTCTTCTTACTTCTCGGCTTCTTCTCGCTCCTTTAGCTATCAGGCCGTCTGTTAGCCCCTTCCACAATTCCCCCTTTTTGTTTTTGAACTGTAAATACAGCTGCTATGGATTTTTGCAGGGCCCTTTGCAAAAATCCAAGCAGAGAGGGGATGCACAAGACAACAATCACAACCATCAAAAAAATTCCCATTCTTAATACAATCGTTCCTTCATCCATCTTTAAGTACTGATATATGGTCTTAGCCAGTGTCATCCGCACGTTCTGCTTCAGCTGCGGAACCATCCATCCTATCCTTTCCTGCGCCCTCTAGGTAAGGTTTAACACAGTGAGCAGGAACCCATCAAGGACCCTTATCTGCCAAAACACAAGCATAACCCCTCCCCCAGAGTATTAGTTCCACTGGACCAGACCACATACCAGTAATTAAATCCTTAACCCATACCTTGACATTTCTATGGAAATCTGGTTGCTTAGAATTCAAAGAAGAAAAATGGTAAAAGATTGGAGATAACTGTGAGTCAGGTAGGGAACGTAAAAAGTTTAACATATAAACAGCTTTATCTAATCTCACTTGAGGTGACTCCTCTTGCATTCCCCCTTTTTGTTTTTGAACCTGGAATTTAAGAAGTCCGTGAGCTCTTTCAATAATTGCTTGGTCCGTGGGGACATGTGGAATGCCTGTTGAATGCTCAATGCCCCAAGCAAGAAAGAATGCTTGCATTTTCTGCAAAGCATATGCTGGGCCGTTATCTGTTTTTACGTGACACGGAACACCTAGAATAGAAAAAGCATGATAAAAATGACGAATACCATCACGAGTTTTTTCTCCTGTGAATGCTGAAGCAACCATTGCATGACAAAAAGCATCAACTGTAACATGAACATATTTAAAGCAACCAAATTCTGGCATTTTAGAGACATCAGTTTGCCATTCTTCTAACGCAGAAAAACCCCTAGGGTTGGTACCATAATACTGAGTAACATGAGCCATGTGACAGTCAGGACAAGAAGAAAGAATTGATTTTGCTTCACCAGGAGACAATTTGAATTGCTGCTGCAAAGCCTGAGCACTGTGATGGAAAAATTGATGAGATAAAATTGCCTGCTGCAACACATTGGGTACAGTTTTGATTGCAGCAGCAGCTACTAAAGAATCTACATAGGCATTGCCTTCAACAAAAAATCCTGGTAATGATGTATGGCTGCCAATGTGCATGATGAAGTAAGGATGTTTTCGAGCGCCAGTAACTGTCCATAACCTCACTAACATGTTAAACAATGGCTTCTCTTGAATATTATACAACATTGCTTGATCTAAATGCTTAACCAAATTTGCAACATAAATGGAATCAGTAACTATATTTACAGAGCCAGGAAATAAAGGCCAAAAAAACAGCAGAAAGTTCAACCAGTTGAGGAGATCCCTGCTGAATCATTGTCTCATATTCCCAGTGATCATCCTTTCTCCAAGTCACAGCTGCTTTTCCGGTTTTCCCGGATCCATCTGTAAAAACCGTTATACCTTCCACTGGAACCGGAGAACAAATTTGCTTCCCTTCAAAAGGAATCTCTTTAGTCAGTGTTAGAACAGGATGAAAAGGCAAATGGTATGTGATTTGGCCTGTAGAACAAGATAAGGCAGATTGCAATTCATGATTATTTCGAAAGCACCCTTCAAAATACCATTGTTGTACAGGTATCACAATGGTCACAGGGTCGTGTCCCAAAATCTCATGGCAACGCCTGCGACCCTTGATGATAATATCTGCAAAAAGCTCATAAAGTCCTGGAGCTGTTTTCCCAGATCTGAAAGATAAAAATATCCATTCCAGAATATGCAGTTGATCTTCTCAATTATCATTCCATTGACACAGTATCCCACATGGTATTTTATGGTCTTTCAAAATGAACAATTGAACACCAACAGAGGTATCTATCCTGTTAACAAATTTGTGTGCTAGGTGTTTTGCGGAGAAAAGAAGAGAACTCTACAACTTTGTAAAAGTTGAATAGAACCGGTATGTTTTTATTGCAGCGCTGGACGCATGCGTACCTAAAAGGTACTAAAAGGGCATGCGTATGTCCAAGAACTTCAGGTCTCCTTTTATCTCCCTTCCAAATACATATGCATACAGTTTCACAATAGGCTCATACATATTCATTTTTATGGACTTCGCATGACATTTGCCGCTAGTTCCTCTTTATCAAAAGGAATTCCTAGGTCAGGTTGTCCTGGCCTTGCTTTTTCTTCATCAGTCTCTTCATGTCTCTTAATTATCTCTGTCCTGCAGTTTTCCCTTCAGCTTTGGCTTACAGACTTTTCACCTTTTTAGACTTTTTACCTAATTCAAAATGGATTTCTACTTTGGGGGATTTTTCACTCTGTCTCATAGGGCTAATTCAACTTCTTCTAGGGTCTTTTTTGCTGCTGAGGTCAATTGCCTCCTATCAGTAGAGGAGGTGATGCCTGACAGCAAATCAAACAACGGCTGCATCTGATGATTAGTTATGCCTAAGTATGATTGAATCCAACCTATTAAACCAACCAATTTCTGTACATCAGTAGCAGTTTTAACATCAATGTCTAACTTTACAGGTTGAGGCATAACTTGAGTGTTAGTCACCAACATACCTAGATATTTCCAAGGCATGTGTTCCTGCACTTTCTCTGGAGCAATGATCAGACCAAAAGCTTTCAAATTTGCCACAGCACATTGTTTAAGAGCTGATAACTGTTGTTTGTTGTCAGATGCCAACAAGATATCATCCATGTAATGATAGCAGTAGCAGTTTTGAAATTGCTCCCTCACCTTTGACAAGGCCTGTGCCACAAACCATTGCCAAATAGTTAACGAATTTTTCATGCCTTGGGGGAGTACCTTTCATTGATATCTTTTATCGGGTTCAGCATGATTTATAGCAGGCACAGTAAAAGTGAATTTTTCTTTGTCCTGCTCAGCCAATGGAATAGTGAAGAAACAATCTTTCAGATCAATGACAACTATTTGCCATTCCTGTGGAATCATCGTAGGTGTAGAAAGGCCTGGTTGTAAAGCTCCCATTGTTGCCATTACAGCATTTATCCGCCGTAAATAATGTAAAAGTCTCCATTTTCCCGATTTCTTTTTTATTATAAAAACAGGGGTATTCCAGGGGCTGAATGATTCCTCAATTTGTCCCTCTTGCAATTGTTCTGTGACTAATTCTTGCAGGGCAGTAAGCTTTTCAGTAGTAAGGTTATGAAGCCGCGAGGGGGTCTTAATAGCAGAGTGTTGGTTCGAGATCTCTATCCTCAAGGACAGAGTCCCGGAGTCCAGCTCGCTCGGACCTGAGCCACGGGGAAGCCTTCCAGCCAGCAGGGTGATAACAGCTCTTTATAGTGATTATCAGCTCTTTAGGATTTCAGCTGCTGCTAGGCTTGGCTTCCCCGGGCATAGGGCTTCAAGCAGACGGAGAAAGAGAAGAAGAAAATATGCCGGCTGTTCCACGGAGATGGTTTATTCAGGAGGACGTGAAAGGACCCGGTTCTTCTTCTTCTAAGTTAGTAGGGTACAGTAAGCTAATTTTATACCCTTGGCCAGGCTCCAAACTTGACCAATGGGCAAAGGTTAGAGGGTTTACAAGTGACCAATAGTAGGGTTAACAAGACTTTTTCCTTATAAGGGTACAAAGATATGTTGCGAGTCTGGGGTCGGAACATTTCTCTTCTGCTGTGTCAGCATTCTTATAGTTAAAGCCTCCACGGTGCTTTGGGAAGGCTTGTGGCATTTACTACAGTAAGGGGCCATTGGTGAACCCAGACAGGCTTATCTGTCAACCATGTCAGGGCCACAACTGGACGTTCATTGCCCTGAATCACAGTGGCCCCCATTAAAAATCCGTAGTAATTTTGACACCCTATTGAGATAAGCAATCTCGTCCCCACAAATTTTGAGGAGCATTGGCTACATAGGGTCTGATGTTGGCTTGTCGGCCATCAGGATGTTTCACATTAATTACAATGGCTGACAGGCCAAATGTTGTAGCAACACCCAACCCCAGGAGTCCAAAACTTGCACGAGTGAGAGGCCACGATTGAGGCCAGCAAAGTCGCGAGAGTATTGTGACATCTGCTTCAGTGTCAATCAAACCTGTTACTGATATAGTTCCAGGATGACATCCACTGGCCATGAGAGCGCATGTCTTTTCTGGACGGCTCTCCGTTACTTTCTCAGTCCAGAACACTTGAGGTACTCCTGTTGATCCAAAACTTCCTGTGCCGTGACTTCGGTCCACTGTATTTGGAACAGAACTCACAAAAGGGACAATTGGAGCAATGCAAGTTCCTTTCTGAATAGTGACAGGAGGGTCATCAATGGACATCATCTTGGGCCTTGAAAAGCAAGTCCTGTGGTGTCATGGCACCCCAGAAAGAACTGAGTCAGATAATGGGAGTCATTTCAAAAATAGCCTTATAAACACCGGGGCCACAGAGCATGGGATTGAGTATCATATTCCCTATCCTGCACCAGCCTCTGGGAAAGTTGAATGGTACAATGAACTGTTGAGAACCACACTGAAAGCAATGGGTAGGGGAACCTTAAAACAATGGGATCTACATTTAGCAACAGCCACCTGGTTAGTTAACACTTGAGGCTCTACCAATCAAGCTGATCTTGCTCAATCTGAACCTCTAGGTACTGTAGAAGGGGATAAAATCCCCATGGTGCATGAGAAATGTGTGATGAAAGTCAGTTTGGCTTAATCTTGGCTCAAGCAAAGGCAAACCCATCCATGGGATTGTTTTTGCTGAAGGACTTGGGTACACTTGGTGGGTAATGCAGAGGGATGGGGGAACATGATGTGTTTCAATGGGCTTTGATTTTTGGGTGAGAACAGTTTGTAATGTTGAATTGCATATGTAATACTGTTTGCTGAATGATGCTGCCACTGCATGTCATAAATACCATGGATAATGAGTATGGACCACTCCAATTATACCATTCATGGACTAAATGAACTCAACCAACATCTTGGGGGGGATGGTCAATGACTACTGAAATAATAACCATACTCATGTATAGTTATATGTGTGTATATATACGTATATAATTGAAAGGTATAAAATCTGGACATGATGTAGATGGTATAGAATAAGAGATGGAAAATGTTATCCTTAATACGTGGTAAACTGTAACTGCTGCTACTGTTGCTGAGGTTGTGGAAAAAAGGGGCAACTGCTGCTACTGCCGCTGCTATTGTTGCTGTCACTGCAGCAAGTTGCAGCATCTGCTGGGACCACTGCTGCCCTAAATCGGCCTCCTGCTGGGTTCAGATTTGCCCCCAAGCAGGCTGCACAGGTCTGGATAGCTCGATCCTCTTATGGGACAGAGTGCCCGAATACCCAAGCAGTTTTCGACCTCTGGCAACCGTAGCAGGCTCAAGGGATATCAGCTCTTTAGTGATTATCAGCTCATTGTGATTTCAGCTCTTAGCTTGCTCGGTGCCACAGTCAGGCAGACGCAGGGCGAGAGAGGAGAAGGCCATTTGGTGTTCTACAGTGATGTCTTTATTAGTTGTTCCGTGAAGGTTCCAGTGACAGCTCTTCTAACCCGAAATAGGCTAAAACAGCCCATTGTATAGGATACAGGGGGATCAGAAATTGTCCAGTAGTAGGTGTTGTGGAAGATGAAACAGGAAAGCCTTATAAATATGATTGTCTGGCAAAAGATTTTGAGAATATAGAAACTATAAGTGAGATTGAAATGAAAGCAAGCTTTGAGATACCTTAGTTACTGAACAACTGGAAAACAATGGTGTGGGTAAGAAAATAACCCATGGGACCATAGGGGTATTAAGATCTCAAAAAAACCTAGGGACCAGAAACTCATGTAGGGCAAACACATGGTGTGAACTGAACTGTGCAACACCACTGAGGATATAAAGAGATTTCAATCAGTCCTGAAAACAAGTCAAACTTTGATCAGTTCTGAAAGAAGAATAAGCCATTGTGCTTGTCAAAAGCAGGTGGCAACCATAAGGATCACACTTCATTATAAAGCCTTTGTCTTCAAATAAGCTTCAGTTTTGCAATCTATATAATCCACAATATCCATAATACTGAATTATTTGTAAGAGGCAAAAAAAGCCCCAACACCCACACAAATCTTTTTAGAGAATGGAGCATCCTTCTCATTGCTTATTGTCTGCAGCAGAAAATTATTCTGAGACAAAATATTGAAGCAAACATGTCTTGTGAATTCAATACTTGGAAGGCATAGAAGTTACAGAAGCTACAGAATGTTAGTACTACCAGGTCAGGACAACTCAGTTGTTAGCAAGGCTTGGTATAGACTCATATATTTACATGACAAGTTGTACAAAGATTCAGGTCTTTTCCTCATTAATCTTCCAGTGACACAAGACTCACTGTCAGAATTCATGAGTACATTGGCATCTCTGATAGTTGCTTGCTGCATGCTAATTCTGTTTTCAGATGAAGATACTAAAAAAAGAAAGTGAAGGTATTCAGATCATGTAGTCAAATATGACATCATATAACATACCTGAGATGATAAAGATCTTGGTAAAGCAGAACACTCCTCTTCAATTTTCAACCATTCTGTATGGCATGCTTCACTAAGGGCTGGAAAACTTACACACATCTTACTGCGCAAAGACTCCAAAAAGGCAGAAATTATATCTGTTAGTTGGTGAGCAAGAACTCCATGCTGGGTGGAGTGAGTTGCACAGTTCAGAATACACAAAATGCTTTAGAAAATCCAAAGAACAGCAAGAACTGTCCTTGTATATATCTGCAGCAAATCTTAACTTTCATGGTCACCCAAATAATCCACTGAGTGGAAACATGCTCCCAAACACTCTTCCGTCCCACCAGGGCAATATGTCTAGGCTTATGGTTCGTTGTATGGACCACACATCTTCAATTGCAGGCACCATTTGGTCCTTCTAACACACCAAATCTTCCTGCATGAGCAAAGGCACTGTTGTAATTGTGAACACTATTTTTCCTCAGCAGATTTTTGAGGAACAAAACATTTCTTTCTTGGTCATATTGCTTATCACCCTAATGCACCAAAGTTGCAAGCTGGGCTTTTAAGATCTATGAACTATTCATAGATAATTTAACTCCAGCAATAGACACCATAAAGGAGACAGAATCAACTTTCAAAAAACTAATTTTAATCAAAACAAAAAAATTGTTATCAGTAACAAGTTTATAAAACAGTGATTTAGTTACATAAATAAATTGATATCATTGTATCAAATCTTAATTTCAACTTCATGAGCTTGTTTACATGAGTAATGAAGTACAACCTTTTTACCTATTATAATAAATAAAATGGAGAGCATGAAATAGTTTTTCTAAACAAAAATACCTACAAACATACCTCTAGCATGTTCTCTAATGAAGGGAACAAGAGACATTGGACAACTTTTGCACCAAAACAAAAACTGTTTTAAAAAGCACAAGGATGCAGAACCATCAGCTAAAGCAAAGTCACGATACTGTAATCAAAGTTGGTATTTAATAATATAATGAACGGTTTGGTAGCTAGATCTCCAGTTTGGTTAATTTAAAGCATTAAGACAAGGCAAGATAGAAGGTTGCTTTTGTTTGAGTGATTCTAGAGAAAATAAAATATATTACAAAAATGAATGGAAAAGTAGAACAGTCATACCTACACAACTTTCTGTCCTGCACAGTCAAAATACCTATGCAGAATATATATAATATATATATATATTTGTGCACAAAGGTTAGCTTATTATTAGCTCACTGCAAAGGCGTAATGTATCATGTCAATCATTTTGCATTTTGTGTCCAAAATGATATTTCTTTAAGTTTCCTAGGCTAGGAGGCACAAACCCCAATTCTGGCATACTGTATTCTTAATGCTAAGGCTTGCTGCTCTGGCTGTGTATATTTTGTTGTCCCTCTTTACTATAATGCCTGTTACAAGCATATGTTTATGTGTGTATACATATATATACACACACACACACACACATATGTATACATATATAAAACTTCCCCAGTAGGTATCATTCCAACAATGCAATCCAAAAGATGGCTCTGAATAGATTCTCAGCATATAGTTCACCACCTGAGCCAACCCTGAAGCAAGGCGCACTTTAGTCCTTCAGATTTTTTTTCTTTAAAACCAAGCTACTGCAGCTTCAAGTACTTTGCATTACATATATTTGAATTTTTTTAATAAATTAATGTTAGATTTTTTCAATATTCAGACATCTACTATAATATATATACAGTACAATAAATGCTCTCATACTTTAAAAAATTTATTTTGACAAATCCCTGAGAATGTATGTTGACAGTCGCTAAGTTTCCACATGCATAAGCATTGTGTGCCATGCTTCTGGATGAAGAGCACTGCAAAGCCACATGGTCAGCCTTTTAACTACTAGTATTTCATTTGTTGGTTTGTTTAAATATGTTGAAATATAATAATGAGTTACAAAGGAGCAAAGCTGAATGCATTTGAGGTACTTATCACAGGATGGAGGTGCTTTGTTTGCTTTTTTAAAGCCATTGAAATATATGTTTTGTTTTTGAGGCTGTGAACATATACAGAAAGAACAGGAGAGTGATGTGGGCTTTTGCCACTTGACAACATATACTCAGTGTAAACCAAACCTTTTTTTAATCACACAAAACAGAAGAAAGGAAAAAATTTAAACACACAAACTTTCACAACATGACAGTTTAGTTTTCAAACTCAGTATAACTATACACATATAATACCAGTGTGGCTTTGTTTCTTTAAGTTCAAAAAGATACGAAGGCAAGCTCAAGTAATACCAAACCACCTCCTCCCTTCACTCATTTTCATCAACCAAACCGCTCACGAACCAACATCATCAGTTTCTTTTTGCCTTTGTAGATTTGTTTTAGGTTATCAATAAACTGTGTAAACTGTATGTGTCCATCATGAGCCATTAAGAAGGTCTCTCGGGCCTTGCTGAGGAACTCTATAAACTCACTATAGTGTCGTGGGCTGATGTGAGTGAGACGTGAATGAGTTGTATTAATATAAGCTCCGATCGTGGCATCCAAGAGTTGTCTTAAAGGAGCTTTGTCCAGTGACATGAGCTTACCAGAATTCCTCCTTCCATGGAGTCCCACCATGCCAGGAGTGGTTAAAGTACACCTGCGCAAAATATCTGACAGTACTGTTGCACACTTGACACTTTTGACCACCAGAGGTATTACAGCTGCAAGCTCATTTTTCCCAAGAGAATGGCTGAGTGCACATGCCCAAAGAACATCGTTAATGGCAGGGTGTGTGTCCTGATTGTAAGTCAAGTTGAGATGCGTTATGGCCAAAGTGGCCAGCTTATAGGCCCGCATAGGGTAACCACGGTGCTCCATGTATCGTGCTATAGTAAAAAGCTGTGAGTAGCTCATGTTGGTTGTAGCAGCATCTAGAACGATTTGGTAAGCGGTCTCAAAAGCTATGTGATCCTTTTCACACAGAGTCAGTGCAGAGAGGGCACAGTTTTGAGGATCCTTCATGGCACACTGTAGAGCAAGTGTTCTAGCACTGCTGGCCAGCTTCTCCTGCTGATGACAGTCCAGATGCAGACGGACAATGGTGCTGTTGGACATCACTGTTGTAGCAACAATACTAGTGGCTTCTGTTGGAGTGAAAAGTGTAAACCAGTTTTGCATTATACTGTCCAGTGCATAAACACCTGGGGAGAGAAAGAAAGGATTAGGCACAACTGACAAAACCTAGCAGATATAGATGTTCAGCAAAAGATTATAGTCAAAGTTCTAAGAGGTTGCCAGTACACTGAAGGAGACCAGCTTCAGCAAGAAAAGCTAAACCTGATAATATGTCTGCAAAAGGACATTAAAACAAAGGCTAACTGTGTACACTCCATAGCAATCACTGAAATGCAAATAAGAAAAAAGCCTGCAAGATAAGCTTTTATATCCCAGTGAGAAAATTGAGTTGTTTTACTTGTTATCTAAGACAAATTGTATAACAAGTTCTGGCTCATTTGGTCTTATCATATCATTCAAAAGCAGCCCTCACACCAAACACTTAAAAGGCAATTTTAACTTCTTTTCTTCATGTGCATCTCACAGTACAGCGCATGCACAAAAGAATATTAAAGCATGCCAAATGTCTCATTTAATAGAACACCATGGCATTTAATACTAAGCACAACTTTAAAAGATATAAAATTAAAAATCCTAACCTCTACCCTCTCCCAACAAGCTTTTCAGATACATCTTGTATTGAATTGATATGCACTTGAACATAAAGGTTTTTATAAGGGAAATACTCTGAGCAATATTGTAGAAAGGCTTGGGTTGTGTTAGTGTTTGGTTTGCTTTCCAGTGCAGGTGAGAGGCCGGCACAATGTCATAGCCACGTAACAAAGAAGCATTACACTCTAATCTTGGATTTACAAAGGGGCTTAAAAAATGAAACCAAGAAAACAAACATTGAGAACTCCTTCATGAGATCTTGTATGCCACACAGTGGGATGCAACCTCCACATTTCATTCACCTGTTTTTTGGTTCATCTTCCCCACCACTGACAAGACAGTGCTCTCATCAGTCTTTTGGAGCCTTACCCTTCAGAGCAAGCAAAGTTGTAGCATAGTGTAATATCCCATAACCACTACCCCTTTCTCTGCTGCAGCCTCAAACCCAAACCCAACATGGAGGGAAGAAGGGGAAATCTGGGTTATGAATGTCCCTACCTTGAAGGGGAAAGAAGTTACACTGCATTAATCAAGTATTGTCTCACTTGGCCTGTGCCTAGTCTATTACATGCTCAAAAAACCCACTCAGCACTGATATAATTATTGTCTTCTAAAAAAGGAATTTTAAAAAGGAACAGAAGGTATGAGATATTTGCAGAGCCTGAGTGTTGACAAACAAGATCAAGTCATCTAAGATTAGCTGACAAAAAGGCAGGAGCCCTTGAGAAGCACCTCAGAACATACCTATTTCTGTTGCACATGTTACTAACCACCTCACCATTTCCCGTCGTCGCCAATTCAATGTTGACAGTGTCATCCGCATCACCTATTGAAACAATACAAAGTACAAATTCATCCTATTGTAAAACCAAGACAATATACCAACAATCAGGGATTTAAGTTACTCAAATACACTGAAGTTCAAAATGGCAGCCTCTTGCCTTCTCTGCTCTGTTACCTCTTTTTAGCTGATATGTCAAAAGACTTGATAAATACTACTCAGGTATCTTAGAAAAGCATACAGAGAGTAATTCCAACTGCAGGTCCTTCTAGGCTAGATGAGAAGCTCTGTTTTATTTGGGGGGGAAGAAAAAACCAAACAAAATCCCCACCATCCCACAAAAAAGCCCTCCCGTCCCCAACCAACAACAAAGCCCAATTATTCAATTATTCAAATTAAAGTATGCTGTGTCTCCTCCCTCTATGTATATAAATCTTTAAAGTGGGAACATGTCAACTCCTGCTGGGCAATCTAACCAATCATTTTTCCCCCTTCTGCATTTTTTGGTCATTGGTTTCAACAATACATACAGGAGTCAGAGTGTACTGTGATTTGACTGGCTGCTTATGCTGCAAAGATACATATATACACACTTCCAGATATATCCCAGTATTCTGGGACACAAATTATATTCTCCTCTATACTTCCAGTTGAAGGCAGCAACACTGGAAGAAACAGACAGGTCCAGTCTATTAATATGCCCTCTGCATCAAGAGGTGTATTGTGAAGTGTGGGAACAATGCCAGACACCTAGCATCCTAACCAAGATTAGAACAAGAGAATATTAACCCTAAAGGCTCTGATAATTTGTGTGTTTGCTGAGCATGCTGTGAAAAAATTACTTTGGTGGAAGACCACCATATGAGTGTGTGATGTACTGTGATTGAAAATGATCACATGCATGCAATGCTTGAGACATGTTTTGTGTGTCACAAAACTAGCAGAGGCCCTGAGGACCAATCAGAAGGCAGTTGTTTATCTGTAACAAAATTAAAATAAAAGGGAGCTTGCATGGGAAAGAGAGACAAGAAGAGAAAAACAACACCTAGAGCAGAGTTCAAAGCTATAACACTGCATCAGTGTTTTCTCATTGCTGCCATCTTGATATTGACATTTTGATTTTTTTATATTTAGATTATTTCTTACACTTAGATTTTTCTTTGCATTTGATGTCATCACCAACAGTGAAGAGCTGTCTGAAGAACAGCCATGAGCAGGTTGAAAGCCTGTGGGTAAGGACCAGAGATCAAGGCAACAAAGAGAACCTTGTGGTGTGTGTCTACTACAAGCTACTTGATCAAGGGGAGCCTATTGACAAAGCCTTCTTGCTACAGCTACAGGAGACATTGCACTTGCAAGCTCTCATCCTGCTGGAGGACTTCAACCACCCCAACATTTGCTGGGAAAGTAGCATGGCAAGCTGTAGACAATCCAGGAGACTCCTGGTATGCATGGATGACAACTTATTGAGCCAGGTAATAGATAGCCCTACCAAAGAGGATGTGTTACTACATCTGTTGGTCACCAACACAAGTGAGTTAATCAGGGATGTCAAGATTGGAGGCAGCCTGGGCTGCAGTGATCACACATTGGTGGAGTTTGCAGTCCTGAGGGATATGGGTCAGGTAAGGAGCAAAGTTAAGCCCCTGAACTTTGGGAAAGCAAGCTTCTAGCTCTTAAGGGAGATAGTTGTATCCCTTGGAAGACTGCCCTCGGGGACAAGGGAATGGAACAGAACTGGCAGATCTGTAAGGAAATCTTCCATAAAGCACAAGAGCTAACAATTCACAGGATCAAGAAATCAGGCAAAGAAGACAGGAGACTGGTATGTCTGAGTAGTGACCTGCTGATCAAAGAAAAGGGAAAGAAGCAAATGGATAGGCAGTGGAAACCAGGACAGGTATCCCGGGAAGAGTATAGGGTTGAAGTTCAGTTGTGTAGGGATGGGGTGAGGAAGGCAAAGGTAAAACTGGAACTGAACCTGATAAGGGGTGCAAAGAATAACAGGAAGGGCTTCTACAGGTCTGTGAACCAGAAAAGGAAGGTCAAAGGAGGTATACTCCCCTCAATAAACAGTGCTGGAAAACTGGTAACAACAGATTATGAGGAGGAGGATGAGGTACTCAAAAACTTTTTTTTGCCTCAGTCTTCAATACCTCTCAAGTGGATGGACAGCAGGAAAGGGACTGGGGGAGCAAAGTCCCTCCCACTGTAAGTAAAGATCAGGTTTGTGACTACCTGAGGAACTTGAATGTGCAAAAGTACATGGGACCTGATGAGATGCATCCCAGAGTCTAGAGAAAATTGGCCGATGTAGTTGCCAAGCCACTCTCCATGAAATTTGAAAAGTCGTGACAGATGAAGTCCCAGGTGACTGGAAAAAGGGAAACACTGCACCCATCTTTAAAAAGGGTAGAAAAGAGGACCCTGGGAACTACCACTCTGTCAGCCTCACCTCTGTGCCGGGGAAGATCCTGGAACAGATCCTCCTAGAAGTTCTGCTAAGGCACATGGAGGACAGGGAGGTGATTCAAGACAGCCAGCACAGCTTCACCAAGGACAAGTCCCGCCCGACCAACCCAGTGGCCTTCTATGATGGAGCGACTCTATCACTGGACAAGGGAAGGGCTATAGATGTCATTTATCTGGACATCTGTAAAGCCTTTGACACAGTCCCCCACAACACCCTTTTCTCTAAATTGGAGAGATAGTTTTGATGGGTGGACTGTTTGATGGATAAAAAAGTGATTGGACAGTCACATCCAGAGGGTTGTGGTCAACAGTTCAGAGTCCCAATGGACATTGGTGACAACTGGTGTCCCTCCAAGGATCTGTATTGCAACCAATGTTAATTAAAATCTTCTATATTGACATAGACAAAGGGATAAAATGCACCCTGAGCAAATTTTCAGATGACCCCAAACTAATGGTGCAGTTGACACACCTGAGGGACGGGATCCAATGATTTATCTCTCTGGACAAGGAGTACCTGCAAAGAAGTTCTCTCATAAAGCCAGCAGATTCATAAAAAAAGGACCATAAGCTCTTATTGCTATACCCATGTTTTATATCACTTGTAGTCATTGCCTGGGCAATCACCAACTGTATGAAGTCTAAAAAAGGCAACTGCCAGATTCTGCACCTGAGATGAGGCAACCTTGGATATATGGATAAACTGGGGAACAAGAGGCTGGAGACCAGCACTGTGGAAAGGGACCTGGGGATCCTGGTTGATGGCAAGTTGAATGAGTCAGCAGTGTGTCCTGTCAGCCAGGAGGTCCAACTGGGATGTTGTGGGTTGATGCTGGCCGGATGCCAGGCACCCACCAAAGCCACTCACTCACTTCCCTCTGCAGCTGGACAGGAGAGAGAAAGTTTATTAAAGGGTTCATGGGTTGAGATAAGGACCAGGAGAGAGCGCTCATCAAATGCCATCATGGGCAAAACAGGCTCAACGTAGAGATATGCATTGAATTTATTACACTAACAAAATCAGAGCAGGATAATGAAAAGTTAAATAAAACGTTAAAAGTACCTTTCCCACAACCCTCCCTCTTTCAATCTCTGCCTCCTACCCCAACTGTAGCATTAGCATTAATCCAGTTATAGTAAGCAGCCCAGCTCAACTCCATGAACCAGCCTCTGGGCTGACTGACAGAATCTCACAGCCAATGGGAGCTCTCCTAAAATACAAGCATTTGACTGGTTAAGAGTCTGTGGGGCGTAGAGTTTAGACCAATGTCTGTGAAGCACCAGGAGTTTTGAATCGTTTATAAAAGGGTCTCGGAGACAATAAATGAGGCTGTTTGTCTGAGGAAACATGCGTGAGTCTGTCTTGTGTATCAAGAATAGGAATTCTGTCACAGACATATTTTATGAAAAATCCTTTTGCCAGGATCTTTTCTCCTGAGAAGCTTCAGCTTCTCCATGTTTTGCTGCTTTGGAATGTGATTTGGAGAATTGTTTACCCAGCATGTGAAATTGTTTTTACTCGATGACCAATGACAGCCACCTGTGTTGAGGCTGTGAGCAGTCACAAGATTTTATCATTCCTTTCTATTCCTTGCTAGCCTTCTGATGAAATCCTTTCTTCTATTCTTTTAGTATAGTTTCAATATATCATTTTCTTTTAATCTAATATTTATAATAAAATAATAAATCAGCCTTCCAAAACATGAAGTCAAGATTCTCATCTCTTCCCTTGTCCTGGGACCCCTGCAAATACCACCACAGAACTTCACATCACAAGTGGTGCCACCATGTGAGGATTGAACAGTCCAAGGACCCGAGGAATTGCCAGAGAGACTGAGCGAAAAGCTGAAAAAGAAAGAGGCTGAAAAGAGCCTGAAAATAGGCAGCAAAGGCTGCAGGAACTAACTTTGTGACAAAGGTTGTGGAACATCACAGCCAAAGGGCTGTGATGAAGAGAAACCAGAAAAAGCTGGAAAAGGAAGAGGCTTGAATGAGCCCAGAAGCCGCAGCAAAGGCTGTAGGGATTAAGCTTTGCAACAGGTTGCAGAAAATCACAGCCAAAGGGCTGTGTGGAAAGGAAACTGGAGAAGTTGAAAATAGAAGAAAAACCCCACTGGAGACCATGGGCGCTTGGTTTTCAACATCAGAAAACCCCATGGCACAGTTATGGAAAATTTTCTTTAAGGAATGGGACATAGACTATGATGAAGAAGCGTTATTTGGATTAATTACATGGGCAAAAACCCACAGGTTTGACACAACAAAAGAAACTGGTTTTGACCTTAATACCTGAGAACAAACTGGCCACTGTATATTAAAGGCAGTCTCGAAGGGGGAGGAAAACACAGTAAGAGTTATAAAACCATGGAGGCTTGTTTTGGATTTAATAAGACTATTAAATACTGAACTGTATGGGGAGGACAACACACCGGAGGAGTTTTCGGGGGAGATGGACACCTCACTAAGCCCCCAAAGCACGTGGCAGGACACAATGGCCGGCAATGCCGCCCCACGTGGCCGAGCTGCACTGAACTACCCCCTCACATTGGTATTGTCCCCGGGAGAACCGTCCCCCACAGCTCCCCAGCAGAAAGCGGCCCCACCGCGCAGGGAGATGGGGGCCCAACGGGGTCCCAGAACACCGGGGTGCCCTGTGCTGGCACCCCGAAAATGTCACCCAGTGCCTGCCATGCACAGATGCTGCAGGAGCTTGGATGGCGCCGCCATTTCATCTGAGCAGCCAGTGAGCATGACGCAGCTCCAGCTCCATGCTGTCCCCGTGACCTTCCCCGTCATTGGGGCTGACCATCCCCCTCATCACCATGGAAACACCCGGACTGCCCCTGCCTGGAGCTGGTTGGCTCAACCCCCAAACCGTGCCCACAGCCCCGCCTCTGCAAACCACGCCTGCCTGCCACTGCAACATGGGGATGTAACCGGAGATGACGTTGATACAAATGCCCGGATGTTGTCACTACGTCACACCTGGAAGCACTCCGGAACCAGGAAGCTCCAACACCATAGTACAGAGCCCTGTTCCCTGTACCAGCTTTGGACATGCAGCTGTCACTGTCGCAGCACCATGGCATCTACAATCAAGGTCCCAACAAACTGACAAAGTCCCTACAACCCTGCTGACGCCAGCTCCAGCCCCTTCGATGTTCCAAGCAGGAAACATTCCTACCCAAGACCCGGTAATTTTCTGGACAGAGGTAAAACAAAAGGCTATAGAATGTGGAGATATAGAAGAGGCTGAACTAATTTTGGTACCCATGTGTTCATCATCATCAGAGAATTGGCAACAGGGTGGGAGAATGATTGCAGCATTCCCAGTGGTGCGAGGTAATGGGACAACACCTGACAAATATGTTCCCTTTAATTGGCAAATCATCTCAGAGCTATGCCAGCTAGCTGCTAAACATGGGCTAGGGTCACCTGCTGTTGCAAATATGCTTAGATTTATAACTGCTAGTTAGTTAACCCCATATGATATGAAGCAGATTGTGAAATTACTCTGCACTCCAGTACAATAGATGATGTTTGAATCAAGCTGGAGATCTTATGCAGAAGATCAGGGACTAAAAAACTCAAGAGCTTCACAGTAAGATCCATGTTTTGGGGCAGGGATCTCTCAACTTATGGGACTGTCCCCCATGGAAGACCCACAAACCCAAGCACATTTGAACCACTTTATTCTAGCCCAAGCAAAGGATTTAGCAATGCAAGCTTTAACAAAAATTACAAATATGTCTGTACCCACTCAAAGCTATTCAAGTATAAGGCAAAGACCTGACTAATTGTATATGCAGTTCATAGAACATTTGAAAGATGCTATGGAAAAACAGATATCTAACAGCAAAGCAAGGAGCCAATTAATACTGCAGCTAGCACAAGATTACGCAAACGTGGACTGTAGAAAGGTTATAGATGTAGTACCTAAACAGAATCCATCCCTAGAGGATATGATAAATGCATGTGCTAAGGTTAAGACTGGATCTCATAACATGGATATGCTAGCTAATAGGATTACAGCTGCTGTTAAACAAACTCCCCATAGCTACAGATATGGACAAGGTCACGTGAGAGCAAACTGTCCACAACAGTCCACACCACAAGGGACATTTCAAGGACAGAGGGGTATGAATGCAAACTGTAAACTATGTGGGAGAGTTGGACTTGTAAAAAAAGAATGCTGGTCCAAATTTCATGTTAATGGTCAATTTCTCAAGGACCAGGGAAACGGAAGACCAAGCATGACAGGGAAATGCGTGACAACACAAGCATTTTCCCACCCTCCAGTACAAGCCTGTGTGACCTGCTCTCAGCCAGGACAAGAGGGACAACTAGAATGGATGTATCCACCTCAGTCCCAATAACCATAAACTCGCTACAGGTACATGAAATCTCTCTTAAGTCCCAGAGGCCCATAGGGAAAGGCATGAGTGCTCTCCTTATAGGGAGATCCAGTGCCATGCTACAGGGCATCAATGTGCACCCCAGTGTCATAGATGCTGATTTTACAGGACAAATAAAAGCCATGGTACCAACACCCGTTCCACCCATAACAATCCCTGCAGAAACCAGAATGGCACAGCTCATTTCTTTTAAGTCTTATATCCCCAAAGCAGATTCTAAGGAGGAGACCAAGGCTTCGGATCAACAGGACAGTCCCAGGTGAACTGGACTCAAGTCATAGGAGATCAAAGACCTAACATGGATTGTACTGTTACAATGCCCAAGGCAAAGCCTCCACAGATAAAGGTCAGTGGGATGATTGACAAAGAGGCAGATGTCACCATCATCTCTGCCAATATATGGCCTACATCATGGTCTACTACACCTGCGGGATCTGCTGTCGCTGGCCTCGGAGGGACCACAAAGAGTTGCTTGAGCAGCAATCCTGTGTTGATCAAAAATCCTGAGGGCCAAACAGCTACAATCTGACCTTACATTACTGCTGCACCACTGAGCCTATGGGGGAGGGATTTTTTGTCTGCATGGGGATTTTGGGTGGGTGTGGGAGCTCAGAATATCGCTCCTAACATCCAGAATCACCAAGAAAACCCATGGGGGGCTCGGAGGTCCTGGAATGTTGCCAGGCATTCTTGGTGACTGGACTTTGACCCTTCAGAGGGTGTGTATGAGGACATGAGAATGACCACAGTTTAAGTGGTGGAGGGATTATATATTTTCAGGGTAAAATATGTATTTTCAGATTATGGTACAGGGAGACAAGATGGAGGAATCGGGGCGTGTCTCATGCTTCTTCTTTCTTCTTCTTGTCTTCCATCTTCTGTGGTGGTGTTGGTACTTGGGGATTGGTTTGTGGTGAAGGTGCACTTGTCAATAAGGGTGAATAGTATTGGGAATAAAAGGTAAATATAATGTACATAGTTTTTGTTATAAAAGGACACGACCGCCCAGTGAGTGGTTAGAGTGCCCTTGGCTGCCTTGCTGGTCAGATCCCAGCTGGCAGAAAGGAAAATCTCTGTGAGATAAAAATTAATAAACATTCTGAAGACCGAAGCATTGAAGAGTCCAGACTCGTCCTTTGATCCACGAGCTGCCCCGAACCATCCTGCACATGCCCGAGCAGAGATAACAGCCAGATTGAGCAGGTGGGGACAGATTTTTAACAGGGGCCACTGTGTTAAAGGGCGTAAGGTGTCCCACACCAGCTCTGAAATGGCTTACTACTCAGCCTGTTTTGGTGCCGCAGTGTCCCCTTGAAGAAGAAAAACTAGATGCCCTAAATTCATTAGTACAAGAACAACTAGCACAAGGACACATAGAATCGTCTATGAGCCCTTGGAACACCCCTGTATTTGTTGAAAAAAAAAATCTGATAAATGGAGGCTGCTCCATGACCTAAAAAAAATCAATTCAGTGATGGAAGGCGTGGGGTCTTTACAAGCTGCTATGCCTTCCCCCACAATGATACCTGCCTCCTGGGATTTCCTGATTGTGGACCTGAAGGATCGCTTTTTCACTATTCCACTACACCCAGACAATATCCCAAAGTTTGCCTTTACAGTGCCCTCCTGTGGGATTCACATTCTCTGAACCTAAGAGAAGCAGTGAGAGAAGCAGAGAAAAGAATGATCAAGACAATTCTTATCTCATTTGCTGTGCCTGTGTTTGTGCCAAAGTAGAATGCAATATGAAGATTGTTTACCCAAAGTGATGGTTTTTTGTTTCCTTGGCCTATCAGGGCCAAGTGCGTGTCCAGACTGTCAATCAGCAAACAGTCACAAGATTTTGTTCAGTTGAGTGCTTGTGCAGTTTCAGTTTAGATGTAGTGCAATATAGTGTAATATAGTATAGAATAATATAGTATAATAAAGTAATTAATTAACCTTCTGATATCATGGAGTCAGATGCATCATTCTTCTCTTGTCGGGGGCTCACTGCTTTTACAATACCCTCCATTAATAACGCTGCACCAGCACAGCATTATCAGTGTTGTGTACTTCCACGAGGAATGCGCAACAGTCCCAGTATCTGTCAATGGTACGTTGTGAGACAGAGTGGAAATTTTCCAGAGTAGAAATCCATTTCAGATTTAGGTAAATTAAATCTTGAATTAAGTCTGTAGCTTGCAAACATAGCTGTTTGGTGTGACTGCCTGTTCTCTCAAATAAACCTATGCTTGAAGAAACTGCTTCAGCCGAAGGATAGAGATAAGAGGGGGGCCCCTTTAACTTTGAAACAGATGGAGAGGCTGCAGGAGACAGGGAAGGATGACCCAGGAGTTCTTTCTGTATTTTCTGATAAAAAAAACTATCTGCAAGGGTAACTAGCTGCAAGTGTAACAAGAAATCAGTAACATAAATATGTATGAACCTATTGTGAAATTGCATGCATATGGATTAGTAAGGGAGATAAAAAAAGGATCTGGAGTTCCCAGAGGTACACGTCTTTTAAGGGGAGCGATCCTCACATGCGTCCAGCGCTGTAATAAACATATGGGCTTTACAACTTTTACAAAGTTGTGGAGTTTTTTTCTTTCAGCAAATCAGTTGCACAGGCACTCTCATCTGTGAGAGAACAGTTTCCAGGGGATGACATTCTGATTGTAACCCAAACAAAAAGGGAACTCTTGCAGATTCAGCCAAACCTGCTGCAAGCATTAAAGTCGTTTGGGCTGCAGGTAGCACCAGAGAAAGTGCAAAAGCAAGCACCCTGGAAATATTTAAGACTCAAAATAATGAACCAAACGATACAGCCACAAGCAATCCAATTTTCCACCAAAACTGAGACTTTAAATGATGCACAGAAACTTTTGGGTATTGTAAACTGGGTCAGGTCATACTTAGGGATAACCAATTCTCAATTAGCACCCTTTTTCGACCTCCTGAGAGGGGATCCTGAATTGACTTCCTCCAGAAAACCAACCCCAGAGGCAAAAGCTGCTCTTGAAACAGTACAGCAAGCTATCACAAAGAGACAGGTCCACCGGATACGCCCTGAGGTGTGTATCACTATTCATTATCATTGTTGACTCTCATATTATTGGTATTATTGGACAGTGGAATACGCACTGGCCTGACCCTTTGCGCATCCTAGAGTGGGTATTCTTACTTCACCGACCATAAAAGACTGCACCTACCGTCTCTGAGCTAACAGCACAGTTAATCATCAAATGTTATCACAGGTGTCTGCAATTAAATGCAAGAGATCCTTCCTAAATCATTATTCCTACAACACAAGAGGATTTTGAATGGAGTCTTGCTAACTGTACAGCCTTGCAATGTGCTTTACAAAATTTTACCAGTCAAATCACTTACCACTTGCTGAGCCATAGATTGCTAAAGCTAAGTGGTGAAACCACACTATCTCTAAAGCCCCTAAATAGCCAAACACCTCTAAAGGGTGTTACGGTTTTTACTGATGGCTCTGGGAAAATGGGAAAAGCCACTGTGACATGGAAAGAGGAAGACGAGTGGCAAACGCTGAAGGGACATGAGAATGGATCACCTGTGGTAGTTTTGCAGGAAATGGGACTTCTGGGATATGCTGTGGTCACCAATAGGTGTTCAGATTTTAATATTAGCACCTGGGGTGGCCACTGGGGACATTTGGACACGCCTCTGAGAACACAGATAGGGGTTAAAAAACAGAGCACTTGTGGGGGAAGTTCCTTTTGGGTTCCGGTGAGGGAGCAGGTCGGACCTTCCCCCACCCGGTGTCTCCTGCTGGGCGGGGGAGGGGAAAAGCCACGCGGCCCGGGAGAGGTAGGCCTGACCCTGAGGGGTGGAAGGGTGGAAGAACGAAGTACCGGGAAGCACCGAGCAGCTCGTTTCCCCCACACCCCCCCCCCCCCACCTTTGGAGACAGAGAGAGAGTGCAGCCTGTGCTTGAGACTGTGTTACTGTCATGGTTTGACACTGGCACAATGCCAATGCCCCCATGAGAACATCTTCTCCCTGGTGTCTGCTGTGAGATGGTACCCGGAATAAACAAAGCAGGCTCTTACTTAGGGGAAAGAGAAAAAAAAAACTTTATTACCTAAACTACAAAAAGTAAACTACAAAGGAGGAGAGAAAAAAAAAACACACAAGGAAAATGAAAACCGCACCGAAACACTCCCCCTCCTCCTCCCACCAAATTCCCAATATATTTACATTCCCCAAAATTATCAACCCTCGGTCTGGCACCACCCTTTGAATAATCAAATCCTCAGTTCATTAAGAGTAGGAGTCCTTCCCTGTGCCATGGGCTGCTTGTCACACGCAGCACCGCCCGGAGATCCTTTTACCATTGTGACATCTTCCTTCCATGCCCGGTGCTCTCACCACCACGCATGGGGCAGGGGCCTGCTTCGAGGGTGGTCTTTTTAAGGATGCCTCGTCCCGTTCCAAACAGAGCACAGTCTCACATCTGGGACCTCTGTGCCCCCCATTTCCTTCACACCCCCTGGGGCCGAGGGGTCTCAACACTGAACTCTCTTGGCTCTGAGTCCTTGCTTCCCCCTGGATGCAGTCTCTGTATCACAAGGAAACAGTCCATGGCTATACAAAAAAGAGTCCAGAAAAAAAATGCCACTCCATCTTCTCCATCCCTCTAACATCTCTCTCTCTGTCTTGCCATACCTCCTCACTGGCCCATTTCCTTCTTCATCCTCTACTCTTATCTCTCTCCTAGGAAGGGTTAATGTTCTGTAAAGTTTTCATTGTCCACAAAGGGTTAAAAGCTCTCACAAGTGGCTGGGCTCCCTGCCACACCACACCCCCCCCCTCTTCCACCGCAGCAGCACATGGTATCACATTCCAAGATAACAGTCCCAGGCACGGTGCTCTCTCTCTCTCTGGGTGTGGGGGGGGGGGGCTGTCCAATGTCTCCTGGGGTCTCTCTCTCTCTCTCTTCCACCCTTCCACCCTCGGGGGGGGGCAGGCCTACCTCTCCCGGGCCGCATGGCTTTTTCCCCTCCCCCCGCCCAGCTAGCAGCTGGGCCAGGGGGAGAGATCTAACGCTTCCCGCCGGAAATTCAAAGAGAGCTCCAAGGGGGAAGAGCTCTGCTTTTAACCCTTGTGTGGGTGTTCTCAGAGGCATGTCCAAACGGCCCCATTGGCCACACCAGGTGCCAATCTTAAAATCTGAGCACCCATTGGCCTGACCACAGCATATCCCAGAAATCCCAAAAAACATATTTCCTGTGAAACCACCACAGTTACCTTGAAACTTGATAAATATATGCCAGCAGCAGGCAGCACGGCTGAGAAGAAGAAGGGGGGAGGTGCACTGAGAGAGAGTTCAGCCACTTGGAAGAACTTTTAACCCCTTTTGTGGATAATGAAAACTCTGCAGAGCATTGACTTTTCCTGGAGAGGAGACGGAGTAGAGGGTGAAGAAGGAACTGAGTAAGTGAGGTGGAGGTCTGAGCAAGGAAGAGAGAGAAGAGCCTTAGTGGGCAGAGATGATGGAGTAGCTTATGCTGGACTCTTTTGTGTAGCCATGGACAGAGCCATGTTTCCTTGTAATACAGAGACTGCGTCCAGGGGGAGGCCAGGCCTCAGAACCAGGAGGGTTCAGTGAGGGTACCCCTCGGCCCCAGGGGGTGTAAAAGAAATGGGGGGGGCAGAGGTCCCAAAAGAGAGACTGTGCCTTTTTTGGAGTGAGAAAATGCATCCTTAAAAAGACCACCCTTGAAGCAGCTCTTTGGTCCGTGTTTCAGTGCTGAGAGCACTGAACATGAAAAGGAAGAGGTCACCATGGCCACCAGAAGGACTCCTCCCCTCTGGATGAACTGAGGGTTTGAATATCTAAAGGGTGGTGCCAGACTGAGTGTTGATAATTTTGGGAAATGTAAATGTATTGGGAATTTGGTGGGGAGGAGGAGGAGAAGATGTATCTGTGCAGTTTTCATTTTCCTTGTGTGTGTTTTTTTTTCTTTCTCTGTAGTTTAGTTTTTGTAGTTTAGTTAATAAAGTTTTTTTTTCCCCTAAGTAGGAGCCTGCTTTGCTTATTCCTGGTCACACCTCACAGCAGACACCAGGGAGAGGGTATTCTCATGGGGGCGCTGGCATTGTGCCAGTGTCAAACCATGACACCACCCCAATTAGTAGAGCTATGTGCTGTAGCTATGGCTTTCCAACATTTTCGTCACACTCCTCTAAATGTTGTAACAGACACTGCATATGTCACTGACATCACACAAAAATTAGACTGAACAATATTAAAAGAAATTAATAATGCACAACTGTTTAACTTACTCAGAACTCTATGCCTCACCATTCAATCCAGGATTTGCCTGTATTACGTCCTACACATCAGAAGCCACACAAATTTACCAGGTTTTATCACAGAGGGAAATGCCAGAGCAGATATGCTAGCTAGCCCTGCTTGGATGGCACCACAACCAGATACACTGGCACAAGCAAAGGCATCACATGATTTTTTCCACCAAGGTGTTCAAGCCTTACAGTGGCAATTTCAGCTGTCAAACACAGAGGCTTATAATATTGTTAGCATCTGTGCTGACTGCCAAGGCTACGCTGCACCACTGCAGATGGGGGCAAACCCTCGTGGACTGCGTGCTTTGCAAATCTGGCAAACTGATGTCACACACATCTCTGAATTTGGCCATTTAAAATATGTGCATGTCTCATTTTATACCTTTTCATTAGCAATGTGGGCTACAGTACATACAGGAGAAAAGGGTCGGGATGCCATCGCACACTGGCGGTCAGCTTTTGCAGTTCTGGGAATCACTCACACTATCAAAACTGACAATGGGCCAGCATACATCTCTCAGAAAACTAGACAATTCCTACAGCCTTGGGGTGTATCACACCAAACCTGTATCCCCCATTCAGCGACTGGATAAGCCATAGTGGAAAGAGCACATGGTACCTTAAAGGGTATATTCAATAAACAAAAGGGAGGTATGTGTGGTGAGACCTCACAGAGCAGAATAACTAAAGCCATATGCACACTACATCATTTACCAGTATTGGAAAGATCCCAGAACCCAGTTATACTGAACCATTTCCCATCACTACAATCGTCTAGTGATATCCAGATGCCTAAACCCAAGGTAATGGTAAAAGACCTCCTCACCAATACATGGGGAGGTCCCTGGGCCATAATTACTTGGGGACGGGGATATGCGTGCATTTCAACAGACAGTGGGACACTGGATACCTGCCAGATGCATCCGGCCTGCCCTGCATCCTGCTCAGAATCATAGCACCAGCCCGATGTCCCTCCAACAGACATTACAGAGCCATGTAACCAGAACAATAAGTAACTACCTCATAGGAATCTGGAACTTTTGAAATAGCAGTTCATATAAGGACTCTGTTAATTTATGAATTGCCTTATCTGTTAAGCTTGTACCAAAGATGAATGTTTCTATGTTTTCTAATTTCAGTTCAGAATTAAGATATAACTTACAGCTTTGTTTACAGACTGTTTTCTGTTTACAATTTTTTTTCTCTAGTAGCTAGACTTCCTTCATCAGTTTTAGGAGTTAAGTAGCTTGTTGTTGTTAAAATAAGCTATGATTTGTAACCTAAACATTAAGAAATTCCTACCTACAGACTCTAAACCAATATACTGCACCTTCACTAATATATGTCATGCAAATTAAAATCATGCTGTTTCTGTCACCCTGTTTGCTAGGGACTCCTACAAATAGATGACAAAGAACAGATCTCAATTTTTAGTAAAGAAACAGGGTGAGATGTAGCATTAGCATTAATCCAGTTATAATAAGCAGCCCAGCTCAGCTCCATGAACCAGCCTTTGGGCTGACTGACAGAAGCTGACAGAGCCAATGGGAGCTCTCCTAAAATACAAACATTTGACTGGTTAAGAGTCTGTGGGGTGTAGAGTTTAGACCAATGTCTGTGAAGCACCAGGAGTTTTGAATTGTCTATAAAAGGGTCTCGGAGACAATAAACGAGGCTGTTTGTCTGAGGAAACACACATGAGTCTGTCTTATGTCTCAAGCATAGGAACTCCAGGTCACACCCAGCAGCACAAGGGGACAGGTGTTATAGATACATATTATAATATTGGCTTTTTGCAAATATTAAAATGGATTTTATATGTGTAAGGTAAAGTAACTTTGTTATAAAGATATAGTTTTTATTTCTGTTGTTAATTAAGCTTGGAAATAGTAGTGAAATAGCTGATATAAGTATGCTTGTGTTAAAATGCTTGCTTGGATGGGATAACATCCAATGAACATATGAAGAAGACGCTGCAGATATGCCAACTATCAGCACTCACCACCTGAAGACAGTGCGGACCAAGGCCCAAAAACTGGAAGTGATAAGAATGGACTAAAACCACAACCAAGGAATATGCATGCTCTAAAAAGGTGGACTCAAGAAGGAGATATACTAAACAATTCTTGGAACATGTAAACTAGTTTGGGGAAAAGTTTACTATGCATAAGGGTCTATGAATGTGCAACAGGCTGATGTAATGGAAAAGGTATTTAAGGGGTATCTCCGAAGATAACAGTGTGCTCTTGGCTGAGTGTGTCCATAATAACCTTTGCTCTATGGTCCTTGTCTCCTATTGTCCTTTATTAAACTTTTTTAATTTTCACAGGAGAGTGAACGTGTTTTTCACACAGGGAATGGGAGTTATGGTCAGTTCATCACCCGTATCTTCTCCTGCTGCTTAGGGAGAGGAGTTGTTCCCCTGCTGCACCATGGAGTCCCTCCCACAGGAGACAGTTCTTGGTGAATTTCTGATGTGAGTCCATCCCACAGGCAAGAGTCCCCCCCAAACTGCTGCAGTGTGGGTCACTCTTCCACGGGGTGCAGCCCTTCAAGGATGGGGTGCAGTCCTTCAAGGACAGGCTGCTCCAGCATGGGAGCAGGTCCCCTTTCTCCATGGGTCTCCCTCAGGGTCACAGCCTCCTCTCAGGCATTTACCTGTTCTGTCATGGGGCTCCTGCATGGGTTGCGGGTGGATCTCTGCATCCCCATGGATCTCCATGGGCTGCAAGAGGACAGCCTGCTTCACCGTGTTCTTTACCACAGGCTGCAGAGGAATCCCAGCTCTGGAGCCTGGAGCACCTCGTCCCCCTCCTTCTTCACTGACCTTGGTGCCTATAGAGTTGTTCTTCTCACATGTTCTCACTCCCTTCTTCTCTGGCTGAAATTGCAACTGCACCACAATTTTTTTGTTTTTCTTTCTTCTTAAATCTGTTATCACAGAGGTGTTACCACCATTTCTAATTGGCCCAGGCTTGACCAGTGGCACATCCATCTTTGGAGTGACCAGGGACTGGCTCTGCTGGACATGAAAGAAGCTTCTAGCAGCTTCCCACAAAAGCCACCCCTGTAGCCCTGACCGCCTACCAGTACCAAAACCAGGCCATGCAAAACCAATACACTGGACTTCCTGTATCAATGCACACACAAATTGAAGGCTAACACTCTTCCATTATCCAAGAAGAATTTTCAGCTTTCCCTGGTGAGAGAGTGGACTGTTAATGGTTAATGGCTCAAACAATCAGTAGGATGCTGTGCTGATGATGAGCACAGTAACCAATTAGTTGCAGAGGGCGTGCACACCAACCACCTCAGTCTACAAGATGGGTATGGAACGAGATAAGGGAAGAGGCTGGAAAGAGGCAAATCCTGCCAGGTGGAATAGTGCTTTTTATTATGCCATTGTCCTTATACAAGTGGCTCAGGTGTGAAAATTCCCTTCCAGACAAGCACTGGGACATTCACACAGAACATTCACAAGTAGGCCTAAAGGTATTCATCCCTTCTGAAGGCCCATAATTGACTCAATTATGCTGACCTAAGAGGCAGCTGTAATGTATTAGAAGGTGTCATAAACCATCAAAGACTCCCAAAGTTTCCAGTGATCCACAGCATTATAAAATTAAGTGTGAAACTCCCCAATGAGCCTGAGCATATATTATCCCTATTGGACTTTGTGTTTCTTGGGCTTTCCCCATCCCTGATGGATTGAGACTGCAACCATCACTTCAAACAATGGACATTGCAACTGCAACAAACAGATCTCATCACTGGACTCGGGTGGTGATTTTATACCCTTTTACTCTTATCCTTTCTTTCTCTTTTTTTTCCTTAATACATTTCCGTACGTGTTATGCTTTTATATTGCTATATTACAATAGATAAGCAAATGACTACAGACCTGCTTCCCATTGCACCCAAGTTGTTCTAAAATAAACCCTACATATATATATATTTACAAACACCAAGCATTCAGTGTCATTTCACTCTAATCCACTCCAAGGGATCTATTAGCAAGAACCTGGGTTATCCTCGCCTTTTGAAGTGTGTTGTAACACGCATCATAACGCCTCCAAGAAGACTGAATCCAAGAGAAAATAGAGGGTATGGAAAGATGGCTGAGGGTAAAATGAGAGGAAACTGAGAAATTATATTCACATCCTAACAGAAGTTATAATGGTACAGAAATTATAAGATAAAATGCAGCTGCTACTCCCTGGATGGAATGTGGTTGGCATGCTGAAAACCTATTCCATGATGATTCCCCACACCCACAATTTGCAGCCATAGCACCTGCTAAAGGGGATGGAATGGAAGGCGGAGCAGCGTGGAGACACAGTGGCCAGTCTCTGTAGAAATCCTTGCAGGGAGGGGAACTCCATGGTACTTTGCAGCTGATGAACCCCATAGCACCTGTCACCCAAGGGAGAGATATGTAGTGCTGCTGAGCCAACAACTGTGGTGAAATCATTCTCCTTGGATGAACTTGGTTCCTTATAGCCTAATTATGATTTTAACACATACTTCCATTTACCTCCCTCCAAGGTACAACCACCCCCCACTAGGCATGCACTCTAGATTTTATTGACTATATCTTTAAGACTGAAGTGAGACAATTTTACACCAATCAGTAACAAAGGTATACATGACTAGAGTCACTCAAGCTCTACCTAAAAATAACGAAGTAGTATAAAAGTAAGTCGAGAATGGGGGAAAAGTTAAGGAAGACTCCATCATAACTACTGGGATCAGTCGATGAGCTGAACCTGTCTTCTCCCCCATAGGGACACTTACTGGTTAAGAATCATATGCTATATACACTGAATATTTTATTGAGGATTAGACTTTGTATCTGTATTGCTTTGAATACATTTTTTGTAGTCAGAAACTATAACCAACACTCCTCAAATCTTAACCTGTCACAATTTTATATTAATAAAGTGTTATTCCATAAACTGTTAGTGAGTTCTTCACAGGCATTAGCAGTTGCCAGCAGCAGATAACATACTCAAATAGAGTGGAAGACCTGCTGAGGGGTCTCCCTTATGATGTTAGTGTGTGTCCTTTAATAAGTAATTTAATCCAGCAGGACTGTTCAGTGAAGGATTCCCCTAATGGGACCCTGACAGACTGGACCAGCACAAGCACAAGGGTTTTGACTTTCCAGGGGTGCTGACAGACAAATCAAACACTAAGGGTCAAGGAAATCTCCCCTTTTCATGTGACACAGGGTTATGAACTGAATTTTGCTATTGGTGAAGGAGGAAAAAATAAAAAATAAAAAAAAAGAAAAAAGAAAAAAAGAAAAAAAAAGAAAAAAAAAGAAAAAAAGAAAAAAGAAAAAAAGAAAAAAAGAAAAAAAGAAAAAAAGAAAAAAAGAAAAAAAGAAGGTGTGAATGACTACTTCTACATAGAATCATAGAATATCCTGAGTTAGAAAGGACCCACAAGAATCACTGAGTCCCACTCCTGGCCCTGGATGGGACAACCCCAAGAATCCCATCATGTGCCTGAGAGTGTTGTCCAAATGTTTCTTGAACTCTGCCAGGCTTGGTGCTGTGACCACTTCCCTGGGAAGCCTGTTCCAGTGCCCAGCCTCTGGGTGAAGAATCTTTTTCTGATATCCAACTGTGCTGGTTTTGCATCACGGAAGTGATGTTCTAAGAGAAGCTGCTAGCAGTTTACTCCGTGTCTGTCAAAAAAACCCAATCAGTAATTAGCTTTAAGAATTGACAATCTGTTAAACTACCGAGAAACTACGCTTCTGTGAACACCCATGGTAAAAACAAAACTCCTGGCAATTTTCCCTTTTCCAGCCTGAGATCAGATAATATTGCCGGCCTGGCCCCTGTCTCAGCCGGCTGGGCTCCCCCTGCTACGGGGCCAGGCCCTGTCCCAGGGACCCCACTAGGCCCCATCTGCTGCTGAGCAGGGGGAGGGGAGGCCGCGGGGCCATGGTCAGGCCGCACCCAGATTCTACCACCATTGAGATTCACCCGCAACCACTGGGCAAGGGGGAGGAGAAGCCATTGGCCCCCAGCCATGCTGCTGCTGTGTTCTAGTCTGGCTGCTGAGATGCTGGCCCTCCCGCAGCACAGCTGATCCTAACACAGCCCTAGCGCAGCCGCTGCAGAAACCTCTATCTTAAAACAGCTCTGGCTGCAAGCTACTGAGCTGGCCAGGGTCACGTGACCATCTGCAGGCCCTGGGCGAGATATTAACTCTTTTAGTGCTTTAATCCTCTCTCAGGTGAGAGAAAAGGACAAAGTGCAGGCACGTAAGAAAACAACATAAAATCACCAAAGTCAATAAAGAAGTCAGGTCCCAGATGGGAGGGATGAGGAGATACCTTTAGTTTTAGGCTAAAAATCCTCTTATTAAGCTATAGAAAAAGATATAATTGAAACATCAGACACTTTTTTTCCTATAACACATTAAAAAGTATAGGGAGATTACTTGTTTAAATTGTATCTAGCAAAGGCCTCCATGCTAAAGTAAACAAATCTTAAAGTAGCTGTGATCCCATGAGACGTTTGAACAGAGAAAGAGAGAAGAGTGATGAAGACCCTGTGCCCCCAGGGAGAGAAGATGATCTCTGTTCCCAGAGATGAAGATGATTTCAAAGACAGATAATGAGAACGTTTACTCTTAAACAGCTCGTCTTTAAACTAAGACCCCATAAGTTAACATAGCTCATAAACACAACTGTAAGAAAAGCTGTAAAAATAAGAAGGACTTCACAATTACAGATTTTCCAGGCGATTGCTATTCGTGGGAATTAAAAGCCACAAAAGAACTGTTTTCTTGTGGAGAAGTCTCCATAAATTTACTAGAGGGACTCCCCTCCCTAAGTGAACTGCAGAAAGACTATTCTAAAAGTAATCAACTGACTAAATTATTTCTGTACGTTGTTAGTAAGAAAGAAAAGGTTTTAGGGGGGAGAAAAAGTGTTCTAAAAGTTTTATTCTGATTTTTTTTCTTTCTTTTAGTTACTGGTAATAAAGCTTTCTTTATATCCTTTTAAAGTTTTGAGCTGGCTTTGCCTTCCTCCTAATCCTATCTCACAGCAGGAAATGAGTAAGTATATTCTAGTAAGTACACTGGCGTTTGGCCAGCGCTAAACCCACCACACCAACCTAACCCTCCCCCGACACAGCCTCATCCCATTCCCTCAGGTCCTGTCACTGGTCACCACAGAGATCAGTGTCTGCCCCTCCTCTTCCCCTCATGAGGAAGTTGTAGACCGCCATGAGGTCTCCCCTCAGTCTCCTCTTCTCTAGGCTGAACAAACCAAGCAACCTCAGGCACTCCTCGTATGACTTCCCCTCTTGACCCTTCACCATCTTTGTAGCCCTCCTTTGGATTCTCTCTAATAACTTTACATCCTTCTTATATTGTGGCATCCAAAACCGCACACAGGACTCGATGTGAGGCTGCACCAGCACAGAGTAGAGCAGGACAATCACCTCCCTTGACCGGCTGGCAATGCTGTGCCTGATGCACCCCAGGTCACAGTTGTCCCTCCTGACTGCCAGGGCACACTGCTGACTCATATTCAACTTGCCATCGACCAGGACCCCCAGATCCTGGTCTCTTATGAGGAGACGCTGCGGAAGCTGGGCCCGTTTGGTCTAGACAAGGGAAGACTGAGAGGGGATGTCGTCAGTACATACAAATATCTCAAAGGTGCGTGTCAAGTGGATGGTGCTAGACTCATTTCAGTGGTGCTCAGTGACAGGTTAAGGAGCAATGGACATAAAGTAAAACATCAGATGTTCCACCTCAACATGAGGAAGAACTTCTTTCCATTGAGGGTGGCAGAGCATTGGAACAGGCTGCCCAGGGAAGGTGTGGAGTCTCCTCTGGAGACATTCCAAACCTGTGGACAGTTTTTTTACTGAGACATAGTCCATGGGAAAAGTACCGTGAGAAAGAGCATCTGAGTAGGTAACATCTGCCTAATTCAAGGACATGGTTTCTTTGAGCAAGAAGTTGTTTTATAAACTATGTGATAACAGGAGGTAAAAAAGAAGCCACAAACATCTTGAGAAAAGGTGTGGCTGACTTTTATAGCTGACCAATAGTGAGCTCTAGTTTTGCAATATGCATGAGCCTTATTACTGTGATTATAAAAGTACTGCTGTTAATCAATAAAGTTGAGATTTTGCTGCATTAGGAGGATGAGCAAGTCTCCCGTCGACTTCGTCACAAACCCATCTGTATGCATTCCTCTGTAACCTGTTCTAGGTGACCCTGCTTGGTAGGGGAATTGAACTAGATAATCTCAAAAGGTCCTTTCCAACCCTAACTGTTCTTTGATTCTAATTGTGTCTCTTTCTGCAGCTGTGCTTTCCAGCCTCTTGTTCCCCAGTCTGTTCACACATCCAGGGTTGACCCATCCCAGGTGCAGAAACTGGCACTTGTCTTTGTTAAACTCCATATGGTTGGTGACTGCCTGTGGATGTGACAGCCTGGTCAGAGAGCGAGAAAACTAGATGAGTTTTCCCAGAATCAGCCTGGGACACTTTAGGGAGTTGAAGATAAACAATGATAGCTTATTATTATAAACAACCTGCAGGTGGTGTTTTTCCTACTGTCCATTTTCTTGTTATTCTCAAAGATTGTTTATAAAAGAGCATCTTGTTAATTAGCCAATCAGGTGAAATGTATTAACTAAATGACCAATCAGGTCTACCTGGATCTGAACAGTGTATAAAAGAGCAATCTAAATTAAAGACATGCGCTTTATGCCAATCAGCCTTCTGGTGAGTCTATGTCATTTCTTAGTAAACAGTGACAATTGCCCAGCCCTCTGATCTGTCCACATCTCTCTACAGGGCCTCTCTGCCTCTGAGGGAGTCAGCAATTCCTTCCACTTTAGTATCCTTGGCAAACTTACTTAGTATCCCTTTGAGTTCTGCTTCCAAGTAGTTTCTGAAGATGTTGGACATGCTAAGGCCTGAACAGCAGGCTGTGTTGGTTTTGCAGGGTCTGGTTTTTGGTAGGGGGGTGGGGGGGGGACACACGGAGTTGCCTTCTGTGAGAAGCTGCTAGAAGCTTCCACCGTGTCCAGCAGAGCCAATCCTTGATGGCTCTGAAGATGGGCATGCTGCTGGCCAAGCCTGGGCCAATTAGAGATGATGGTAATGCCTCTGTGATAACATATTTAAGAAGAAAATCAAGAAAAAGTGGGGGTGCAATTTGAATTCCAGCTAGAGAAGAGGAGGAGGTGAGAACATGCGAGGGAAACAACATGGAGACACCAAGGTCAGTGAAGAAGGACAGGGAGGAGGTGCTCCAGGTGCCGGAACTGAGATTCCTCTGAAGGCCATGGTGCAGATCATGGTGAAGCAGGCTGTCCCCCTATAGCCCATGGAGGTCCACGGGGGATGCAGAGATCCACCCACAGCCCGTGGGGGAGGTGCTCATGCTGAAACAGGTGGATGCCTGGAAGAGGCTGTGATCCAATGGGAAACCTGGTGGAGCGTGGGGGCCCCTGCTTCCAGTCTGGAGCAGCCTATTCTTAGAGGACTTCACCCCATGGAAGAGTGACCCAGGCCGCAGCAGTTTTGGGAGGATTGTTTGCCTGTGGGAGGGGCTCACGTTACAGCAGTTTTGGGAGGACTGCTGCTTGTGAGATTGGAACCACATTGGAGTTCACAAAAAATTGTCTCCCATAGGAAGGGACCCCACAGCTTAGCAGGGGAAGGACTTCTCTCCCTGAACAGTGGAAGATCATCTTGGGTGATGAAGTTGAGGCAGAGTGGAAATTTTCCAGGGTAGAAATCCATTTTGATTTAGCTGGAATGTACATCTTTAAGTATGTATCTTGCTGTGTAGTCTGGCTGCAAAAAGCCTAGGCTCAGAGAAACTGCTTCAGTGAAGGACAGAGATAAGGGGGAGGAGACAAAGGGTGATAGAGAGAGACAGAGACTGCTGTGAGAGCAGGTCAGCCTGACCTAGGAATTCTTTCTAATAAAGAAGAACTAGTGGCAAATGTCACGCGAAATTCATAAAAATGAATATGTGTGAACCTATGGTGAAATTGTATGCATATGTATTTGAGATGGGGATAAAAAGGGACCTGAAGTTCCCAGAAGTACGCATGTCATTTTAGGGGAACGATTCCCACATGCTTCCAGCGCTGTAATAAACATACCGGCTTTACAACTTTCACAAAAGTTGTGGAGTTTTGTTTATCTCCGCAAAACAAAGTGAACAAAACCCCCATGCCCTGTCTCCATGCACTGTTGGTGGGAAGGAGGGAGGGGTTGTGGGAAAAAAGGTGCTTTTAAGGGCTTATTTTACTTCTCATTATCCTCCTGTGATTTTGTTAGTAATAAATTCACTTTGTACCTCTAAGCCAAGCCTGTTTTGCCCTTGGAGTGTTTTCTCCCAGTCCTTATCTCAACTCATGAACCTTTCATTAATTTTTTGTCTCCTCTGCCCAGCTATGGCAGGGGAGGGTGAGCGAGCAACTTTCATGCGTGTCTGGCATTTGGCCAGTGTCAAACCACAACACAGGCCTAAGCCTGAGTTGACTTACAGGATGAATCTTGAGCATGAAGCTATTAATACCATCAAGGTTCTTTAGTTAAAAATAGATTATTAAAACATTTATATTAGTTATTTTTAATGCCAAACTAGCTGGTGTAGAGATATTTCTATAACCCTGTGTAGGATATATCAAGAAATGCTTTCAACAACTATCCCTAAAAACTTGTTAGAATACTTTAGGGTTTAGGCTCTGGTCAAGCCCCGGCCCCAGCTGGTTGGGAAGTGGCCCATCAGAACCAGATGTTTTCTGCACAAAAAGGTAAACAAGTAATTTGGACTTGTCAGTTTGGTCCTAAAAAAGCTAGACCCCTTTTTTGGGTGAACTGGAGACCTCACCTATGGGTGGATGCACTGTGTAGGATTTTCCCAATTGCTGGGAAGGGTTGTCCAGGTCCTTGTTGTAAAACAGGGCTCCCCAGCAACTGCAGACTCTGCATGATGGTAAAGTATTTAGGCAATTGGTAATGTATCTTTCGCAGTCACTATTCTCTCTGTCTCTCATAAAGATTACATGCATTACCTTGCTTATTTTTACTTGTTGCTAAAGCCAAGTGAGTAATAAGCCTATTGTTTTACTAAATATATCTTTTTACCTCTGTTTTGCCTCTATATTAATAGTAAAATAAGACCATTCTTCCTATTGGCGTCTGTGTCCATTCTATTGACCCCATTGATTGGCAAAACAATGTTGAAGAGCACTAACCCTAAGATGGATCCCTGAAGAACCCCACCAGTGATCAGTTGCTAGCCTGATGTCACCCCATTCACTATAACCCTTTGTGCCTGATGCATGAACCAGTTGCTCACCCACTGCATGGTCTGTTTATCCAGCTGTGTGCTGGATGTTTTGTCCAGAAGGATCCTGGGAGAGACAGTATCAAAAGTTTTGCTGAAGTCCCAAAGGACTACATCAACTGGCTCCCCTTGATTAACTAAATGGGTAACACTGTTTTAAAAGGAAATTAAGTTTGTCAAGCCGGACTTCGCCCTCATGAAACCGCACTCGCTGTGACCAATGATGGCACTGTCCTTCAGGTGTTTTTCAGTGCTTTCCAGAATAATCTTCTCTATAATTTTACTACGCACTGAAATGAGACTGACAGGCCTGTAGTTTTCAAGATCATCCTTCTTGCCCTTCTTGAAAATTGGGACAATGTTTGCCAGCTTCCAGTCAACTGGGACCTCTCCAGATTCCCAAGACTATTCAAAAATTATTGAGAGAGGCCTAGTGATGAGATCAGCCAACTCCTTCAGTACTCCTAGATGAACCCCATCAGGCCCTATAGACTTCTAGGGATTCAGCTGGAGCAGCAGATCCCGTACAAGTTCAGGATCACCTGGGAGTTTATCATTCTTACAGTCATGGTCTCCCAGCTCAGGGCACTGGGACCCCCCTAGCCCATCATCAGTGTTGGAGACCAAGGTGAAGAAGAAAGCATTGAACATATCTGGCTTGTTCATGTCTCTGTTTGTGAGGTGACCGTACTCATCGTGTAATGGGCCAATGTTATTTCTGCACTGCCTTTTGCTACTGACATATTTTTAAAAGCTCTTTTTATTGCCTCCCACAGTTCTGCCCAGCTCAAACTTCAACTGAGCTTTGGCTGCATGAATTTTTTCCCTACAGTGGCAAGTAGCATCTCTGTATTCTTCCCAAGTCACCTGACCTTGCTTCCTGTTGCAGTGTGTTGCAATCTCCGGTCTTAGACTTCCCTGTCCTCCAGGTGTGTCAACCTCCCCTCCCCCTTGTCCCCTTGATAAAATGCTGTCAGTCAATCTTAACATTCCAGCAAGGCTGTCGTGTGGTTGGCAGAAGTTCAAAAGATGCCCCTCACCCTGGGCATCATTGGGTTAGTCAAGTGTCATTATCCCCTGAGACCCACCTCCTCCCACCTGGTTGGTGGCTCACCTGTCCTTCCCTCCCCCTCTCCCTGGGCTTAAAAAGAACTTGAGAGCATGTGGTTGGTTTTCTGTTGGAGCTGTTACTACAATTCAGATGTCGGTGCCCTTGGAATAAAGCTCCAGATTTTAACCCTCCGTCAGAATCTGTCTCCTTTCCTCTTCACCTCGCCTAAGGACCTTCACCAGAGGTAAAACTGAGCTTCCTACAAGCCTGGACTTGGTTTCTAGTGCCTAGCTGCGATTTCCAGCCGGCCAGAGGTGTCTCTGTGTAAAATACCACAGCCGCTGCCTCCGGCCAAGAAGCTAAGGCCCAGAAAAGCCCAGGCACGTTCCACCTGGAAATATTGGGATCATATTCCAATAGCTTCCACTTGGCATACACCTTCCTTTTTTGCCTTAGCTCAGCTAAGATGGTCTTCTGCCTCGGCTGCTTGACTTCCAACATTTTGGAATTGCCTGCCTCTGTGCTCTTAGGAGTTGGTGCTTAGGATGTAACCAGCCCTGATGGACCCCAGCACCTTCAACAGCATTTTCTCAGGGAACCTTGCTAGCTAGTTCCCTGAGCAGCTTGAAGTCTGCTCTCTTCATGTCCAGGATTGGAGTTTTTCTGGCACTTTTCCTCCTCTCACCAGAGATTTTAAACTTGATTGCTTTGTGGTCCCTGTGGCCCAGATGGCCACCAATCACCACTTTACTCATGGGCCCCTCTCTGTTAACAAGCAACAAATGAAGGAAGGCACCTTTCCTAGTAGTTCCTCTTAGCACCTGTACCATGATGTCATCCAGGTGTTTTAGGAATCTTCTGGACCTGTTTGTGCCAGCTGTGTGGCGTTCCCAGTCAACATATGGCAAGTTGAAGTCTCCCATAAGGACAAGGGTGGTTGATTTAGAGGTGTCCCTTGGTTCCTTAAAGAATAATTCATTGGCATCATTGTCCTGGCTGGGTGGCCTATAATAGACTATTGGGATACACAAGACAGATGATGGACTTTGGACCTGGTTAGCATAAGATATTTGATAACAGGATGTCTTGGCAAGAACAAACAGCTTTGAAGATTGGAAGAAGATTAAATCAGACTGACTTACCAGAAAATTACACCAACTTCTGCAAGCAAGAGATGTTTAAAATGTATGTTTGTTTATGTGATGTTTAACCCAATCATTGTAGTAAAACATTTCTAGACTTCCTAGAATAAGTATATAAGCAGTTGTATTTCACAATAAATTTGGATTCATTGACCATCTCACGGAGTCCCCATCTTGGAGTCCCTGTCTCTCTTCATCGCCAATAGTAGACTTCTATGAAAACATCCACTTTGTTTGTCCCTTAATCCTTACCCAGAGACTCTCAACTGTGCCATTGCCAACTGCAACGGTTAACTTCCCCCCCCCCCCTTCCGTCCACACTATGATCTGAGAAATGCTCCTTAGGACTCAGCCTTGACAAATAGCCTTGTGGATGAGCTCCTCTTGAGCTTATCAGAAACACTGTCTGCTCCAGGAACTTGTGCTCTCTAATGAGCTTCCCGTTTTTAACTAACAGCCTTGGAATTTTTTTTTTTGCCTGAATAATGTTACCAAACAATTTATATTTCTTTAAAAAGGAGTCTATGCAACAGTGGGGGAAGATGTTAGAAAATTCTTTTAACTATAGCACAAACATGTATGATCCCTATCTCCATGGTTAATGCTTAGTTTGGCACCATGCAGGGCTTAGTACAAATGCCAAAGATTATGTAGTCTCGTGTTAACTCCCTACATTTGTGACTAGCTAATGTTTCCTTGTTTACTTATATTAGTGATTAATATGTACTAGCAGATGTCTTAGTTTTGAGAACAGAGATGGAGTGCCAGAGCAAAGAATAAGAGAAGTGCATCATAACCTGACCACATATTTGAGATACTCTCAAGAAAAGAAGATTTATCAGAAAGATCCAGGACTATTAAAGGGATTTTGAGGAATGGGATGTTTCCAAATGACCACCAAAGACCATCCAAAGACTCCTACTCATATTCAAATAATTTCACATAAATAATTAGCATATATGCATGTATTCAGGAAATGGAATGAATATGTAATAGAAATGTGATGAATATATATTAGTGTCATTATATAACCATGTCTGTTAGGTTGCTGCTTATGCATGCTTTGAGGAGAAATCCCCATGTGTTCAGTGCTGTTAATAAAGTAATGTCAGCTTTCTAACCAAAAAAATTGGTTGGAGAGTTTATTTCCTGGTTTTTGGTGACAGCTTCTGGCACCCCAGATGGGACAAAGTGGCAGCAACTCAGCAGACCAGAGGACTTGTTAGCACTCCAGCACACACCAAAGTATTTTTCAGGAGATCTTCCATTTCACTGGTCTGGTAAGTAGACTACATTTTTCGTTCTGGGACAAAGAATATGACATTAAATAAGGTACTTTAAGGTATTTTGCCTGTACATCACACTGAGAGAAAGTATGCAGTGTGAGGCTGAGAGGTTTATGTAACTGGTTGCGGGCTTGGGTAAGATCATGTGCTACTACCGGGATACTTGGAGTACAATCTTGGTTTTGAGAAAGGTTATAAAAGGTTATAAAATGGTTGTAAAAAGTTTTTAAATGTTTTGAAAGTGTTAAAACGTTTGTAAAGTGTTAAATTTGGGAGCAGGGCTATCTTGACAGTTCCTGGGATAAGAGATCCCAAAAAGCTCCCCTTTGTGTTGTGTCCTAAGGAGTGAAAAAGCTTGGGGAGACAACCCCCTGATATGAAAACAACTTGTGAAATATTGTAATCATTGGTGGCCAAGGTATAAGCTTGATGATCCAGAAAAGTGGCCTGTTAACGGGACTGTAAATTATAATACCATTTTGCAACTAATGCTGTTTTGTAGAAGGGAAGGCAAGTAGAATGAAGCCCCTGATGTTGATTTATTTTTTGATTTGCAGAATAATCCTGATTTGCAGAAGGAATGTATACATGTGCCTAGAGATCCAATGATTTTACCATTAGAAAAGGAAGATAAGAAACCACTCAAAAGGTGTTGCTCTGCCTGTAGCATAGGTAAATGTTGTATTAAATACAGACAGACAAACAAGCAGGAGGATGTGGATTTATTAGTGTATAAGGGGAGACCAAATAAGAAAGAGGAGAAAGGCAGGGAGCAGATGTGGAAATGGAAGAAGAAAGTGACCATAGTAGTAAAAGTCTTAGCCGTGTATCAGGCCATGAAAGTTTTAGCCCATAGCAGGGCAGACAAGGGGGGCACACGTGGGTTGCACATGCCCCTTACAGCAGGCAGTGGGAGCAGAGGGACCAGTAACTCTTAAAGTGCCATTCTCGGTGTTGGATTTACAAGCTTGGAAGGAGTTGGCAGGGACTTACTGGGAGGACCCAGAAAAGGTTTCTAAGGTTGTGGAAACAGTCATTAGGACACAAGATCCTTATTGGAATGATTTGCAGGGGATACTGGATGCTAGGAATGCAGAACCAGTAAAGATTCTTTTAAAGCTAAATGCTTGACTCATAAGACAATACCCTTTGAAATTACAAACTAGGAAAGGACTGGAATAATTAATAAAAACTTTTTGTGAACACAAACTGCTTTTGGAATTCCAGTCCCATTTTAACGCTCCTATTTTGTCAGTAAAGAAATCACACTCAAATTAGCATCAGCAGGTACAAGATCTTATGGCTATCCATCAGATAGCCCAGGAAGTGCACCTGGTGGTAGCCAATCCTTATACTTTATTGACAAACTTGAAGAATTCGGATCAATGGTTCACAGTGTTAGACATAAAGGATGCCTTCTTTTGCATCCATTTGGAAAGTGAAAGCCAAGATCTGTTTGCTTTTGAATGGGAAAGTCCAAAGACTGGGAGAAAGGCTCAATTGACGTGAACTGTGTTACTGCAAGGATTCAAAAATAGTCCAATTATTTTTGGTAACCATCTAGCTAAGTAATTAGAAGGATGGCAAAAAGAACATGAGGGCGTAACATTGCTGCAGTCTGTGGATGACATCTTAATAGCTTCCTTGACTCCAAGTGAATATATAGAACTGGCCGTTATTCTGTTAAATTTCTTAGGACAATCTGAATACAAAGTTTCCAGGACAAAGACTCAGATTGTAAAATAAGAGGTGTTGTATTTGGGATTTACTATTTCACAAGGACAAAAGCGTCTGGGCCAGGAAAAAAAAGAGAAATGATCTATCAAACTCCTGAGTCCCTTTCTAAAAGAGAACTGAGAGCATTTCTGGGAATGGTCAGGTGGGGTTGCCTATGGATACTCAACTTTGAGTTGATTGCTAAACTTCTAGATGAGGCAGTTAATGAAAAGGATGAAGTCCTCATCTGGACTCCTGAATGCAGGAAGGCCTTTCAGGAATTGAAACGTGCTTTAATGACTGCCCCTGCATTGGGACTACCAAACTTAGAAAAACCTTTTCAACTGTTCGTGGATGAAAGTTCTTATTTGGCATTGGGGGCATTGACACAATGGCTGGCAACCTGGAAGAGACCTGTTGCATACTTTTCTTAACAACTTGATGATGTCAGCAAAGAATGGACGTACTGTTTTAGGACAGTAGTGGCAACAGTCCTCTTAATCCAGGAAACGAAAAATTAACCCTGGGACAGCAACTGACTGGTTTTGTGCCCCATAGTTACAACAGCATTGGAACAAAAAGGAGGACACTGGTTATCACCAAGCAGGATGTTAAAATACCAGTCAGTATTGCATATAGGTAAAGCCTTATAAAATAAGGGCCTTGTTACCCTTGTGAAATCATGTCTCAGGCCTGCTACTTAGGCTAAGTAGATGGGAACTATGGGAGAGTGACTCAGCTGGAATAGGGGTAGAGAGACGCGAGAGACGTGCTGCGTGACTGCTGCACGTCCACATCGTGGTGTATGGTGGTTGGTTGACTTGGGCTTGTTGTGCCTTAAAACTATATAAACAGATAACCAGCTAACTGCTTAAAAAGGCCTGGTTTTTGCAATAAAGGGGTTCTCCTTTGCACCTGCCTGGGGACTCTGTGTTGCTTTGCTTCGTACAAGTCAGTATTGTTAGAATAAGATGATGTGTAGTTAAAAGTAACTAACTTTCTGAATCTAGCAGTGTTCTTAGAAGTTGACCTGGAAAAAGGGGAACCAACACATGATTGCAGACCATTGAACTGGTGTACTCCAGTTGAGATGACCTACAGGACACTCCGTTGGAAAAAGGGGATTGGGAACTCTTTGTGGATGGGAGCAGCTTTGTGAAAAATGGAATCCAAAGAGCAGGGTATGCAGTGGTAACTCAGCATGAGATAATAGAAGCCAAAGCCCTAACACCCAACACATTGGCTCAGAAAGCAGAACTGATTGCACTAATGTAAGCATGAGAGCTCACACAGGCGAAGATGCTAAATATTTGGGCTGACTCGAAATTTGCTTTTGGAGTGGTCCATGCCCATGGAGCCATTTGGAAAGAGAGAGCTGTTAACCTCTCAAAGATCCCCAGTGAAACATGGAGAAATAATACAGAGATTGTTAGAGGGAGTGCAGTTACCTTGAAAGGTGGCAATAATGCATTGTAAAGCTCATCAATTTGGAGAGACCCCAGTAAATACTGGAAATCGGCTGATAAAGTGGCCAAGGAGGCTGCTGGTGGGAACACCCTATTAGCCTTACCCAAGAAATATCAGCATTTGGACAAGGAGGTTTCCAATTATCAGGCTGAAGAAGAGAAACTGGCAAAATTGTTAGATGCTGAAAGGAGTCCTGAAGGACAGTAGATAACACCCAGCAAACAGGTAATAATTCCCCAACATCTTATAAGGAAAATCACAGAGAAACAACATAAGATAACTCATGGGGGGATAGAGTCTATGGTAGAAGCAGGGAAGCCTCAAGTGTTGAGCATACAAATGACTGGTATCATGAAAAGCATTGTTAAAAAGTGCCAGACCTGTTTAAAGAACAATACACATCAAATTATACGGCCTACACCTGGGATTGCTAAGAAAGGAAATTGTCCAGGAGACTATTGGCAAATAGACTTTGCAGAGCTTCCACATCAATACGGGTACAGGTATTTATTGGCACTGGTAGATACTTGTTCAGGATGGCCAGAAGCTTTCCCTTGTCACACCAACAAATATAGGGAGGTGATAAAAGTTTTGTTGAAGGAAATTATCACTAAGTTTGGAATGCTAGTGGGAATGTCATCAGACAGAGGTTCACACTTCATTGCTAATAGTGCAAAGCCCAGTTAAAATGTTAGGGGTGAAATGGAACTTGCACACCCCATGGAGACCTCAGTCCAGCAGGAAAGCAGAAAGGATGAATCAGAGTGAACTAAAGAAAAAATAGTCAATCTCTATTTCCCATTAGCAGTGATGTTTGGACACTTCCTGGGAAGCGGGTCTTCAGCATGCGTAATGGTTTCTTTGGAAGGCAAACATTGAGGAATCATGAATGCCCCCCCTTTCTTCCTCTCTTCCTTGGCTTTATATATCTGAGCTGATGTCATATGGTATGGAATGTCCCTTTCTCTAATTTGGGTCAGCTGGCCTGGTTGTGTCCCCTCTCAGGATCTTGTCCACTCCCATCCCTTTGATGGGGGAAGGAATGTCCGAGGGACAGTGCTGCTCAGCTGGAGCCAAATCACTGGTCTGTTTTCAACACCCATTCAGCTACTAATGCAAAGTAGAGCAGTGTAAGGGTTGTGAACTTTACCTCAGTCAGACACAATATAGTGCTATAGCTAAAAGAATTTTCCAACATCTTCCCTCACTACTGCATAGACTTCTTCTTAAGGAAATATAACTTGTTCAGCAGCAATAGCTACCAAAGTGAATAATAGTTTTGTTCTCAAACTTTCAAACAAAGTTACTGACCCAAATTGAGGCCAGGATGGAAAATTACTATGACCATGGCCTACTGTCTTGTGGGGCTATAAACAGCAGTCTAAAGTGAGAGACTGTCTTAGGTTGGAAATAGGGGTGTGTATTCTATTGTTATCTGATGGGGCAGTTTTCTTCGGTTAATTGGGCAGTTTTCTTTATCTCTTCCACAACCAATCCTCCCTCTGGGAGATATCTTCTGTTAATGGACCATTGAGTCTCACTGCATGACTCATAAAATTACATAATCCCATTGTGAGAAGCTCCGCCCAGAGGGAGGAGCCAAACATTCTTAACTGGATATAAGCAGAGATCTGGAAGACCGCAGGCAGCCTTTTCCACTGGATTCCCAGAGGAGCAGCTTCTCCACTGGATTCCCAGAGGAAGACCAGGCCCATCTACACTACTGGATCTTCAGAGGAAGATAACACCCTTCTACAGGATCACTGCTCCAACAGAACCACATCTGTCACTCCAGGAGGACTGCAGCCACCATTTCAATTGGTCTGCTACCAATACTCTGACCCACAGGGTGTCAGGTTTTATTGTGACTCTGTCAGTGTTGTTTTGGTTTACTACATTGTTTTTTTGGGTTTTTTTTCTTCCCTAATAAAGAACTGTTATTCCTGCTCCCATATCTTTGCCTGACAGCCCCTTAATTTCAAAATTATAACAATTCAGAGGGAGGGAGGGGTTTACATTTTCCATTTCAGGGGAGGCTCCTGCCTTCCTTAGTAGATACCTGTCTTTTCAGACCAAGACAGAGCCTTTGAGCTTTTCCAGACTGCAGTGGGCTACAAACAGCAATCACCCACTGAGTGGAGTCTTTCAGAATCAGCAAACTCAAATTTGCTATACTCGGAGGATTGCCAAATTGCAAAGGCATCTGAAGTGAGTATTTCACTGAATTAGATGGGAATTTTTCACAGGTATCTTGTACAGACTCTTTATGTCTGTGTGCGTGAGAGTGTGAATATGATATAGCAAATGTACCAGGAATGCTTCTCTCCTAGATTCTCAAGTTCATTCGATTTGTAAGTGTCCTGGGTTGGCTGTATGATGCTTTTATCCCCAATCGTCTTGTTCTGTTCATGCTGAATAGTAAGTTTTGCACCTTTAAGACTTATTACAGAGAGTGAAGGGGGAGAGAAAATGCAGGTTTTTTTCCTCCAGACACTGCTGTCACTCCCCCACATTCCTTCTCCTGGCCGGCAGTTGTTGTCTGCAGACAGACGGCGGACAGAGATCTTCCTTTTTTTTTTTTGGTTAGTTTTCAGCTAGCTGAGGCAAAGAAGTTCCCTGGACTGTGTTTTTTTTCCCTTTTCTTTGGACCTCTTGAAACCTGCTCTGGACTGAACACCCAGGGGAGCACCGGCAGCTCACATTTCTGGCCCACCAGGCCGGGCCTGGCCTGCAACATTTCCAGCACCGGAGGGACTGATTAGAGGCTAAGTGAACTGCAACCCGGGGAGGGGGTTTTCTCAGTTTGTCATCTCTTTTAGAGCAGCAAAGTGTCTCATTGTTTGATATTGTTTTAGTTTTATTGTTTAATAACCAGGTTTTTTCCACTTTTCTCCAAGGAGGTATTGTTTTCCTCCTGGACCAGTTGAGGGGGGGAGGGGCCGATTGGATCTGTTTTCTCACTGGAGCTACTTGGGGGATTTTTCTCCAAATTTACTCTAAACCTGGACAGTAAGTTAGGCCTGTGAGTTACTGTTGTGGTATAGTAAATTCTATATGAATCGTTTGCTAAATTCTTTGACTTAAGTAATGTGAAAAATATTTTTGTGATTCGTGTCAATTGGCAACAGAATCAGCAAATGCTTGTATCTGCTGTGTTGAAAATGGGTGCATTCCCTGGGATAGCTACAAAGAACGGTTTTGAAACTTTCTGACCGAATAGCCCAATAAAGCCTCAAAATAGAAGAAGTATAGTAAAGAGATGAGGTAGCAAGATGACTGGTGCTTAGAATAAAATAGAGGAAGTTGTGGTAAAACTAAGAGATATTGCAACAAAGCAACTAAATGCTTATGTATAATAAAAAGCTTGATGCACTTGACAAAATCATGTAGCAGACACCAGTGTAAGGCCTTCATCCAGATGACCACAAGAAGGACAGAAAGCTAATGACCATCCAGAAAGATTATGAAATTGCTGATCCCAGCTTATTGATATTTGCTGATTCGGACTAACCAAGCACATTGGAAAATGCTTTGTAGGTTTAAAAACAGTATATATACTTTGCTGAACTTGTAAGTGGTGTGTGCCGTTAGGAGAGCGGTGACTCCCCGGCCACACAGTGCTGCTTGCTTACTTTCTTTAAAATAAAAGATATAGAAATAAAATTTGGTTTGGCTATCGAAATTTTATATCAGTAATTGTTTAAGTTAAATGATATTAAGTGCTGCTAAGTTTAAGGCAAATTAAGTGCTGTTGGGCCTTTAGATCATATTCCTTTTTATCTTTACCCTTTCCTATCCTTTTCTCTGTCCCCCCCCCCCCAGCAGCCTCCACATAGATAATTTGGGGTTTATTTTCATTTTGATTGATTGATTGATTGATTGATTTTGGATTTTTGTTTGCTTTTTTTCTCTGTGTGTTTTATCCATCTAGTAAGTAGTACAGTAAACCTTGCCACAAACTTTGTCATGCTGTTGTTTTTATATGAAACCTGTTTTTGTTGATACCTTTGCCAGTGATTCTTCAAGTGATCTTAAAATACTCCTTCATAACAGCTCTGTACACTCCATCCCCTCCATTACACAGTCAGCCACCCCCCGCCTTACCTGCGCTGCCCATCCCTCCTAAGGGGCCTGTAACCACCCACCACGGCAATGAACACCTTTCTGTAGGTAAAACACCTTTTTTTGTATACTTTTGCCATCAATATTGCTATTGTTATTGTGTGTGTCTTATTCCATTGTGTTGTGCTTTCAGTAAATCGTCATGTCAAATAACAGTCTCTGCTTTTGTCCCTCCCTTACTGGGCGGGGTGAAGGAAGGGGAGTGGCTTATTTGGAGTTTAACTTCTGGCTGGTGTTAAAACCAGCACACTTGCCAAATAGGCATCAAGCGATCACCTGCACTAACTTGCTCAGCAGTTCTTCCAGCATTACCTGTCAGTGTGTGTGTGTGGTAACACTGGTAATGATGTAGCATGCAGTAGTTAAATGGAGAAACAGAAGCCCCTCCTGTACCTGCAGATCTCAGAGTGTCTGCGCCAGTAAGGTTCTGAAGGACAGAATACACCTGAGATGTTCCATGTCCATTTGGCCACATTTTCCACAGCTAGTTTAAATGCCTTCCTTCTGCTGAGTCACATAACTCATGCTGCCATTGGAAATAGGGAGAAAGAACCCAGGAGTCCAAATATTCCTCCCAAATCTAGACCAATATAAGAGGCTTTTCTGTCACTTTAATCTCAGTGACAGAGTTGTGAAATTGTTGTTATCACCTCCTCAGCCCAACAATGACAAGTTGGGCTGGTGAGGACACTGCTGTTCAGTTTGTTGTGCGAGGGGAGAAATAGAGTTTTATAGGGCAGATGTCATAAGCAGTCAGTTACTAGATAGCAAACATAGGCAATCTAATTGCCATTAGGTCGGGAGGCAGGAGAGGGGAAAGCATCTGTAGGCCACTGAAGACATTACTGACATTATAAGACTTCTACAGGAAAAATGTTACTATAGAAATCTATATAGCTGTGAGTTACTACCAGAAAACTGATATGCATCTTCCTTCTGGAAAGCAAACTACCTTTAAGGTTTTTAAACCACCTTAGTAAGTTTGGGGCTGACAGTGGACATGTTCTACACCAGTTTATTCCAAACACTGGATTTACAAAAAAGTACAGGTTCATGATATTTCTTTCACTAGATCTTACTGAAGACATTCTGATGACACCATCATCCACACAGGGGTATCCATGAACACAGTGATATCCAAAGTGTGCTGCTACCACCGAATGATACTTGGTAAATGCTTGAGGTGACATTTGAGTCAATCATAAGAATCTTTCTCAAGTAAACAAACATTTAAGCAAGAAACGTGATGTGAAGAAAAAAAAGAGAGCAGATTTCCACAGCAATCTTCAGAATAGGAAAGGCTAACAAAGCACACAATCTCAGCTTTCTGACCTTATAATCTGAAAATCTAGAATAGTCAAATACTAGCTTTCTTTGGCATGAGAAGCAATCAGGATAATATCCTTTCCCCATGTCATGGTTTGACGCTGGCGCAATGCCAGTGCCCCCATGAAAATACATTCTCCCTGGTGTCTGCTGTGAGATGTGACCAGGAATAGAGCAAAGCAGGCTCCAATTTAGGAATAAAGAAGAAAAACTTTATTGACCTACAACTATATATAAAAAGAAACACACACAGAACTCAGAATGAAAACCTTCCAAAAACATTCCTCCTCCCCCCACCAAATTTCCAATACATCACAGTAGTATAAAACCTTGGATTCTCAATTCAGTTACCACCCCTCAGATCACCAACTCTCAGTCCATCACCACCCTTTAGATAAACAATTCTCAGTTCATCAAGAAGAGAGAAGGCCCTCTTGTACCATAGGCTTCTCCTGGAAACACAGTTGAGACCTCTTGTGTTTCCATGTCACACGTGACACCGCCTGGAGAACATTTGCCATTGTGACATCTTCCTTCCATGTACAGTGCTCTCACCACTGCACATGGACCAGAGCTGCTACTAGGGTTCCCCTTTTAAGGATGCTTTGCCCAGTTCCAAAAAAGCAGTCTCTCACTTTCGGGACACCTGTCCCCCCCAAATTCACCCCCTGGGGCCGAGGGGTCTCGAGATCAGAGATCTTCTTCACTGAAGATGGAGGGCACCAACCACCCTCCTCACCCGTTGCCTCTGTTCACGCACTCCTTCACATAACATCACTGCACTCTCTTGACTCCAAGGCATTGCCTCCCCCTAAATGCAGTCTCTGTGTCACAGGAAAAGTGGTTCTGTCCATGGCTATACAAGAAAAGTCCACCCAAAGGCCACTCAATCACCTCCTCCCACCTAGGATTCTTCTCAACTTCTCTCGGATATCTTTCACTTGCACAAACTTGCATCACATTGGCCCATTTCTTCTTATCTCGTCTCTATCTCTCTTCTCATTCAACTCCAGGAGGATCAGCATTTGTAAGGTTTCCATCATCCAAGAAAATGGTTAAAAATCTCAGGCTCTGCCTGTCCAGAACTCCCACGCTGCCCTGCCAGGCACCTTCTCAATGCACCCTTGCTGCACCTCCCCCTTCTCCTTCAGCCATGCTGCCAGCACAGGCACAGGCTCACTCTCACTCTCTCTGTCTCTCTGGGGGGGCTGCCCGATGCCTCTCAGTGTTCCTCCACCCTTCCTTCCTGCAGGGCCTTCACCTCCCTTCTCTGTCCAAGGCCCGGCCTACCTCACCCAGCTGAATGGCTTCCCCTCCCCACCCAGCCTGCAGCCGGGCAGCGGAGGTCTGACCTCCTTCATGGACAGAACCCAAGAGAAAGTTTTCCTGGGAATTCTCTGCTTTTAACCCCCCGTGTTCTCAGAGGCGTATCCATGTCCTCAGTGGCCACACCAGGTGCCAATATTCAAATCTGAGCACCTATTGGCTTGACCACAGCATCCCAAAAAACTCACTTCCTTTTCAAACCAGGACACCCCAGATGTCTTATCTTTGTTTACTGAAGCAGAGTAATAAATTCTGATCTTTGAATTTTTTGAGTTTTTGGTTTTTTTCTTGTTTTTAAGAATTCCCTTAAGAAAGATGAAGATATTTATTTTTGTTGAAATGAACTGTGCAAACCCCAAGATTCATCAGTGTAAGGCAATATTACTCCAGATGCCTAAAAACTTATCATCTGTCTCCTTTCAACCTATGAAGTCTCTCATAAGAGCCCGAAAACTGATCTGAGGTTCTTGCACACCTCAAGTCGAGACTGATAGAGATAACCATCCCACAGCTTGTGGAGTGCAGGATTTGATGAAAGAACTGAGAGGTACAGTCTGCCTTGAAACAGGTCATTATGCTTGACCTCAGCTTCCTCTAGTAATTTATCAAGCACCTACAAAATGTCATTTGAGGTAAAGGAAGGGAAAATGGGTGGAATTACAAGAAACCTCTCAAGGCCATGGAAAAGATCTGCAAAAGCAAGTCCAGAGGAGGGCCACATAGATGGTTGCTCTGAGCAACTTGATCTAGTTGAAGATGTCCCTGCTCATTGCAAGGGGGTTGGACTAGATGACCTTTAAAGGTCCCTTGCAACCCAAACTATTCAATTATACTATTATTTCTGGCAAGCAGAATAATTTTGCTCTCTAGGCATCCCTACATATACTCCCAAACCCATTGCACTGGTCCTTTTTTACACCTGAACAGAGGAATGCCCTTCAGCCAGCTGCTCCAAGCTCTCTCTTCCACTCAAATTGCACAAAGGGACTGCACAGATCCTTGCTCTGTATTTACCAGTTAACTGTGCTTTACATCAGAAAACAGAATAAAAAAATTCCAGACAAAGCCCAAAGAGGGTCTTTGAGAGGCTTCTCAGTGACTTAAAGAGCTGTACCCACCAACACAGGGTCAAATTCCTGTCTTCTACTGCAGTAATAATGAACAAAGGAAATACCTGAAGGCCCAACTCCAGAGAAACTTTCAGAAGAGTGATATCTGGTAAGCTGTCCATGAGTGTTGCTATTTTAAATGCATCCTGGGCAAGTTTGAAGATGTGTGATGAGGAGTGGATATTTTTCTGAATGGATTCTAACACTGTTTCCAGCCTCTGAACATCACCTGCAAGGTGTAAACAGAATCACCAAAACAGAACAAGCTTCCAAAACATACAGAAATGCATTATAATTGAGTTTGCCTTTGCTACAAAATAGTACAATGTTTCAGTTATGCCCATTTTAATTTTATAAACCTTCCATAATGAAATTACATGAACAAAATATAAAAGACCACAAATTCCCCTGGTGCCTGATGGTGTGTCCTGGGTTGGCTGTATGATGCTTTTATCCCCAATCGTCTTGTTCTGTTCATGCTGAATAGTAAGTTTTGCACCTTTAAGACTTATTGCAGAGAGTGAAGGGGGAGAGAAAATGCACAGGTTTTTTTCCTCCAGACATTGCACTCACTCCCCCACATTCCTCCTCCTGGCCTGTTGTTGTCTGCAGACAGACGGCAGACAGAGCTCTTCTTTTGCTTTTTAGTTAGTGTTAGCTAGCTGAGGCAAAGAAGTTCCCTGGACTGTGGTTTTTTTTTTCCCTTTTCTTTGGACCTCTTGAAACCTGCTCTGGACTGAACACCCAGGGGAGCACCGGCAGCTCACATTTCTGGCCCACCGGGCTGGGCCTGGCCTGTGACAATTCCAGCACCAGAGGGACTGATTAGAGACTGAGTGAGCTGCAACCCGGGGATGGGGTTTTCTCAGTTTGTCATCTCTTTTAGAGCAGCAAAGTGTCTCATTGTTTGATATTGTTTTAGTTTTATTGTTTAATAACCAGTTTTTTTCCACCTTTCTCCAAGGAGGTATTGTTTTTTTTCTTTCTTTCCTCCCAGACCAGTTGAGGGGGGGAGGGGCCGATTGGATCTGTTTTCCCACCGGAGCTTGTTTGGGGGATTCTTCCCCAAATTTACTCTAAACCTGGACATGGTGTTAGTGTAGTACATGGCTAAAAGTCATCTTGATTTGTGAATTTTAGAAGTGATTTGTCTACTCTTGGTTTTCCCAGTCTATATTGTGTCAGAAGAACAAAAAGCTGTCTCATCAGCCTCAAATGAAACCCATCTGGCTACTATGTAGCTAGTTTAACCACTTTTCTAGAAAATTAAGTGACAGGTTTAAGTCTGTTCAGTTTGTTTTTCCCATTTCAAGCTCCTGTCAGGCTGCGATTTGAATTCCTAAACACAAGTTTTATAATCTGTTTATTTAATGAAACATTAAAAGCATGCACTTAGTTCAGTACATAATTGACAGCAATGTACCTTTGGCTGCTGTCAACATGGTAGATGCCAGCTCACACTGCTGGGATTCAATGTGACTTAGGGTGAACCAGCGGGGATACCGGTTTGGAACAACTGATGCAATGTGGTGTGGATGAGATGTATCGCCCAAAGGAGCCATAGATTCCAATACTAGCAACCTGGAATAAGAAAGAAATACTTTTCATCAAATCATTATTATATTAGGTTACTCATAAGCAAAACTAAAGCTGCAAGAACACTTGACCTTGTTTATTAAATGTGTAGTTTGGGGTATAAAGATATTGGAAAGCCACTTCCTTTCTTGGGGAATCTTAAAAGTCCATTTGCCAAACATGCCTACATCAGCAGGCATCTGTAAGAATTCATAGGACAATTAAGTCATTGTGTTGGTTTTGGCTGAGGTAGGGTGAATTTTCTTCATGGTGGCTAGTATGGGGCTATGTTTTGGATTTGTGGTCTTTGCTGCTTTTTGCACTGCTAAGCTGGCAAGGAGGCTTGGGGCACATGGGAGGTAGGGAGGAGACACGGCCAGGACAGGTGACCCAAACTGACAAAAGGGATATTTCAGACCATATGGCCTCATGCTCATTATATAAAGTGAGAGGAAGGAGGACACCTCTATATAGCTTTATATATGTAAAAATAAAATACATATAAATTCCCTAGTTGATTTTTTCCAAGCACAAAGGGGGAGAAAAAAATGCATTATTAAATAGTTTAAACAAACAGGAAAAATCCTAACTAACATAATGCAAAAAGGATTATTAGGTTATGAGTAACAGCAAATGGACAAAGATCTTGAAAGGAAAATTTCCTGTCACTTTGAATTTTATTGCCAGCTTCTATGTTCCTTTGCTGTGAAAAGAAATGCTGTTGTGAATTGGTGGCTTTCATGCAATTTTGGCAAGCTTAGGGAACATTATAACAAGCACAAGCAGATTTAGTATTCTTCACTTTTTTGCCCTTTGAAACATCAATTATTTAGTTATATTTTAGCAAAGCTACTTTGTGATTAAACATTGCCATTAAAGGCTGACTCACAAAGCCTGGGTTGAAATTCAGGCTTAACAGGGAATCAGCCAAATGAAGCCAAACATTTGAGTTCATACTCCAAGTGGACAGTCAACTAGGTCACTGCAGATCCACATTCTCCAAGGCTGTACTCCATATGTTTCAGTGCTGCAAGCAGAGAACTGTAGACAAAAGTGACCATCAAGGATAGCACACCCTGTCCTTGCAGCCCTGAGGTGCATGCACAAAAGGCCTTATGGTCTCAAATTCTATTGATTTCACACTGAGTGTTCCACACACTAAAAGAAAATAAAAAAAAAAAAAGAAAAGAAATTGCAACAGATGATGTTGAATGCAGAGAGGCAAAATACTCCAGAGTTGTCATCATGGGTCAATGACCTGTGTTGACTGACACTTAACACTTATGTCTGGAGAGCAACTAGCTGTCGTCTTGAGAAGGTAGCTTCTTTCATAAATGTTCAAGTGAAGAAAGAAATATGTTTGACTTCTAAAAGCATGAGCAGCCATGCAGATTTCTATGTGGAAACATTTTACCCATGCCATAAAGGAAGAGATGGTTAAATTTCCCTCTACTGATCCATTCCACATCACAAACATGAGACATACATTTGTATTGGGTTTGCACAGCCAGATTTTGATAGTGGAGGAGCTACAGGGGTGGTTTCTGTGAGAAGTTGCTAGAAGCTTCCACAGTGTCTATCAAAGCCAATCCCTGGTCACTCCAAAAATGGATGTGCCACTGGTCAAGGTTGAGTCAACTAGAAATGGTGGTAACATATGTAAGAAAGAAAACCAGAAATTGTTGTGCAGTTGTAATTTCAGCCAGAGAAGAATGGGATGAGAACATGTAAGAGCAACTCCGCAGACACAAAGGTCAGTGAAGAAGAAGGGGGAGGAGGTGGTCCAGGCACCAGAGCTGGGATTCCTCTGCAGCCTGTGGTGAAGAACACAGTGAAGCAGGCTGCTCCCCTGAAGCCCATGGAGGTCCATGGGGATGCAGAGATCCACCCACAACCCATGCAGGAGCCCCATGCCAAAGCAGGTGGATGCCTGAGAGGAGGCTATGACCTCAAGGGAGACCCGTGGAGACAGGGTCCCACACTGGGGCAACCTGTCCTTGGAGGACTGCACCCCGTGGAAGAGTGACCTACATTGCAGCAGTTAGGGGGGGACTGTTGCCTGTGGAATGGACTCACTGCAGCAGTTTGCAGAGAACTGTTGCTCGTGAGATGGACTCACATCAGAGAAATTTGAGGAGAACTGTCTCCCATGGGAAGGACCTCACAGTGGAGCAGGGGAATGACTCCTCTCCTTGAGCAGCAGGAGAAGACACAGATGATGAACTGACCATAACCCCCATTCCCTGTCTCCTTGTGCTGCTGGGGTAGGAGGCAGAGTTGGAAGGAGGGAGGGTTGTGGGAAAGGTACTTTTAAGGTTTTATTTTACTTCTCGTTATCCTGCTCTGATTTTGTTAGTGTAATAAATTCAGTGCATATCTCTATGTTGAGCCTGTTTTGCCCGTGATGGTATTTGATGAGTGCTCTCTCCTGGTCCTTTATGAACCTATGAACCCTTTGTTAAATTTTCTCTCCCCTGTCCAACTGTGGAGGGGAGTGAGAGAGTGGTCTTGGTGGGTGTCTGGTGTCCAGTCAGTGTCAACCCACTACAACATTCAATCTTCCTGTTTTCTTTTTTCCTTCCCCACCTCAAAACAACATTTAGGTTTAGTTAGTTATTAATTTGGTTTTTATCTGGAGTGTTTTGTATACTGAAGTATCACTTTGGTGTGAATGGAAAAAGTAACTAACGTTCTTTATAAGAATTTTTGAGAAGTTTCAAGGAACACAGACAGACATGAAATAGAAAGTGTCTGCATCTTCTGTCACCACAGTTCAAAGTTCAAGATAGCAGTCCACATTTCTTAAGAGTGCCAAATATATTACAAAATATTAAAAATGCATAAGTAAATAATATTAAAAAGCTGAACGTCCATCTGCCTTAAAAGTGATGCCAAGAGAGCTATGGAGAACAGCCCTGATTATGCTGATGTCTCCAATGATTTTACCAGCTAGAAACAAACAGATAACTCTTTCTTATACTGGTCTGTTTGAGAAGTAACTTCTTTGGCCAAGATGGCAGCTTCATGCCAAAAAATGGCTGGAGCTCCCCATAATCAACTAGAGATTTGGATTTTTCAGTGCATTGCTTGTTTTTCCAGTTGAAAAAGGAAATTTCCAGAAAAGAAGTTATCAGTTATGATTTGTTTCTTGGGAAAGCCCAAATGCTTCTTCAAGAGGAATGGCATGTTGCCATAATATTCACTGAAGCATTCAGTGCACTGTGCAAAGCTACTCACAGATGTCTATTCTAGCCTTTTAATGTGGTCTCAGTCATTTAGTTTAAGGAGGAAAACTCCCCACAATCTCTGAGAAACACTTTAAGGTAGTGACTGAAATTGAATACAAGGATACAAGTGTACTTTATAAAATTGATCTTTTTAAAATTCTAATTCTAAAAATTAGAATTCAAAAATTCTAATGCTAAGTAGCAAGTATGCAAAGTTGCTTCTCATATTTCTTACATTCCTTCCCTAACACTCACTATTAGACACTCTTGGAGGCACAAAACCCCAAACAAGCAATGCAGACCTTTGCCCTGACTTGATGGTGGCTATGTTTTGTTCCTATGCATGCCTTCCCATTTAGTTCTTTGAACGTGGGACTGTTTTCTCCTCATTTGGCTTTCTAGTGTGTGCTAGTTTTGGTTGGGATAGAGTTAATTTTCTTCCCAGTGGCTGGTATGGGACTGTGTTTTGGATTTGTGCTGAACACAGAGTTGATAATATAGAGATGTTTTCGTTATTGCTGAGAAGGGCTTAAACAGAGCCAAGGCCTTTGCTGCTATTTGTACTGCCACTCTGGGGAGAGGCTGGGGATGCATGGGAAGTTAGGAGGAGATACAGCCAGGACAGATGACCCAAACTGACCAAAGGAATATTTCAGACCATATGACATCATGATCAGTATATAAAGTGAGGGGAAGCAGCTAAACAGCAGATGATCCTAAGACTGCTAGTGGGATGCCTCTGCTCATTTCCTTGCCACTTGCATTATACACATGCAACCACATCAGTAAAAGAACACACACATGTGCTAAAGCTGTTGTTCAATACAAAAGCACAAGTCCCAATAGTGGAATCCTAGAAGGATTTGTAACAGAATGTCGCAGACACCTTTTGTGAAAAATCCTTTCTTAGGATTTTTCCTGCTGGAGCTGAGAAGTTTCAACAACAAATGTAAACAATTATTATCTGCTGCTGTGGAATGCAACAGGTCCACCTGTGATTGGTCTTCTGTAGATGTTTGGATCTACTGACCACTCACAGTGGAGCTGCTATTGCTCTCTGCCGAGAGACAGACCTTTGTTATTCATTCTTTCTATTCTGTTCTTAGCTTAGCCAGCTTCTGAGGAAGCCCTTTCCTTTCTATTCCTATGTAGTATAGTTATAATGTTATATATATATCATAAGATAACAAATCAAGCCTTCTGATCATGGAATCAAGATTCTCGTTTCTTCCTTCCTCTGAAAACCCCTGTGACCACCGTCACAATAGAATGCTGTTTTATAGTTGTATATAAACACTAATTGTACATTTATAAATTATACTGTAGTTAGTACAGACATCGATTGCTTTTACAGATGACAAAACCAAAGTAATTTCTCTTTAAACAGAACAATGCTTTTAGAAAAAAAGGCTAGGACTTGACTACCAAGCTTTTTCCCGTTTTTCAAACCACTACTTGTGTTTTTTCTAGATGACTTGTGAATACATACCGCATGGCTCTCAGTGCACTTTTGAATGCCAATTCAGCATCATGAGGTAGGAGACAGGTGAAAAGATACTTGGCAAATGTGTGCATTGGAACACTGTCTCGATGGATAACTTCACCTAAACCACTATATGGTCCAGCTGTGGGAAAGAAAAAGAGAATATCAGTCTTTATAGACTGTTAAAACTCAACTTCTGGACCTTTAGAACCCATTCATTACACCTTGAGTTAGAGTTGGTATTCAGAGAGAGCTTGCTGTACAAAAGGTAAAGTTCTATTGATATGTCTGTGAAATATATTACAAGTATATTAAATGCCATCTATTCTTTGAGACAACAAGACGCATTGCAAATTGTATAGTACTAAGCACACTACCAATGTACATACAAATGACAGAATGGTCCCAGGGCTCCATGGGGCTCATTCAGCAAATCTATGGTATGCAAAAGTAGAAGGTGATAATCCTAGCTTTGCCTCTGTGTAGTTATATCATGTACGTGAATTCCTATGCACCCTCTGTTGGTTCATAATTGTCTTATCACAAATCCACAGGAAAAAATAAGTGGCTACAGTGGAAAACCAGGTATTTTTAATTGAATTTACATGACAAATCAGTCTAGCAGCACCTGATCCTTATTAATGTCTTGACATTAGGCATTTAAATAACCCTTTGGTCTAGACTTGGTCTCCAGAGAAGACTAGGTGAGATCTTGCATCAAAGTTGCTTTTGTTAGTCTATTATAGCCATACAATCTTGAAAATTATGTTTGTTGTGAGGAAACTATTCCCATTGTTGGGGCAATAGATTTTGCTCACACTCAGGGCAGTACTTAATAGCAACAGTGTTAAGAATGACAACAGAAATGACAATTTAAAAAATGCATGAAACTGCTGAGTTCTGATTATTCATAGTGCATAGGAATTCCATTTTTGCATTTTTCTTGCAACCTTAAGACTGTTATTCTTATTAATAGGAACATTGTGTCAAGCAGTTTTTTACTTCAGTGGCTAGAGGTTCAGATGTTAAACATTGCAAGATACAGAATAAGAATCTTAAATTAAGTATTATTGGACAATTATTGCACAAATAGCAGCCAGCAGTCCTAGAAGTTACCACTTCCTCCTCTACTAGAGATTCCAACCCATCACACTTGGATGGATGGATGGATGGATGGATGGATGGATGGATGGATGGATGGATGGATGGATGACTGTCTGACACACTTCTTTCATTGCAGTCACATGTATCAGTTTCTGGCTGTGGTTCAAACTAACATGACTGACCCTTCACTGAAGCAGATGAGGAGTACTCACAAAATTTATTCAACCACTTCTGCTGCATGGAATCACTAAATCCATGAGGGAGAAATGTTAACAACTTAGACCAGCACAGCTGTTTCATCAATGTTTTTGACTGGTGCCTTAGCACAAAATGGGAAGGTAACAATCACTAGGCATGAAAAAAAAAATCTGAGCTCCATAGGTGGCCATTTCTGAAGGCTGGAGATATTCACAATGGAAACATCAATGAAGATTAAGTAGGTGACAGTGTGTCTCAGTCATTTTAAATTGAAAGCTGTTCAAAAGTTACTGTCATTGCTTGTATGAAAGAAGCCATTTCATGTCTGTTTGCCACTTGGTGGTCCATTCAGAAACTCAAAAGACTGAGAATAAATGACAAAGCCTTTATATGAAAATATATTCTGTCATTAACTTAGCAGTCAAGCAAAAAAAAAATAGAACAGTTCTTGCAACACAGTCTTATGTTCTGCTTTCCCATGTATTCAAATGGTAGCTACTCACAGCATGCATTAATCTGCATTAACCTGCATTAACAGCATAGAAATTAGCCTAATACTGGATTAAACTTTCTTGATTATATCTACAGAATGTCAACTATAAAACCACAATGGATATGATTAGAATTGTAAATCACTGCACATTTTTTCCTCCATGTGATCTGGCAGTTTCTGCCTAACCTGGAGTAAACTGAAGTTATTGCAGAAAAGCCAGATTTCTCAACACATAGTAATGCAAGGCCACTGTTGCATGCTGCTCACCACAGTAATTTTGTAGGTAGCTATTTTAGTAGGTTTCCTGCTATGATCACTTGTTTACTACTCTAAGAAAAAAAGTATATCTCTGATCACAGTTGTAAGCTAGAAGTATCAGAGAATACTTGAGAAAAATCCTGCCTTTTCCTCATACATCATCCTGACCAATAAACAGATACAGCAAATTGATTTTATAATCCATAGGATCCCTCTATAGTGGTGAATAGCTGGATCCAGCCAGGAGCTGTTCTTATCCAAAGGCCATAAAGCAGCGACTCTCCTTATGGTGCAGCTTCTCTACAGTTTCAAATGGTACCACCAGTAGGTACCAAAGTTTTTAAGGATCTGGGCAATAATAGTGACTCAAAGCTGAGAACCCTAAACAACATAGTGCATCTCCTCCATTAAAGAAATAGTTTTAAATGACAAATGTCTTACAGAAAAAAAGCAAAACCTGACTGCTATGTAACAATCTTCACAATTGACCTAGAGCAGTATCAAACTCCCCACCATCTCTTGAGAAAGCACTGAAAACTTGGACCACACCTTTAGATACTTAGTTCCTTTAAAGATTTCGCTCCAGTTAAAAACCCCCAAAAACTAGAATAGCAATCTTAGAACCCACAAGATTACTCTTTGAAAATAAGGCTTAAGTGTTCTATGTCAAGCCTTTTTAAAAGCTAAGGCAAAAGCATGCACTTTTTGGTACAGATTTTATTGCAATACACAATTGCAATTCCCAAACACAAGTTATTTGTCTTAATCAAAATTTAGTCACGAGACCAGGCCATAAGCCTTAATATTTGTCCATATATTTCAATTTTCAGGTATGATACAAACTTCAGAGGCAACTCATATTCCTAATTGCTACAAAGGAAATGTTATATTTCTGTCCCAGCCAATTTAAGTGAATTTTCTGAGCTCTTCACTGGGTAATAGAGGTAAAAGTCTTCATACATTTACAAAGCTGCCAGTCATTTTTCAGGAGTAAAATGACATTTTGAAATTTACTACCCAAGAAATGTTGATGATATCTGATGTCTATATTATTAAATTGTGAGCCTGGATACTGAACAAATCTAAAGAAGAAAATGCAATACAAATTAAAAATAAAGGCTTTTAGGTTAGTAGATGTCTTATCTCCACAGTCATGTGATATCTGAAGTATGTTTGATTTTCATAAGAGATTGGAAATAAAATTTTGCTGGAGTTCTACATCAAAAACATCTTAAGTATATAAGGCAGTTTCCACTGGAATACTAATTCCATGGGCTTGTGTAAGTGAACACAGTTTTAAAAAGCAGTTAGCATCTATGTTGAGCTACCTTCTAATAGGAAGACTGCTTGTTTTCGAAAAATCTTCACCAGAGTATCATCCAATTCAATTTCCTGTAGCTTAGAAATGAGCTGTTCCTCATTTCGACAAACCTTCTCTTGTGCATACAAGCCATCTGGCATTATTCGTTGCTGTCCCAGCCCTATCAATGCTACTTCCACAGCCAGCGTTAAATAAGATTCCCCTTCTTCTAAAAGCTTGTGCGCAGGCAGATGCTGGTACTCCAGAGATTTGCATTGCCCCATGTTCTCTGTAAAGAGTGACACAAAGAACAACACATCAGGAAATCATTAAAATCCATAATCTGCCTATAATGCTACATTTTCAAATTCTTCCTCTGTCAGTATCCATTTTTAAAAAATATTTAAATTATGAGTGCAACCTCAATATCCAATCATCCAGTATAAACTACCTGATCCAATTTCACATCACAGAAATACACAAAACAATTACGTTTTTAAAAATCCACTCTAGTAAAAATAAAAGTTTTCATTTTAAATTGCATGATTTGGAGAAAGGCAGTTTCTCCAGCCTTGTGTTAATAAGGCAAACATTGGGTGATCTATTTCAATTTTTTCCCTAACCCATTTCTGTATCCTCTTAAAGCTTTGATGTTGTATAAGTGGAAAGGGAAGGTGCTTATACACCTGCATAGATTTCAGTTGAAGCTATTAGGATTATGCAAATACAGTAGGCCTGGGAACTCCACAATTTTAAAGCATTCTGTTTGCTAAAGTTCTCTTCATGTTTTTTTATTTGTTAGTTGCATTTATGATAAACACACATAATGTTTCTGACTTTTATTAGCACTTGAAATGCTACTTTTAGTAAAAATTACTTGTAAATTCCACACAGACCAAGCCATAAATTGCTTTAAAGAGTACTACTGATTGATTTGGCACTTCACCAATACACCATATGACAAAATGCTATATCAACCTCTAGCAGTTTACAGTCTAGTTTGGGAACAAAAAGTTGCAATGTACAGATGTAAGGAGATGGACAGCTGCAGCAAATGAGATGGCAAAATGCATTTAGTAGATTTCATATATGAGTGTAGGGGGAATTTACATTTCAACATACGCTACATTTATTTCATGGGGCTGTTTTGGGTTCTTTTTTCTAATTGCAAAGAATCTGATTTCTTTTAATTAAAGTTCTTCCAGAATTGGTGGATATGGGATTAGAAGTTTATTGAAGAAAATCTAATTGAATAAAATTAGTTTTGACAAAAAGCCCCAAGGAGATTTGGGATGTACATATAAAGGATCTATCGGTAGAGGAATGACTCAAGTTTCTGACCACACAGAAGGTGATAAGAAACTACCACAGAGGTGGAAAGAGGCTGAGAATAGGAATAAATCAGTTAAGCTCCTGAGAAGCAATACTGAAGTTAGAATTTGCATATACATCCTGTCTTAAATCATGTATCTATACTACAATGCTATTTTCCAATTCCTAACCCTTATAAACCATGTACTTTATAGACCATGTATGTTATAAATTTTAAGTGTTTTGTCATTACTTTGAAGTATTATGTACACTTGTAGCTAATAAGTCAAATAATATCCTGGACCACATAGGAAAATTGGAGTTGGTGATCCTTCCCCTCTTCTTAGCACTGGTGAGCCCACACTTGAGTGTTATGTTCAGTATTGGGCTCCCCATGGACCTAGTGGAGCAGATCCAGTGAGGGGCCACAAAGATGATTAAAGGACTGGAGCATCTCCCATATGCAATACTGAGACAGTTCAGATTGTTTAGTCTGGAAAAGAAAAGGCTCAGGAGGATCTTACCAAAATATACAAATATCTAATGGGAGAATGTAAAGAAAATAGAGACAGACTCTTCTCAGTGGTATCCTGTGACAGGACAAGAGGCAATGGGCACAAACTGAAATGCAGGAAATTCCATCTGAGTATAAAAACCCCACTTTTTTTACTGTGAGGATGGTCAAACACTAAGAGGTTGCCCAGAAAGGTTGTATGGTGTTCATTCTTGGAACTGTTCAAAACTCAAATGGACACAGTCCTGGTCAACTTGCTCTAGGAGACCCTGCTCTGATCAGAGTAGGTGGACTAGACGATATCCAGAGAAGCCTTCCAACCTCAACAATTCTGTGATTTCCTGTAATTTCTCCAAAAGAGGATAGAGAAATGTATGCAAAGAGGATTGCTGCTATAAACTCATTCAGTTTTATTTCAAGTGTGAAATACTGAATTGCCTTCAAGAATGAGTAACTGGTAATTTTTGAAGGCTTCATATAACAGTTTTACTTTAAACATTTTCTTTACCTTGTGTTTCCTTAGGGAATGTAAATGTGAGTTCTTACACTATAAAGACACTGGCTTTGATGTTAATTGGGAAAGGTAAGGTAGAAAAATGTCTTTGGTTACTGAAGACTTAGAGAAGATCAGTCCCTTTGCATGACCTTACCTGTGAAGTCTGAGAATCCATGGAAGCTCTCATCATCTACCCTGCAGGCTTCAATCAGGCTACTGAAGAGGGTGCCAATTGGATCCAAAGGATGTCCCACCCAACCTTCAAGGTTTGTTATTGAGGTTACTCCTATTTGAAGAAGTTCTGTGACAGAAAATATGGAGGGAGGAGGGAGGGAAAGAGAAGTGCATATTATCCCCTCAAAACATATATAGAAGTAAAACTGATTAAAATGCTCTTCTGCTTAGAAGAAAAAAATAATATCTCTCAGTGTGAATTAATTGCCCTATGTAAATATGTTAAAAGAGGAAAAAAAGAAAATGGACAAAGGCCAAACATTTCAAGCACTAGCAAAGCACATTATGGGTCAAAATTTTCAATTGCAGTATCTTTTGAAATCTCTAACTTGATACCAGTAACTTCTGAAATGTCTGCTGAAAAATTATAGCAAAGACTTTTTTTGGTAAAATATTCACCACTGTTTCCTCATTCCAAAGATGCAGTGCCATTTTCAGATTTTAAGTGAAGCTGAAGGCACTGAAATAAAATATTCTGAAATGTTCAGTTTTTATAAATAAAATATGAACCTATTGCATCTGAATAATTGATGAAGTAATAAACTCATAATGATAGTTCCTTATAAAAAAAAGGAAGAAAAAAAAGAATAATGTGTTTAAATGAGGTATAAAATTAAAAAAAATTGTTCAAGTGCATTTTTTGTCATTCTAAAGTTTCAGTCAACAAATACCTTCATGGATACTTTGTTTTGTAGCCCTCATCCATCAATCAGTTACAACATTAAAAATTGTTTGGCACAATGAATTGAAAGAAGTGTGGCTGTGGTAAAAGATGCTAGAGATTACTCAAATCCCTTTTTTAAAGTAAGAATCTTATGGCAGTAGTTCCCCTTCAACTCCTCAGCTTTTTCTCCTACACACATACACAACTGAACTATGAGAGATCAGGTGCATTATGGGTGACCATTTAAAAATTGTATACAAGCCATTACAGATGCTCTGTTTCTCTGCTTAGTACACACTAACTTGTACCTGCCTCTGTGCTCTTTCATTCACAAAGCACCATCTTTCTGAGTAATCATAAGTATTATCACAAAGCTTTAAAAGCTTGCTTCTTGCCTTTAAATGTGTGGAGCTACAAAATGAAACAGCCACACTGCTGGACTCAGTGTTCAAGGCAGTGGCTTTTTTTAAAGAATCAACTGATATGTAATATGAACAACAAAGTAGTAAATAATTGTCTTACTAACAAATAGCATGTGCTAAAAATGACATTAAGAAGAACATAATATTACCAAAAATGATTAATATCAATGACCTTACTGACTCACTTATATTCCATTTCATCTATTATGTCTAGTTTTGAGCTTCTATTTTGTCATGCCAAACAAAGGCTTCAATACTCCATTCATACAGAGATTTAACTTTAAATCATGCAAGTGGTTCCACAAATGTCAAATCAGTCATATGAATGAAAGCTAAGCAGGAGCATGTGGTAGTTGCTGAACTGAAACTGTAGCTGCAGAATTATTCTGCTTATAAAGAAGACAAGCATATTTTTCACTATTAAAACAAAATTGCTTAAATTTCAAACATAAGAGTGAAAATAATGAAACAAATCAGTGAGTAACATAGAAATTACAAACTTCATGTTAAGGAAAGATATATTACATGATAAAAACACTAAAAAATTCTTCTAAGTAATAATGCAAAGTGCTTTTAACTTTTGTTGAAATCTAGGATCCACAATAGTGCTCAAAATTTCTTCCTTGGGTATTGTGAAATGAAGGCACATAGGAACTGCCAAATAATATTTTTTTTTTCAGTCAGGTATCTACCTTGTCCTCAATTTCTAAATGAACATTTCTGGGAAAACACCTGCACATACAGTTAAAAAATTTACATATGTGACTTCACACTGGTATTTTTGCCTGCAATGCATGAGGATACACATAGTTAAAAGTAGCAACAAAGATCTAAACTAAATTTGAATTAAAGGTTTTCTTGAAGTAGTTGAGAATGTTATTTTAATTTTTCCACATGCATTTTAACCACAAAGTCACCCCTTTCTTCTTCCACTACCTCTCCAAACCTATGACAAAGTTCAGTGAAGGATTATTTTTGGAAGAATGTTCCTTCAGAAAATAGGGGTAGTGGGAACACCACAGAACATTTTATAAAACCAGCATTTCAAAAATTTGATTTCCAGTGCTGTGAATCCACTAAAGTTTTAGGCATCATCAAAGACTTTTGGAAGAAACTGCCAAACTGGATAAATTTCTTTAGTGCAGACTTTGCCTTGTCAACTTTAGGCTTCCACCTCAGAAATATATAGGTCTGCTAAATTACACATCAGAGGAGAAAAATTATTTTAAATACCTGACATTCCGAATGCAAATCTCTGTTTAAGAGCCTATAAATTACACAGGATGTGCAACCAAAATCTCTGATTGGAATAAAGGCCCCATCATGTTAGACATATTGCAGAAGGCAGAACAGAGCCCTTGCCCTGCAGAGCTCACAATCCAGCTTAAAAAACACCTCCAACATCCAGAATGTGACACTACCACTATGATTGTTGGGACTGAAGAATTAAAGTCACCTCTTTTGCTTTAGTTTCAAAAGCAATTTTCTCATGCAAAGTTCCAGTTCGGTGTTATTGTCACCTTGTCATTTCCTTTGCCCTTCTCTCTTCCCCGCATTTACCTTTCTTCTGAGCCTGGAACATTTCCAGCTGTTTCTGCTGCTGCCTTCTTAGTGTATTAACAATAGCTATTGCTAGCCTCAGTGCTTCTTGTGGGCATCCATGAGATCGTAACGCATCCACCCTCGCACAGGCTGTAGGAACATGTTCTAAAATGGAGACAATAATTGAGGAATAGCAATGCTTCTATGTCTGCAATAGCCTGTTTTGCTAGGTTACTCAAAAGGGTTTTTTTGTTTCCTTTGATTTGTTTTTATAACTTTGCAAGAGAGAGTTAAAGGACTATGTCTGAGCCAACATTTCAAGGGAGCCTCTGTTCTTTTTGTTAGGCTTTTCATTTAGCTCCCTCCCTCCCCCGCAAAGAGAAACAAAAAAAAAGCCATAGAAACTGAACAAAGCAAGTCATGGAAACGTCTTTCTGGTTTAGCCACTTACCATGCCAGAGGGGCCACCCTCGAGAGTCAAAGAGTGAGTTTTCAGTGTGTTCATGGTAACAGTAGTTGGTGTATAGGTCACTGTTGATAATGTGCTGTAAGTGGCTGTCCTGCCAGTGCAGTTCACATGCCTCTATGGCTCTAGTGAACACCGTCCGATGTGGCCTGTTTGATGAATCTGTCATTTTCACAAATTCAGAAAGCTGCATCAACTTTTATTCATTCATATGTGAATCAGTCATTCACAGTATTCTTGTCTTCTGCCTGTTCACCAGCCCTTAAGTGATAGCAATCTACCTTGACCCACTCTGCAAGGACCAGACCATAGACATTTCACATCCTGTTACTCAACAGCTCAAAGTGTGTGCTATTCACTTTGCATTCAGAGAGATCTACAAACCATCATGGCTAATGCTAAATAGGACATTGCAAAGGGAACAGCTAGACATGAAGGACATTAAACAGCATGTACAGAATTCCCCTAAAAAAGACTAGAAAGTATATGGCACACAGCTATTCAAGCATCCCCAGCTTCTCTCTTTCTCAGACCCAGAGCCACGAGGATGAGTGACAGATAAACATCACATAAAATATTTTTAGTTTTTCTCTTTGAGAAGTGACGTTACCTTGAGTATTTGTAAAAATTTTGTCATAAACAAATACAAATACTGCAAAGACAGCAAGGTACTGAGGCCATGGGACTGACAATCCTTTACTGGACATCTTCCTAGGGCAAAAATGCTCTGTTGACATGGCACTGTGTCTCTATGAATGTCAAAATGTCATGTCTGAATTGCTACTAGCATGCCCAGGTTGGTCTGAACATCACACGATCCAGAAAGCCAAACACCTCTGTAGGAAGTTACATGTTGCATGAACTTCTGTCCGCAGCTAGCTGCAAGATTTAAACATGAACCAAGTTTATTTCCTTCAGAAGTAAACTCCCAAGAAAAAGAAACAAGGAAAAATCCATCTAAGTCTAATTCTACCACCTTTCACAAGCATTTAATTTTAACTTTTATTAAATATGTATCAACATATTGAGAGATTTGATGATTATGAGGGGTTTTTTTCCCAAGGTAAATAACCTGCATCTTCCTCAGTTATTATCAAAGTAGCAATCTTTGCTTGAAAATGACTGGAGAAGGCTTCTGTCAGGTTTGATAATCACATTTTAGATTAGAAAGCATGATATCAAGAAGAGACATTTCCTCCAAGAAGGCAGTGTTGCCTCTGCACCCCCCCATACCTGTCAATGCAGACTGCACAACACAAAGCACATCCCACAAGTAGTTGCTTTAGTTTCTCACACACTCAGTTTAATGCAGTCACAACATATCTCCCTTTAAGTAAGTATCAAAGGCTTTGTAACTGCAAAAAATAAAACCCCCAGCACCAGAAGGGATATAAGATTATAGTCAAGCAAAGAAACAACAGGCTTTTACATTACATACTTCAGGGACATTCAATTTTTATGCAACAATTATTTAGAAGGACCGAGTGAAAAGTTAGAAGACCTAACTTGCTTTAAAAACATTGCAGCTCCAGCACAAAAGTAAACCTTATTTATCCTTTCTGCGAGGACAATATCGATGAAAATAAATTTGGCTGGTCAATCCTCAACAAGAAAGTTACTTGTCCCAGGAAAGACTGCTGTATTCTGCTGCAAAACTCAAGTATATAAGATAGAGGCTATATTATGTGTTGCAGGCAGTGCATATATCTAGGCTCACCTTGGTTAGCATTTGCGCCCTGAGGCAAAGCATTGGTTAAATTGGGCAGCTCATTTCCATGGTTTCCATCTTCCCAGGGACAAACATCCACACCATTCCATTTTTTCAGCTGTGTTAGCCAACTGACCTTCTGCTCCAACTTGCAGTGGGGATTTAAGACTATACACATCCACAGAGCACCTGATTTTGAAGAAAATTGCTAAATTAGGTTTTTTATTAAAAATGCAGCAGCCAATGGCTAATTGCAAACTTTTATTCTGTAACACTTTTCCTCCCCTCTAAGGCTACACTGCTTGTTTCGCAACTATGCCTGACACCAGGCAGACTGAATTCCTAAAGCAGAATCTTGGAGTTGGTGTGGCCCATTCAAAGCAGTTTAAAGACTGTATCAAGCCAGCCTTCTCAATTAAAAGGCGTTAAATGGGTCTTTTTTATTAGGAAACCCATAGTTCACAATGCATGGCACATCAGACAAAAGCAAACAAAAATTCCCACAAAGTTGCAGCAGGAAATTACCCAAGTTTTTCTTCTAATTTTTGTACAAAAGCTATGTATTTTCCAGCTTCACATTACAGGAACCAAATAAGTGCATTAGTAAGACATGCATTTTCTAAACATATACTTCACACTTGAAACCCAGCAGAAGTAGAGATCCAGTAAACACTAGATTTGTGCAGTGTAATAGGAATAAGATATTTTTGTTGCTCCTACTTCAGTTATTTGGTTTCACTAGAGAATTTATCTTACATGTTTTGTATATAGAGCTCAAAGGGAAGGCTAATTTCCACTGGCATTTCACATGTACCATCACTTTAGAACCTGCTTCCTGATACTATAGAGCAGGTCAGGCATAAATACATCAGGGTCTTAAGCAACAATTTTCAAATTGAAAGATTTTTCTCTAAATCAGTTGCTTCTACAGGGTGAACTTTGACATAAGCATGAAGACATCTGAAAGTACTGTTCATTTGCTCATTAAGAACATGCCTTGTACACTACTAGAGATTTCACAGAATCACAGAATATTCTGAGTTGGAAGGGACTCACTAGGATTATCAAAGTTCAACTCCTGGCCCTGCACAGGATGGCCCCAAGAATAAAATTAAAAGAATATGTTTAAATTATGTAATCTTCATGACAGGTTGAAAAAAAAAAGAATAAAAATGCTGTTGGTTCTTCCAAGAAATTAGAATTCTCATATTCAAGCATTCTTTTGCTAACTAAGAATGCAAAATGGATACCCAAAACACAGATCATCATATTACATTCATTCCTAAAGTAACTCAGTATGTCGGTATGCACAGGAACCAGTGGAAAAACAGAGCTTCATCCTTAAGGCTTCAAGTCCACTGCTATTCAAGCTGACATGGAATGAGGAAGCAATATCAAAGAAATCTTGAAACCACAAGAAAATATGATATGGTATAGTGCAGAACACCAGAGGGCCACCACACTAATGCACATTATTACTACATAGTAGTTACATACAGTAGAACATGCAGATTGCTGGTTTTTTGATTGCATTTTTGGGACATTTTGTCTTTGTGATTTTTTTTGGTTCAGTTTTCGGGTTTGGTTTTTTTAAGAGCCATGGAAGTAAATAAAGCAAACACTGTTTTAAAAAACTCATTTTAAAATCAAATCATATGACTCCCTTTAGACACACTGTTCAACACACTTCACTCCCCAGAGTCAAATTATAGAATAGAATCATAGAATGATTTGGATTGGAAGGAACCTTTAAAGGTCATCTAGTCCAACCTTCTAGCAATGAGTAGGGGCATCTTAAAACTAGATCAGGTTGCTCAAAGCCCCATCCAACCTTACCTTGAATATTTCCAGGGATGGGACATTCACCACCTCTCTGGGCAACCTATGCCAGCATTTTATCACCCTCATTGTAAAAAACTTCTTCCTTATATCTACCCTCTTTCAGTTTAAAACCATTACCACTTGTCCTATTATTAAAGGCCCTACTAAAAGGTTTGTCCCCATCTATCTTGTAAGCCCCCTTTAAGTACTGGAAGGCTGCTACAAGGTCTCCTAGAAGCCCTCTCTTCTCCAGGCTCAACAGCCCCAACTCTCTCAGTCTGTCTTCACAGGAGACGTGCTGCAGCCCTCTGATCATCTTTGTGACTCCCCTCTAGACCTGCTCTAACAGGTGGATGTCCTTCCTGTATTGGGGACTGTGGCAGGACCTTTCACCCCTGATACAGCAGAAGCTTATCTCCCCATAACATATGGCTAGGTTAGACCAGAGTGATTTGTCATGTGATGAATTATCTCAGCTGAGAACCTCCTTATCCAGCAATACACATCCTGGCTTGAATGGTGAGAAAGGAAAACCTAAAATCAATGACTGCAGAGCACAGGCATTTTTACAACTATAAAAGACCACTGATTTTCATGAAATCAGAAATCTCTTATACACTCTCTGAGTGTGTAGAGAGTTCTCCTCGATGTTAAGATGTTAGAATTGAGTTACTTCCCTGGGACTGAGAGAAACTGGGAGATTCCCTGCACACTGCTATCATTCATTGGTAAGTGACATTGATTCCTAATCTATACTATTTCTTCACTAGCTGTAACATAAGGTACCCTTATTACTATTATCGTGCACTGTATTTTTATCTACTAGTAGTTCTCTGTGTTATCCTGTGTAGTAAGTAATCTGTTTAAGTCTTATGTCTGTTTTCCTTGGCCTGTTCAAATAAATAATTCATGTTGTAATAGTCCTGATCAGTCATTACTAAGAACTTGTGAGCGAGAGTGGGTTCTGGGGTGCTGGCCACCTCAATAAAGCTGCTGTCTACTGCCAGAAACCTGGAAAGGCAGGGATTTGTCTGAACTCTCCCCTCTCCATTTGTAACAGGGATTCCAGATTTGGTGGCAGCACTGCAGGTGGGGTTTCACCAGAGCTGAGTAGAGGGGGAGAATCACCTCCCTTGCCCTGCTGCCCACACTGGTTTGGATGCAGCCCAGGACACGATTGGCATTCTGGGCTGCAAGCACATATTGCTGGCTCATGTCCAGTCTCTCATCCACCAGCACCCCAAGTCCTTCTCTGCAGGGCTGCATTCAATTCTTTCATCCTTCAGCCTATATTGAAACCAGGGGTTGCCCCGACCCAAAAGCAGAACCTCATGCTTGGCCTTGTTGAACCTCATGATGTTCTCGTGGACCCAATTCTTGAGTTTGTCCAAGTCATTCTGAATGGCACTACAACTGCTTCTTCTTATTAAGTATCAATGCATTCAGTACTGCCCTAGACAAAGGACTACATTTCTTGCAACATAAAAAAAACCCAGAAGATGAGACATATTGGAAAGCTTTGTTGAATAGTTATCTTGGGCTTATTTATTTTATAAATGAATTATTACTTTAGGGTACTAAGGAGTCACTGTACCTCTCAGCATCTAAAAAAAATTTAAAAAGCCAATTTAATACTTTGTAATCAGATTCCCAGTGATTTCAGACTGAAGCAAAAGCAAAGTGGAATATCTTAACCACATGCAGCAAGTATTTTAATCATCCAGCAAGATGGAGTGCACAGTACTGATTACAATTGCCCCTACAAAATGAGTAGCCTTTTTCTGTGTCTCAGAAACACCACTAGAAGTGAAGGAATTCACTTGCCTTCTTCAGAGACTTCACTATGCATGTGGTACATCTAAGAGGCAGAAAGGGGAAGAGACACTCCAAAGTACCAAAATCCTTTAAAAACATAATTAATTTATAGAGGAAGCCTCAGAAGTCCATGCTATTTTTATGCAAATGAGCACAAGAACAATTGTATTTCTAATAAACCCCACACAAACCACTTAAGGAAGGAGCCTGGAGGATGTTCTTCCTATTTCGCTCTGATGCTGCTCTATAGAAGCTGTCACCACCAATCTGAAAGCTTACAATGCCCTCAAAAGATTCTCTATTTTCTGCCTAATGGCTCCTATATGGGGAAACTACTGATCATACTCACCCCATACTACAGATAAGGCTTATGGAAAAATGAACAGCAGCTAGTTGTAATTAATTATTGGGGAACATATCTAAATCCCTTTCTTGTGACCTCAGCCTGGTAACTTCTGTTGGCAACAGCCTATACTCACAAGAAGTTTGCCAAAATACATTCCTGGCATTCTCAAGTAAGTTTACTTGTTTAACTAGGTTTAATGATGTCACCTGCAATATGAACAAATGACTCATTAAATTGAAAAAAACCCAAAAAACCAAAACAGAGAATGTGGTTTTTCTTACATATTCTGGTTTTATAACACAGCTCACATTTTTGTTTCTTTTTCCACAGGCACTAAATATCTTTTTATACCAGATCTCAGAAGGCTGACACATCCCCTTCTCTCCCTCCTTCCCCCAGAACTAAACCAAAAGTATGGTTCTGATTTGGATCCATTGACTGTGACCCATGTATTTCCACTGTGAAGCTCCTTGCAGCAGTGGCAAAATCTCACAAACCAATATACAAAATTTCCCCTCCCCAGAAGATAACTGGAAGACAGGTCATGCTGTGACTGCAATTTGATATTAATTTCACAAGGGAATGAATATTAGAACTCTCATAATGGAGTGAGGAATTGCCTATTTTGGTTAAAAAACACTAATCCTTTTGACCTGGAAAAAGCCAGCTTTTCCAAAACAGACCTTTTGTTCAAATAGCCCTCTTTGAAAATGCATGATTGTCACTCATCTTTAGTGGACCTCACACTACAAAGAAATAGGTTACATTACTGCTTTACACATTGAATGCATGCCTTGTACATACAGAGGGAACATCAGTACTTTTGTATTTCTCTGTAGACATCCATACCTCTGAATTCACATGGGAGAAAGGAACAGCATTATTTTACACTGGTCAGGATTTAAACATGCAAATTGAAAAACATTAAGAATAATTTAGTCACTGTAAAAGTAGATGTTGTAATAATTATACATCTTGTGTATGCATGTATCGATGAAGTCGAAGAAAGTGCAAAGAATGTATACAGACTCTCCAAAGAGATTAAGCATTGCTCACTTTTCATATTTTACTCTTACCCCAGTAAATGGGAGGGTGATGGTGGAAACAATTTTAGTGGGGGTTAGGACACTGAGCATGACTGAAAATCCAGCCTACAGCTCTTGTTACAGATTGCAGTCTTCTGAAGAAATATGCTTTTCCTAGAAATCTTATGCTATCTTTTCAGGGCTACTGTAATAGCCCTGGTTTGGATTAGCATTTCCTCATTTACAATACCAGTGTAATCAGTGTCTGAAACTTGGCCTTGGCCTTAGAATTTTGCTGTATACTTAAGATCAATCTATTTATTTGCAAAATTAAAATATGCAAGAAACTGATGCATATTTGACATGCCTTTGCTCTTCCCATTAATCATAGAATCATAGTCACAGAATGGTTTGCATGTTAATGCATGTCTCTTAAAAAAACTAAAAACCCAAAAGCTATGAGGTTGGTAACATTTGATTATTTCAAAGAAAGTGGAGCCAGGTAAACGAGATCATTCCCTTTGTGCAACAGACAAATTGGCTTCAGCACTCGCTGCAAACTTGCCACTGTGCCCCATTTGAGCCTAATCAATTCTATTACAAAAGCATCATTTTCCAGCACTGGAAGTGCCAGAAAGGAAACAATAATAAGAGACAGAAACTATGATTCCTATAAAAAAGTAGTGTCAGCAAAGGATTTTAAAGTGGGAGCCTCTTAAAGTGCAACGGCCACTTGGAAACCTCAAAGAAGTAGTGTATGATATTTATTGCTTCTTGAAAAGAAGGTAAAATGCCTTCAGAATGACTGGCAAATCCACCTCTCTCCTCCAGGAATGGAGAGATCTCCAATAGAACAAAGCATACTGAGAAGCCCCACTGGAGAATGCTCCAACTGAATAGTTGATTTTATGAAGTACCAAAGATAGGCAAAGTACTTAAGTGCTGATCTTAACAAGAATCACAGAATCATTTAGGTTGGAAAAGACCTCCAAGATCAAGTCCAACCTTTGATCAATCTCTACCATATCAACTAGACCATAGCACTAAGTGCCACGTTCATTTGTTTCTTGAACACCGCCAGGGATGGTGACTCCACAACCTCCCTGGGCAGCCCATTCCAATGCTTTACACTCTTTCAGTGAAAAAATTATTCCTGATGTCCAACCTGAACCTCCCCTGGCAACAGCCATTCCCTTTTGTCCTGTCACTATGGCTGCCTGGGAGAAAAGGCCTACCTCCACCTGGCTACAACGTCCATTCAGGTAGTTTTAAAGAGTGAGACAATCTGCACTGAGTCTCCTTTTCTACAGGACAAACACCCTCAGCTGGTCCTCAAAAGACTTACTCCCTAGACCCTTCACCAGCTTCATTGCCCTTCTCCGGACATGCCTCAGCACCTCAATGCCTGTCTTGCAGTGAGAGGCCCAGAACTGGACACAGTACTTGAGGTGTGGCCTCACTAGTGCAGAGGGGACAATCACTTCCCTGGTCCTGCTGGCCACACTATTTCTGATACAGGCCAGTGTGCCATTGGCATTCTTGGCCACCTAGGCACACACTGGCTCATGTTCAGCCTGCTGTCAACTAGCACCCCCAGGTCCTTTTCCAACTAGCTGCTTTCCAGCCAATCTGCCTCTAGCCTGCAGCACTGCATGGCATTGTTGTGACCCAAGTACAGGACTTGGCACTTGGCTTGTTTGAACCTCATACCATTGTTCTCAAGCCATCCATCCAGCCTGTCCAGATCCCTCTGCAGAGCCTTCCTACCCTCCAGCAGATCAATGCTCCCACCCAACTTAGTGTTGTTTGCAAACTTACTGAGGGTGCACTTGACCCCCTTGTCCACATCATCAATAAAGCTATTAAATAGGGCGAGCTGCAATATTGAGCCCTGGGGAACTCCACTAGTGACCAACCACCAACTGAATCTGGCACCATTTACCACCACTCTCTGGGTTCTCTGGTTCCAGACAGTTCTGAACCCAGAAAAGAGTGCACCTGTCCAAGCCATGGGCTGCCAGCTTGTCAAGGAGAATACTGTAGGGGAAGGTATGAAGGGCTTTACTGGAGTCCAGGTAGACACACCCATAGCCTTCCCCTAATCCACTAGGCGGGTCACCTGGTCATAAAAGGAGATCAGGTTGGTCAAACAGGGCCTACCTTTCCCTAAACCCATGCTGACTGGGTCTGATCCTCTGGTTGTCCTGTACGTGTTGTATGATTACACTCAAGATGATCTGTTCCATAACCTTCCTGGGTACCAAGGTCAGGCTGAAAGGCCCTGGATCCTCCTTCTGACCCTTCTTGTAGATGGGCATCACACTGGCCAACCTCCAGTCACCTTGGACCTCCATGGTTAGCCAGGACTGATGATAAATGATGGAGAGTGGCTTAGCAAGATCTTCCACCAGCTCCCTCAGCACCCGCGGATGAATCCTATCCGGCCCCATAGACTTGTGAGTGTCTAAGTGTCTCAGCAGATCACTAACTACCTCCCCCTGGATTGCAGAAGATCTATTCTGCTCCCTGTCCTTGTCTACTAGCTAAGAGGTCTGGCTGCCTGTGGATAACTAGTCTTATTGTTAAAGACTGAGGCAAATAAGGCATTAAGTAACTCAGCCTTTTCCTCATCCTTGGTGACAATGTTCCCCCTTGTGACCAATAAGGGATGGCGATTTTCCTTGGCCCTCCTTTTGTTGCTGACATATTTATAAAAACACTTTTTACTATCTTTCATAGCAGTGGCCAGATTGAGTTCTAGTTGAGCTTTCACCTTTTTAATTTTCTATCTACATGACCTAACAACATCGTTAAACATTTCCTGAGTTGCCTTCCCCTTCTTCCAGAGGTCATAAACCCTGTTTTTTTCCCTGAGTTCCTGCAAAAGCTCCCTGTTCAGACAGGTCAGTCTTCTTCCCCTCAGGCTTGTCTTTTTGACACCTAGGAACAGCCTGCACCTTCAAGATTTCTTTCTTAAATAATGTTCAGCCTTCCTGGCCCCCTTTGTTATTAAGGACTCTTTCCCAGGGTACTCTTTGAACCAGTGTCCTGCATACGCCAAAGTCCGCCCTCCATAAATCCAAGGTCGAGGTTTTGTTGATCCCCTTCCTTAGTTTACCAGTAATCAAATCATTTCATGGTCACTGTGCCCAAGACAGCCTCTGACCACCACATCTTCCACCAGCCCTTCTCTGTTCACAAACGGCACGTCTAGCAGGGCCCCACCCCTGGTAGGCTCACTCACCAGCTGTATCAGGAAGCTCTCTTCCACACACTCCAGGAACCTCCTAGGCTGCCTCTTCTCCACTGTGTTGAGTTTCCAGCAGACGTCCAGCAGGTTAAAATCTCCCACAAGAACAAGGGCTGATAATCGTGAAACATCAACCAGTTGCTTCTAGAATAGTTCATCCACTTCTTCATCCTGGTTGAGTGGTCTATAACAGATTCCCACCAGGATCCCTGCTTTGTTGGCCTTCCCCATGATTCTTACCTGTAGGCACTTGACCTTACTGTCACTATCTTTGAGCTCTATACAGTTAAAATACTCCTTAATGTACAGAACCACCCCACCAGTTTTACTTCCTCTCCTATCCATTCTGAAGAGCTTGGAGCCATCCATTGCAGTATTAAGGAAACTTCCCTGTCCGACCATCCAGGAGCCATTCTGGTACTCATCCTCACACTACCTGAGCTGGAACCAAAGCTCCTTTGCAGCTACACCCCCCATATTCATAGAGTTGGACCAGGTTTCCTTACTGGCTCAACCCCAGGTTTCCCATAGCAGTCTCTGACATCCAGATCCTTCAAATAGTTTAATCTTGGTGCAATATTAAATAAAAAAATAACAGCTGGGTGCCTCTGAGGAGGGACCCCAAACAAAGGAACCCCTGGGCTTTCGTACCCTCACAATCTAAGCACAGGAAAGTCTGGGGGTCTTCAGTTCCTGCTGTGTCTCTCAGTGTCCAGTCCTCTGTCTTAGCCACAGGTCCCTGTGTCCTTTGGTATACAAAGGGTGGCAGTTTGCCACCTCTTGACTGAGGCTAGAGCTCGGGCTCCTGCCCCTCAGAGCTCTAAACCTGTATGGGGTTTCAGCTAGAGAGCAGGGCTGAAACCAACATAGATCTGCTAACCTTGATGGGACAGAAACCATAGCAACAATGAATAGGAGTGTGAGGGGGGAAGTGAAAAGGAATGTTTTTCTTTGTTTTAGAGTAGCCAGGTAGAACTGCATCTGCAGAACTGTGGTTAAGCAACATAGTTGAGACATGAGTGATGTAGTTATTGTTTAGTAGTGGAAAATTTTAGCTGGTGCTGTAAAACTATATAAACCCTGCTTCACAAAGAATAAACAGCTTCTTCTTGCATACGGCCCAAGTGATGCCACGTCTCTTTATCAATCGTCGTTAATTTATGCCCTGTGTGAGGAAGAGATTATCAGCTCTAGTTGAGTGGCTGTCAGCAACGCCCTGCGGGAACTAAGGAGCCGCTGTGGGATAGCAGGAAGCCATCCATTCCCGAGTAATCCCTTGGAAAGAAGATGAGCCTGCAGGGGATGATGGGACAGGGAATACCTGCCCAGGAAAGAGATGTTTATGACTTATGACTAACTTGCTTGATGAGCATGGCAAGTCTTTGCTTGGCCATGACTTAAAAATTATGCTCAAATGGACAGCTTCAAAGCTGCAGGGAGTTACTCCATCCACAATCTTTACAACAGATTTGTGGGACGAGGTGGGAGTGAAACTGTAGAACTATGCAATGGAAGGGGATAAAGCAGCTGCAGAAATGCTTCTCTCTTGGAAAGTAATTTTTGAAACCCTGAAAGTTCAAGAAATATCCCATGTTAAAAACAAAGGGGATGCCTCTCGCCTCCCCTCTGCTGAGCCTCTGGGTTCTTTACAACCTGAAGAGACTGCTTCTCTCTCAGCACAGCCTTCAAACCCCTCGGCCCCTCCCCTTGCAACTAAAAGGGAGAGGGACCCCTCACGATCCGTAAGGGCTTTTTGCTGCTAGCTACTACCCAGATGACAGCAAGGAGGAGGGAGATCCTTTTGACCCTGGACCTGTTGATCCTGAAAAGGAGCCAAACCTATACCCATCTGATCCAAATGACAACTGGGTTTCACTTGAAGCAGCAAGTGCTGAGGGAGGGGGAGTTAGACATTGCCGCAAGAATTACGGCTCCAGTAATTTACTCAGAAACGTGAAAGTGAACTCCACAATGGGAAATGCTGCCCTTTTAAGTTATCAAAGATCTCCGAAGGACAGTGATGGAGCATGGTATAGGCTCTCCGTATTTTGCGAGCTTGCTATCCTCTGTGTTTGCTGCCCACATAATGACCCCCCATGATTTAAAAACGCTTGCTAGGGTGCTGTTAACCCCCATGTCGTGGTTTTACAGGAAATGGGACTTCTGGGATATGCTGTGGTCACCAATAGGTGTTCAGATTTTAATATTAGCACCTGGGGTGGCCACTGGGGACATTTGGACACGCCTCTGAGAACACAGATAGGGGTTAAAAAACAGAGCACTTGTGGGGGAAGTTCCTTTTGGGTTCCGGTGAGGGAGCAGGTCGGACCTTCCCCCACCCGGTGTCTCCTGCTGGGCGGGGGAGGGGAAAAGCCACGCGGCCCGGGAGAGGTAGGCCTGACCCTGAGGGGTGGAAGGGTGGAAGAACGAAGTACCGGGAAGCACCGAGCAGCTCGTTTCCCCCACCCCCCCCCCCCCCCACCTTTGGAGACAGAGAGAGAGTGCAGCCTGTGCTTGAGACTGTGTTACTGTCATGGTTTGACACTGGCACAATGCCAATGCCCCCATGAGAACATCTTCTCCCTGGTGTCTGCTGTGAGATGGTACCCGGAATAAACAAAGCAGGCTCTTACTTAGGGGAAAGAGAAAAAAAAAACTTTATTACCTAAACTACAAAAAGTAAACTACAAAGGAGGAGAGAAAAAAAAAAACACACAAGGAAAATGAAAACCGCACCGAAACACTCCCCCTCCTCCTCCCACCAAATTCCCAATATATTTACATTCCCCAAAATTATCAACCCTCGGTCTGGCACCACCCTTTGAATAATCAAATCCTCAGTTCATTAAGAGTAGGAGTCCTTCCCTGTGCCATGGGCTGCTTGTCACACGCAGCACCGCCCGGAGATCCTTTTACCATTGTGACATCTTCCTTCCATGCCCGGTGCTCTCACCACCACGCATGGGGCAGGGGCCTGCTTCGAGGGTGGTCTTTTTAAGGATGCCTCGTCCCGTTCCAAACAGAGCACAGTCTCACATCTGGGACCTCTGTGCCCCCCATTTCCTTCACACCCCCTGGGGCCGAGGGGTCTCAACACTGAACTCTCTTGGCTCTGAGTCCTTGCTTCCCCCTGGATGCAGTCTCTGTATCACAAGGAAACAGTCCATGGCTATACAAAAAAGAGTCCAGAAAAAAAATGCCACTCCATCTTCTCCATCCCTCTAACATCTCTCTCTCTGTCTTGCCATACCTCCTCACTGGCCCATTTCCTTCTTCATCCTCTACTCTTATCTCTCTCCTAGGAAGGGTTAATGTTCTGTAAAGTTTTCATTGTCCACAAAGGGTTAAAAGCTCTCACAAGTGGCTGGGCTCCCTGCCACACCACACCCCCCCCCTCTTCCACCGCAGCAGCACATGGTATCACATTCCAAGATAACAGTCCCAGGCACGGTGCTCTCTCTCTCTCTGGGTGTGGGGGGGGGGGGCTGTCCAATGTCTCCTGGGGTCTCTCTCTCTCTCTCTTCCACCCTTCCACCCTCGGGGGGGGGCAGGCCTACCTCTCCCGGGCCGCATGGCTTTTTCCCCTCCCCCCGCCCAGCTAGCAGCTGGGCCAGGGGGAGAGATCTAACGCTTCCCGCCGGAAATTCAAAGAGAGCTCCAAGGGGGAAGAGCTCTGCTTTTAACCCTTGTGTGGGTGTTCTCAGAGGCATGTCCAAACGGCCCCATTGGCCACACCAGGTGCCAATCTTAAAATCTGAGCACCCATTGGCCTGACCACAGCATATCCCAGAAATCCCAAAAAACATATTTCCTGTGAAACCACCACAGTTACCTTGAAACTTGATAAATATATGCCAGCAGCAGGCAGCACGGCTGAGAAGAAGAAGGGGGGAGGTGCACTGAGAGAGAGTTCAGCCACTTGGAAGAACTTTTAACCCCTTTTGTGGATAATGAAAACTCTGCAGAGCATTGACTTTTCCTGGAGAGGAGACGGAGTAGAGGGTGAAGAAGGAACTGAGTAAGTGAGGTGGAGGTCTGAGCAAGGAAGAGAGAGAAGAGCCTTAGTGGGCAGAGATGATGGAGTAGCTTATGCTGGACTCTTTTGTGTAGCCATGGACAGAGCCATGTTTCCTTGTAATACAGAGACTGCGTCCAGGGGGAGGCCAGGCCTCAGAACCAGGAGGGTTCAGTGAGGGTACCCCTCGGCCCCAGGGGGTGTAAAAGAAATGGGGGGGGCAGAGGTCCCAAAAGAGAGACTGTGCCTTTTTTGGAGTGAGAAAATGCATCCTTAAAAAGACCACCCTTGAAGCAGCTCTTTGGTCCGTGTTTCAGTGCTGAGAGCACTGAACATGAAAAGGAAGAGGTCACCATGGCCACCAGAAGGACTCCTCCCCTCTGGATGAACTGAGGGTTTGAATATCTAAAGGGTGGTGCCAGACTGAGTGTTGATAATTTTGGGAAATGTAAATGTATTGGGAATTTGGTGGGGAGGAGGAGGAGAAGATGTATCTGTGCAGTTTTCATTTTCCTTGTGTGTGTTTTTTTTTTCTTTCTCTGTAGTTTAGTTTTTGTAGTTTAGTTAATAAAGTTTTTTTTTCCCCTAAGTAGGAGCCTGCTTTGCTTATTCCTGGTCACACCTCACAGCAGACACCAGGGAGAGGGTATTCTCATGGGGGCACTGGCATTGTGCCAGTGTCAAACCATGACACACACTCAATATACTTTATGGAATGTGGAATGGCAAAAGGGGGTACAGGTTTAGCTTGTTTCTTAAGTGGGTCATGATAATCAGGCTCTGGCAGGGCTAACACTAAGGCAGCTCTTGGGAACAGGACCATACACCGACCCTGCTGTCCAAGTCCTGGGACTGTCCCAAGCAAGCCCTTGAGGGAATCTGGGACACAGCTCACCATGCTTTCCTTAAGGTCCCTGATTTGCAGAAGCCACAAAAAGCATTTACAAGTATCGTGTAAGAGCCTCACAAAATGTAGATGCATTTTATTGATTGCCTTAACCAAGCGCTTGAGGGCCAAATTGATAATACTGAGGCTCGTGAAATTTTGCTTTTAAAACTTGCTGTTGAGAATGTAAATGCAGACTATAAAAAACTCCTTAAGTCTTTGCCTATTGAAAACCCAACTTTAGTCCAAACGATTGAAGCGTGCAATCGCATTAGCACAGTAGAACATGAATATGTGACCATGGCTGCAGCCTTTGCAGCCATGAGAGGTCTCCCTGGGACTTCAGAAGTTTGTTTTGGCTGTGGTAAACCCAGACACTTTAAAGAGACTGTCCTGCTCTGAAAGGAGCCAAGCCACAAGCCCCTTATGTGTGCCCATGGTGCTGTAAAGGGCCTCATTTCGCTAACCGGTGTCACTCTATGTATGATTCTGAAGGTCGTCCAATTCAGGGAAACTGGTACCAGAGTGCAGGACGATGGCGCCGCACTCTGACACAAATGCCTCAGTTGCCCTCACAGATGCCAACTCCACAGATGCCACCACCACAGATACCCCACTGAGGCTCTCCAAAAGTCTTCGCCCAGCAACCGCAGCGAGTGCAGGCCTGGACCTAGCAACCTCTGTCACAGTAACGTTACTTGATTCTTCTGTTAATTTACTCCCTACAGGAATTTTTGGACCACCTGAGCCCCAGAAAAGTGGCTTACTATTAGGGAGATCTTTGACCACACTTTCAGGATTCTTTGTTCTCCCTGGGGTCATAGACTCAGACTCTACCGATGGAATTAAAATTATGGCATAGACCTCTTTTCCAGCCTGTACTATCCATCAAGGGACCTGCATTGTGCAGCTAATTCCTTTTTTACATAGTTCACCATCCCCTGCAGAAAAATGCAAAACAAGGGTGGGAGGATTTGGCTCTATGGGGACTCCACAAATATTATGGGTGCAGACAATTTCAGATAAACGCCCTACCTGCAAATGTACCCTATTGTTATGGGGGCAACAGATAACACTCATTGGCATTTTAGATACTGGATTTGATGTTACTGTTATCTCCCAAGCCAAATGGCCCCCCCACTTGGACCCTCACGGAGGTGCCCCAAGCCCTCACTAGGATTGGGGGAAGCAGTCCCAGTAATCAAAATCACCACTTAATTCAGGTGATGGGACCAGAAAGTCACATAGCTTCTGTAAAGCCATTTGTCTTACCTGTACCCATGGTGTTATGGGGATGAGATGTACTTTTTCACTAAGGTTTCAAAATTCACTCTGATTTTTGATAAGGGGCCATTGTGGCACGCGAGACCCTGAAACTGACCTGGAAGATTGATACTCCTGTCTGGGTTGATCAATGGCCCCTGCCACTACCGAAATTGCACGCACTCAATGACCTTGTTCAAGAACAACTCCAGAAGGTGCATGTAGTCCCCTCTACCAGTCCCTGGAATTTGTCTGTGTTTATAATTAAAAAACACACTGTCAAGTAATGCCTGTTCCAAGACCTCCTCAAAATTAACTCTGTAATAGAGGACATGGGAGCCTTGCAGCCTAGACTCCCATCTCCTACAATAATCCCTCGAGATTGGCACTTAACAGTCATTGACCTAAAAGACTGTTTTTTTGACATCCTTTTGCATCCTGATGATGCTCCTAAATTTGCCTTTTCTGTCCCAAACATCTATATGCAAGCACCCTTGCAACGGTATCACTGGATTGTTCTTCCTCAAAATATGAAAAATACCCCTACTATTTGCCAGTGGTTTGTTGTGAGGGTCCTCAGCCCCGTTCGCCAAAAGATGCCTGCTGCTTTATTATACCATTACATGGATGACATTCTTATTGCAGCAGAAAAAAAAGGAGGTTATGGAGGATGCCTTAGCCCTTGTCATTGCTGCTGTAACTCAAGTAGGACTTTGTGTTGCTCCTGAAAAAATCCTGTGTCAACCCCCTTGGAAATACCTTGGTTGGCGCATCAGGACACAGAGTATTTCTCCTCAGCCTTTACAAATTCAAACAGACATTCGTACCTTGCATGATGCATAAAAGCTTTTGGGGACAATTAATTTGGTTTGTTCCTTGTTAGGAATTACAAATACAGATCTGAGCCCTTTGTTTGATTTATTAAAAGGGGAACCAAATCTCCTGTCACCTCAGCAGCTCACACCAGAAGCCTGCCAGGCACTGCAAAAAGTAGCTGATGCCATTTCAAATGGATAAGCAGCCCAATGGGCCCCTGAGTTGCCCTTTTCTTTAATAATTCTGAATCCGGCTAAGCAACCCCATGCTTTAATCTACCAGTAGGACCCTAGTGTGCCAGAACCCCTTGCTGATCAATGAATGAATTTTTTTGCCACACCATATGTCTAAAACTATAAGCACTCAACATATAATGTTTGCTTTGCTTATTGTAAAAGCTAGACAGAGACTTACCACACTGGCAGGTGTGGATTTTTGTTTGATCTATTTGTCTATTACTACTGTTTATTTGCAGTGGCTATTGCAACAATCTGAAGTGCTTCAAATGGCCCTCACTGACTTTTCTGGAAAACTTTCTACACATCCTCCGAAGCACAAGCTTGTAGCAGCCAGTTTTAATCTCCTAATGTGACCTAAGAGAAGCAAGGTTCTGTTACAAGCTTTAACTATTTTTACAGATGGATCTGGCCTCACCCACAAGTTGGTGATGCTTTGGTGGAATTCAGATTGTAACCAATGGGATCCAGACATCACTATTGTTTCAGGTTCTCATCAGATTACTGAATTGGCAACTGTTGTACCACAGCCTCTCAGTGATTTGCTACCCCACTTAACCTTATCACTGATTCTGCTTATGTTGCAGGTATTGTGGAGAGGGCTGAAGCTGCTGTAGTGAAGGATGTGCCTAACGCAGATTGGTTTCACTGGTTACATCAACTTGTTTTCCTTTTAGATGCCGGGGAACACCCATACTTTGTTATGCATATTAGGTCTCATACAACACTACCTGGTTTTATTGCAGAAGGAAACCGGCAGGCAGACCTATTGCCCTGCCGGTTCAACCTGTTTCAGTTTTGCCAAACTGCTTTGCCCAGGCAAAATTAAGTCATTCTTTTGTGGAGGCCTTTGAGCCTATTAGGGGAACTTCCAGGGTGATGCCCTGGAAGAATCTGCCACAGGTTTAGAGGATGCCTCACTGCTTGAGTTGAGAAAAAGGGGCTTCTCCCACGGTGCTTTGCAACACTATATTAATCTGCCCTTTCCCTATAGGTCATTGTCCTTTGCCCTGTCCTTGTACTGCCCCTGTGCCCACAGACCATTGGCCCTGGACCCTATACTTAACCCGGGACACTGCACTGTTTGTCATCTTCTGTTCCTGGACTCCTTCAGCATGACTCTGCAATAAACCTCACTGGAACTCTATACAGAGACCCTTTCTGTCTTTCTTCACTGACTTATCTGTGGTGTGAGTGTGGATTGAGTGACTGTTTGTGCCTGCCCGAGCGGCTTTCTCAGAAGATGCTTCCAGGAGGTAGTAGCAAACACCATCCATTTTCCATGCTGCTACATTCTTTTTTTCATCAGAATGCTGCCTCACTGGCTTGTACTTTTGACTTAACTAATCGCCAAGTCTCCAGCATTGTAGCTAAATGCTCAGATTGTCAAAGACACTCCTTCCCCTCCGTGGCCAGAGGTGTTAACCCTAGAGGACTTCAAAGTCTTCAAATTTGGCAAACAGATGTTACTCATTTTCCCAAGTTTGGCAGACTTCAGTATATTCACTCCTCCACAGACATCTTTTCAGGTGCTGTGCTTGCATCCTGTCATACAGGAGAATCAGCAAAAGACATTTGCCATCACTTCACGAGATCCTTTGCAGTCTTAGGAATCCCCTCACAAATCAAAACTGACAATGGCCCAGCATATATTTCCCATAGGGTTGCAAATTTCCTTGCCCTCTGGAGGGTGACACACAAAACAGGGATTCCTCATTCTTCAACAGGCCAAACTATAATCGAAAGAGCCCATGCTTCACTTAAGCATCTTTTGTTACAACAGAAAGGGGGAATGGGAAATACCACCCTGGAAAGTGATTACAGAAGGTGTTGTATATCTTCAGTTTTTAAAATTGCTCCTTGATGGACCCTAATCCTCCCATTGTGAGGCATTTTGGTGATATCCTTCAGTTAGAAGTTAAACAATAGGCCCCGGTGCTGATCAGAGATCCAGAAACAGGTAAGATTATGGGACCTTACCCCCTTGCTACATGGGGAAGAAGTTTTGCTTGTGTCTCCACAGTAAATGGCCTGAGGTGGATCCCAGCCAAGAATGTGAGACCTTTCAGAGAATCCTTAAATACCTTTCCTGAGAATCCTGATCACCCTGGCACTCCACCCCTGGTTTCACCCACTTCAACCCCGTCTTCGCTTTCTCCGACCGACCGCTGAGCCCACTTCCAACTAGATCCTGTGGCCACCCAAACCAGCTGTTACCTGACCTGAGGAGACTCAATGATGTCTCACCACTCTGTGAACTCTATGGTCAATTTGTTCCAGAGATAGTAAAAGCTTTAATTGCAGAACAAGCCACCATTCGCGAATAGCAGCAGGAGCGAAGCGAGTAGAGACTTGGACTTACCCTTGAAAACAACCCTATTCCTTGTTTTATTGACAGAGACTATTCCCATCAGGTGTGAACTCTTGTGTTACAGGTGCCAGAAGAAGTGGTATTGCGCTGAAATTGCCCACAGTGTGACCCTTTGCGCTATTCTTCTAGTGATTGTGTCATTTTAAAATTGGTGTGTGGGCAAGAGTATGGCTGGCTTCCACAATCGTATTTTTGGGACCCAGATTCACCTTCTCAGGCTGGTCCTCCTAGTAAGACTCCCCTTCAACAAAGGAGAGGTGATTGCAATGCCACCCCTTCCAGAACATAACGTGTGGCTTACGCTAGCTCAGGCTTTAAATGAATCTATGCTGTGCCTATCCATGACATCCCCTGGTAATCCTTTCCAAACTTGCTTAGCGTCCATGCCTTTAGAGAAAAGCAAGTGGGATAATTTGTACAATTTAGCAATGCATAAAGAGTGTACTGCCCCAGGCCAAGTTGAGCCAGTGTGGTACGGCAAGATAGATTGGCGTAAAAAGCATAGTCTGCCAGCTGGATGGTATTTTGGTAATGACAACAATCGAGGGGTTCATTTCATGGGAAACTTTCCCCCCATTTCCCTACAACCTCAAGAGTTAGATATTTTTGGATCCACGCAGTATTTTGTGTGTTTCTTTTTAAATTATACCCATGGGACCTAGTATCAAGTTAACAGAGAAAACATGGGCCTTGCCTTTGATGTTTCAGGTACAGGCATTTATATCAATGCTTTGGCGTGATGTAATTGTTGTAAGAGAAGCAACCCTTGGATTACTAGAAAATGTATTTTTAATAGCTAGAAATAGAGCCTAGAAAAGAATACCAGGAAGGGCTATAGGAGGTCCTTGTACTTTTGGGTGACTGACCATGTTTCACTCTTTACAAGAAAATTAAACATCCTTGCATAGGCTAGTATGAACAAAACCCATATTTATAGCCAAGATTGTGATGATACCATCGAGTCTTAGAACATTAGAACCCGAGTATTTGCTTTAATTATCCCATCTATTGGCAGGGCACACGCCTTAAAAACCCTGAATAACCTTTTCTGTTAGCTTGTGAAACAAACTAATGCTAACAGCGCTGCTTTAACAAGCTTATTAACAGATGTTGATAGTTTTAAACATGCAGAATAGGACTGCAATTGTTTTTTTGCTTTTAGCGCATAGACATGGTTATAAAGACTTTGAAGGCTTATGCTGCATGAATTTTTCTGATCACTCTCATTCTATTCATGCCAGCATATAAGCCTTTCTAGACAGTGTCACTAGATTAAGGGTTGTATATGATAGCAATTGGCTTGGATGCATGCGTGGGGAATGGGGGCTTACTATCTGGCTTAAGAATTTAGTTAAGACAGAGATTTATATTTTAGCTGTTGTTGTGTTGTGATTTCAAGGTTTACCTCAGAAACCCAGTCCCTCCCCTGAAGATTCCCTCCCAGGTGTGTCAATCACCTCTCCTTTCCCCTCCCTGACCCCAGACAAGTACTGTCTGTCAATCCTGGCATTCCAGAAGGGCATCGAGTGATTGGCAGATTCAAAGGATGCCCTCTACCCCTGGGGGGGGCATTGGGCCATCCAGGTGTCCTTTGTCCCTTAAGACCTCTTCCTATGTACCTGGTTGGTGGGCTTCCTACCCCTTCCCTGCCCCTCCTCCTCGGGGTTAAAAGGAACAGCAACCACGTGGTTTGGGGAGTTCTGCTGGAGCTGTTGCTGGATTCAGAGGCCTGTGGGCCAGAAGAAAGCTCTGGATCGAAATCCTCCATTAGAACCGACTACTTTCCTTCACCATCGCCTTAAAGCTTTTCCGCCAAGGTAAACCTAAGAAGCGGACCCTCTCACGAGAGGAGGCTCCATCCCACCACCACCAGAGCTCCGGCTTGCCTGGACTTGTCTCCAGGTTCTCAGCTGCTGCACACAGCTAGCCAAAAGTGTCTGTGGGGTGAAAACACCGCAGTTGCCGCTATTTGGTTCAGCACCAAGGGCCAGACAAGCTCAGGCACGTCCCGTCCGGCTATACTGGTAATATTCCAATAAGCTAATGTTGCTGCTTATAGTGATTTGTTTGCCCTGCGTTTTGCAGTGTGTTCAGAGACTAAGTGATAAGTCCACAAAACAGATTTTACTGGTAGAAAAGAAAATGAGACATGGGATTTCAGCTAGAGAGCAGGGCTGAAACCAACGTAGATGTGCTAACCTTGGTGGGATGGAAACCATAGCAACAATGAATAGGAGTGTGAGGGGGGAAGTGAAAAGGAATGTTTTTCTTTGTTTTAGAGTAGCCAGGTAGAACTGCACCTGCAGAACTGTGGTTAAGTAACATAGTTAAGTGACATGACTGATGTAGTTATTGTTTAGTAGTGGAAAATTTTAGCTGATGCTGTAAAACTATATAAACCCTGCTACACAAAGAATAAACAGTTTCTTCTTACATACGGCCCAAGTGATGCCACGTCACTTTATCAATCACCATCAAGCCTGCAGCTTGAACTGCAGCTGCAAACCAAGCTACCTGCACTAAATATATTCCTTAACAACATCACTCCAGTCATGCGAGTCATCCCACCATGTTTCTGTGATGATGACTATGTCAGAGCTTTCCTTCTGCACAATGGCTGCCAGTTCCTCTCGTTTGTTACCCACACTGTTGCATTGGCATAAATGCACTTGAACTGGGCTATTGATTTCATCCCCAACACTGGCCTGCCACCCCCAGGCTCATCTCCAGCAAGCCTGGTCTTATCCCCTTCCTCCTTCAAACCTAGTTTAAAGCCCTTTCAATCAGCCCTGCCAACTCATGGGCTAGAATTCTTTTCCCCCTTTCAGACAGGCAAAACTCATGTCTCCAGCAGGCCTGATGCTGTAAAAACCACCCCATGATTGAAAAAGCCAAAATTCCACAGATGGCACCAGTCTTTAAGCCACGTGTTGATCAGGTGTATTTTCCTGTTCCTTTCAGCATTCTTCCCTACTACTGAAGGAATTGAGGAAAACACCACCTGTGCTCCTGGACAAGTCCCTGGAGTCCCAAGGAAAAGTACTCTTGGCATTCACTTGGATAAAAGTTGCAATTTTATTCATAAAAAGAATACCTTAATGCACTCTGGTTTCTCTATGCAGTCTTCAGAAAAAAAAGGCTTGTTATGGGTGCTGTGGGGTTTTTTAAGAACAGAATGTTTAATTTTGCTCAATTCATTCTATTACTGAATTAAACTTTCATGTATTGGTCTTGACAAGTGCTTCATGCTGATTGTATTGTGTATGATAGTATAATCACTCCCCATGTATCTGGCTGATTAATGCAATAGACTACCTGCAGCACTGATGACAAGAGGGAATCATTGCCCTTCTGCACACTAAAATTCAAATGTGCATTAGGAGTGATGACGTAAACCAGAAACAAAAATAGTGTGTAATTCCTTAAATTTCTCTTTGTCTCTTGCTGCCTACATCTGCTCCAAGGATTAAAGGCACATTTGTATTCAGCTGAAAGAAAACAGGTATTTTGCATTTTGAGATTCTATTCTAAATTATCATTAACTACTTGCTCCATCTGTGTGTGTGAAGTAATGAAAAACTCCTGCACCCATCTGCCTGAATTTTCAGCATTCAGCACAATGAAAAAAGGAACTAACAAAGCACTTCTGATGTTTTGCATGAGCCCATTTTTCTGGGTTATGCCTTTTCCAGTTTGTTTTAAAAACAGCTGCATCTTTGTGGACACTGCCATTTGACTAAAGGGTTTCATGGAAGAGAAATTTGCTTGAAAGGTGTAGTTTTCAGTATCATAGCCTGAAACTGCAATCCCCTAAGAGAGCACTTACATATCTGTCACATGTCAATTAGATGCCCCTCTATGGACTTATAATACCCTATAACCTAATCACCATAGCAAGGCATGGGCTATTAGTTTATAAAGCTAGGGGAAAGTATTAAGCACTTGCGAATTACTTGCGAACTCACTGATTAACTTCTCTAATATCCACAGAACCATTCATTTGCTCATTAACAGTCAATTGAAGGTGAAAACACTGCTAATACTAGCACAAATAGTACATAAACACTCCTCTATGAATAACAACACAATTCTTCACAATTTTAAGTAGTTGCCAGCATTTACAGCTAGGCAGTGAACACAAAGTATGCACCTGCTCAAAACAGAGACTAGACACTTTATCAAATATTTGAACTGAAAATACACAGTCTATTTTTAGAATAAAAGTCAATGTCACTACTAAGTATAAATACACTATATCTAAATCTATCATAGAGATGAATTACTCAGTTAATCCTTTTAGGAAGATGCAAAACTGGAAAAGTTTGAGACGTTTGTCAAACAAAACAAGATATTCATAAAAGAAAGGGATGAAAGCACATTTCATTTTTTAAAAGAGTGGAGCAAGTGCAAAGCTCCCTTGTACAGTGGAAAAGGTCAGGAAAAATGTATGATGAACACAACTATGTTCACAGAAAGTAAATGACCCACTATAAATGGCCAGAAGAACACATTCTAATTGTCTAGTATGAATTCCTTCATACTCTAAGATTTCCTGAGTTAATTTTACCTTCAAGTCCAAAAGTCATGGTCGAGTTTTTACAAAAACCAGCATACTTAAAAATTTAGGATTTCCAATGTGATAAACTAGCACAGCTGGTTAGCTGATCTACTGCCTGGCTACCATAACTTCAAAATTCTAAGCTTATTTCTAGTTTTCTAGTTAAATTTGTCCAGCTCCAATTATAATACTCAGATGCCTTTTGTTTGAATGGTAGAAGGGTCTTCATTATCAAGTTTTAGTGTATGTAGGTCTCTTAAATCATGAAGGAGATAATCCTCCTTTGTCTTGCATGACAGGCCCGACCAGATCAAGATTCTTGCATTTCTCACTTTAAATTACTTTTTCAATTCTTCAGTTATTTTTCCAGTATCCATTCAAGACAGAAAACTTAAAAATTCCAGATTGCTGGAATGCAGAAATTAGTGAAGATTCAGTAATTTTCTCCATCAAGCTATTACTTCTCCTTAGCTCTGATATTTATTAGAAGCAATATCAAAAAATAGAATAGCAGCTTAATGTTATTGAAGTATTAAAAATAGAGAAAGTACAACCAAAAAAGCTAAGTACCAGTTTGGACTCACAGTAAAACTGTGACCTTAGTTGTAAGTCATGACTACAGTTAGGGACACAATAAGTTTTATACCAGCTCCAATAAAAAACAATTTTTAGAACATTTTAGAACATTTGTAAGTAAATCAGTTCAACAGGGAATAAAAACTCCAAAAAATGTTTTATGTGTGTAACTCGAAGAAATTTGGCTCCTACTATGGAAGTACTTTCCATCCAACTCAATGAAATGGAAACCCAAGCTTTGTGCATGGCATTAAAAATAACCTCCTAAACCCTAACCCCTCAATCGATGCTTATAGATGAAAGTTAATTACTTTCATCATTATTCCTCATAGCCAATAAAAGCAGTTTAACTACAGGAAAGAATACCATCTTTGAAAACAGCTCCCACTTACTGTAGTATTGCAACCTCATATACACAATTTCAAATACCATTATGACATATACCAATAACCTTCTATTGTTTGTAATGAAAGAGGAAGGAAATGATCCTCAAAAACAAACAAAAAAAAGTACAGAATCCGTCTTTACACAATGACAGCCTGACCTCATTTACCGGGGAAATGTATTTGGCAACAGCTGAGACACTCCATGGCAGTGACAGCAATTTCTTCAAATTGTCATCCATAACTCAGGCCTTAGAGCAGCATAACTGTCTTGAGATGTAAACTTGGAAGTACTGCTAATTTAGTGCCTCCAACAGCATAAATAATTCAAATACACTGTCATATATTAACAACTTATTCTGTGAAAGAGATGTTACTTTAAGTACATGAACTCAAGGCAAATGTGTCATGTAACTGTATGGCAACCACATCATGGCAGCTAAGACTAAGAAAACCTACAATGATAAAAAGACTATCAATTAAGCAAACACAGTTTACTGGATATGACACAGTTATAGACACAAGTATGTGCAAGAGATCACTCCACCCATAAGTCCCACAATGAAAGATCAATAGAAATGGTGCAAAGCATGGTGCATCGCACCTCCTTTGAAACATAGGTATTCCTAGAGCTTTCGCTTCAAGATCAGAAATGTAATATGTTCAACTAATTAATCTAAATTTTGAAATTTGAAGGTTCAGAGCATTTGTACTCTCCTTAGCTTTAAAACAGAACATGATTCAATTACAACTTCAGATACTCAAAGAAATCAAGTAAATATGGCACTCAAATTTCAAAATTAGAGCCTTGCTGTATCGTTTTTGAAAGACCATAAAGTATGAGGAAAAGTGACTATTTCTACTGCATAGTGGATTCTAAAATGGGATTGTATGAAGTATGCAGCTCCAGAAAAATTATATTAGAACACAAAACCTGTATTGAATGCTTAACTTAAGTGGTTCTTTTTCATGGCAGCCTTGAAGTAGTCACCAAAGCTGACATAGGGATGGAATTTCTCTAGGGACATACTGGCAAAAAACCTAGCTGCTTTTGTCCTTTTTTCCCTTTCCCTTAAGTATTAAGCAGAGATAATGAGTTTAAAACAGCTGTCATGTCCCATTCCTGCAAGTTTGTGTCCCGAATTGCAAAGGGAAGAAATGCCTGAGAGAAATATAGATGGAGAATAGCTTCATTTAGTTAAGGTTAAAAGAATCTAACTTGGTATTTTCTTGATATAGAGATAAACTTTAATCAGAAAATTTCAGACTGGTTTCTGAATCAAAAAAGCATTATTTAACACTTAATCGCTAGTTTGCTCATGGTAAAATGGTAATTAAATATTTTAATTGGTCTATAATGATTCCTTGCGTAAACTCAACATTTAGAGTTAAGTTTTAGGTGAGGAGCAAGGTGTTACTGTTATAGATAAATAATGAGATGACTTGCTCTCACAATTAAGGGATGAATATTGTGTGAATATTAAGAGAAGCTTTATTGATGTATAGTTATATTACTGTGGCTTGTTGTTTAGATGTCCTCTGTTCTCCCCATAGTCCCCTTTCCCCCTCTCTGTATCGTGGTCATCGGACAGTCAGGGTTATCTAGGACAGGTAGAAAGAAGGTGTGTACATATACCTCTTGCATGGGGCTGTTGGGAATGGAAAAGCCTGTTGCTGGAGGGCTGCAGCATGACAACACCTGACCCTCCAATCAAGTTACAAGAAAGCAGTCTCCACCAATAAATGACAAAGAAGAGCTGACTGACAGACTTTGGGAGGGGCCAGGGTTGCCTGATGCAACCCTCCCCCCCCCCCCCCCCAGGGGTATAAAAGGCAGAACAGACATTGTGGGTGAGCCATGTGGCAGGCAGTCACAGGGTTGGGATGGGCAGGGGCAGAGACAGGCTTGGCTCGGCTCGGCTTGGCCTGGCCAGGCTCCCAGCGCTGTTAATTTTCCTTATTTAGTCCTTTTGGTGTATTTTTTGTAAAGGTTTAATAAACCTTTAAAATTTCAAAAAGTGAGTGATCGTTTCTCACATTACTATTAGAAATTTAGGCATGATCCTTTAGGAATAATATTGTGCTATTTCTCTACATGAATGACCTTGTAAAATGATATTTTAGCTATAAATTTTAACACAAAAATGTATTACTAACTCAGAAAAAGTCAAAATATTAGCAAATGTGAATTCAAAGTAAATCATCAGGCTGTTCTAACCGTTAAAAAGCAGCCCACAGTAAGGCAAAGTGCTAGTGAAAAACTGGTAATGCAACTACTAAAGCAAAGATATATTATTTCACTCAGGAAATATCTTTGAGAACCGGCCATTTAGTATGCATAAAAAAAGCATTGTAAAGACATCATCCAGAAAAGCTTTATCTCGTGAATGAGGCTCATAGCAATATCATGAGAGGTTTCTACACTTAAAAACTTTAGATACAATTTAGTGATTGAGATAGACAGAAATTTATTCATTAAAATGTGGACAGTACCCAGCTGGAAGTACAGAATATCTTTTAAACTCTCCTCAAATTCATGGAATGCAAGAACCACCACAGATTAGGATCATCATGAGGAAAACCGAGAACAAGTTTGCCAATTTTATCCACAACCCTCCCTTGCAAGAGCTCTCTGGATATACCCTCTTTCCCATGTATTGGGTCTGTCTGGGATGGAGTTAACTTCCCCCATAGCAGCCCTCCCAGCGCTGTGCTCTGCATTGGGAGCCAGATAGGTTTTGAGAACACACCAGTGTTTTAGCTGTTGCTGAGCAGCGCTGGCACAGCATCAATGCTGTCTCCCCAACATCCCCTCACCTCCAAAGGCCAGTAGGCTGGGGGTCGGCAAGATCTTGGGAGAGGACATAGCCAGGACAGCTGACACAAATTAACCAGAGGGGTATTCCATACTGTATAACTTCTGCTCAGATATAAAAGCTAAGAGAAATAAGGAGGAAGGGTGGGGTATTTGGTATTCTGACATTTGTCTTCCAGAGCAACCAGTTACTTCTCGGGAAGTAGCTGGACATCACCTGATGATGAGAAGTTGTTGCAGGATGCCCAGCCCTGGAATGTGGTGAAACAACTCAAACAATGCCCTATTTTGTAAGCTATCAGTGATGGGCTGAGAGGGGTATCATGGGCTGTTTTTTGGTGTTGAATTAAGCTAAAACCCATCTGGCACACCAACCTCAAATCAACATCCTGGTAGTGAGGCAAAGATTTGGCAGATAAGCTGCTAAAGTGACCTGAAAGCATACTACTCAATGAGTCAACCCCTTTGCACTTTAAAAATCAAGTTTGTTCTTAAATATATAAATGGAGGAAATCTACCAGAAATGTTTGCTTTGAAATATGCAAATAATGTGAAATTTCTCCATCTCAAAGGCAAGCAAGAAGATAAAGATATTGAAAATGGTAGTTCAGAAAAAAAATCTGATACCCTAATCTATGTGTTGACAAGCTGTTTGACAGTCTCACTCCACCAAGTAATAGATACTTATCTTAGATTCTTTCACTTGATTATTTTCATCAGGTTAAGCATTTCAGATTTAGTTTGACAGAGCAGGCCTGCTTTGATAACAATAGGTGCTCCAATTAAGGCTTGGTTTAGGGTTGGCAAATATAATGACTCCTTTGTGGCACATGAAAACCAATTGAAGGTTGTTTTGCATTACAGCTTTAAAAATATCGACATTTTTCTCATTTAATTTGTGCCTTAGCTTTTGCTAAAATGACATTTAAATTGCAGTAAAGGGCAAATGGGGCTTTTAGTTTAAATGTAATCCCCATATTTAAATGATCTGTAATGGCTGTTCAAGTGGGAACACTATTGTTTCACTGTCAGTCCTGAAGGTCACATATGACATTTGTATTCAGGTCCTGTATTATCCATGTAGCTAAAGGGCTTCTAATTTCATTTCACTACCAGAAGCTTGCAGAAAACACCAATTAGCTTGCAGATGCCATTTGCCAACAAAACTCAGCTTCTGCTCAAAGTCTGGCATCTGGCAGTGCTCAACATTTAATTGCAAAGCAGAGGCTTGCAGTCATCATGATCCCTGGGCTGTGGGCAGTTTTTTCTTACTGAGACATAGTCCATGGGAAAAGTACCGTGAGAAAGAGCATCTGAGTAGGTAACATCTGCCTAATTCAAGGACATGGTTTCTTTGAGCAAGAAGTTGTTTTATAAACTATGTGAAAACAGGAGGTAAAAAGAAGCCACAAACATCTTGAGAAAAGGTGGGACTGACTTTTTATAGCTGACCAATAGTAAGCTCTAGTTTGGCAATATGCATGAGCCTTATTATTGTGATTATAAAAGTATTGCTGTTAATCAATAAAGCGGAGATTTTGCTGCATTAGAAGGATGAGCAAGTCTCCCGTCCACTTCGTCACTGGGCTAGGCACAAAGTCAATTTTTCCCTTTTATTAAGAATTCTTTTTCATTTTCATAGAGAACAAGTAACTTTTACTTAATTTTTGAGGAATGACAATTAATTCCTGCTGTAGTAAGATTGCATGGACCATTTTTCCCCCTCTGGAGTACAAAGAAAGTTAACTGACTGATCCAATTTGACTTCTACTGAAGTCAACACAATTTACCATAAACTTCAGCAGAAACTCTGATCAGATCCCAATGTGTCTTTCTGGTATTCTTGGCCAATGCCCAATGTCAGGTAGGAAGCATCAGTTAAGTTCTAATAAAAGGCTCAGGTGACCCAGTCAAGGAGCAAAGCTGTAGTTATTTAAGTAAGTTTAAAAACCTATGCCAAAATTGAACGGAGAGTGGCTATATGCCTAGACGTTGGTAGACAGTATAGCAGTGCAAGAAAGACAGCCTTTATTAAGCAGAATCTATATTTACATACTTTACTGGTCCTAAAAATCTCTATAACTACAGTGCCACTCATCTGTGAAATAAATGAGATCTTTTTTTTTTTAAAAAAACAAGATACATATATGTCACTCCAAATAACTCTGAACAGATAATACAAAAAATTGAATATGCAAAGGACTGGTCCACTCCCTTTATTGATGTTTCTCCAACATCTTAGAAGATGACAAGATAGGAAACCAACTTTATTTTAGAACATAGTGATACCATTGCCCCCTTAAACCCAGTGTTTGAGTTCTCTGCCACTACTAACATAGATCAAGGGTCATCAGGGACATCCTGCTCTTCCTTCTGTCGTTAGCTATTGTAACTAACTCTGGTCTCCCTTAAAACTTCCTCCAACTTTTACAGATTCACATGCATGTTTCACCTTAATAAAGAAATGTGTTTAACTAGAATGAAACTCAAAGTAAAATCCTGGCCAAAACATGGCAGCAGCTTCTAATTTTCACACAAGGTAGGTTTCGAGTTGGAAAGATTCATCCAATTAAAAGAAATTTTCAGGGAACTTGTTAAGCCCCAGTGGAAGGAAGCACTTGTGTGGGGAAGAAATGGACAGGTTAGCAACATAAACACAAGATGGAGGTGGAAGAACCAAGTTTATTTCTACCCTTAGCCTACTGCACACCTGAAGTGATTGAAATACATTTGCAATTGAAATCAAGGTACATATTTTGATACGGTTAGAGGGGGAAGAGCAGTTCAGGACTGAAACAACAAGGTCAGCCTCAGACTGCAAATACAACAACTGAGAAAGTGTTGAGGCTGCAGGTTGCACTGCAGCTTTTTGGGAATGGCAACTACAATTCTGATAAAACAGAGGCAAATTAATAAATTAGATTAATCTAAAGTATTGCTTATTTGATGCTTCAGGCAGAGAGATTCCACCTTGAGATAGGTGCTGTCAAGAAAATGACAGTATGGAACTGATGAAACAAGAAGAGGAGCTGCTAAAAATTTAACAAAAGCTTTTATATTTATTGTAAGCATGTGGTAAGACTGCTACAGGTAACAGATGGACAACACATTTCTACCTCTCCCACTACCTACCAGCTCAACCCACATAAACAATGGCAATGAAGCATAAGATGCTCTGGTTTTCATTATGATGAGATAAAATTTTGCTATGTACATGTCCAACTTGGCAAAAAGCATTATTCCCCAGAAAACCAAGGTATCCTAAAAATTACATACTAAAAGGATTTATATGTTTGAAGGCAAAGTAATTATATCTACACTCTCTGACAGAGCTTTGCCTACTCTGACAATAAGGCTTTCCATCACAAAATTCTATTATATAAACCACAGATGGCTAGTGTTTTATTAGTCTAATGCTCCATTTTGAATAAACATAATTTATGCTAAACAGGTTATACTGAGTCTTAGCCCCACCAGAAAACATGCAATCAATCATTCTCATCTTTAACCTTTAACAGGGGAAAACTTGAATTTTGCTTTTGACTTTTCCTTTCTAAATAAAGCATGTTATTCTTGCTTGGATTCAATTTCATTTAGTGTGTTAAATTATAAGATTTTTTTGTGGTAGATTGTTTTTCTGTTGTAATCTTAAGGCGTTCCTTATTGTGAGTTTATAATGGTTTGTTCCATGTACCCCGTTTGGTTTCCCCAGTGGTTTTACCCTGAAGTTGTTTACTACTATTTTCCCGCCTAATCTTATGTCAGTCCCAGTCAGTACCTTGTCGTTGGGGACACCAAGTACACCCCCCCTCCAAGATCGAGATCGCTCCAGGGGTTCTATCACCTGACCCGGGGCAAATCGTTCTCATGGCGCACTGTGCCCATCCCCCCCTCTTCCTACCAAAGGGCCAGGTCATCGCTCAGGCCATTCCAATGCCGCATGCCCTCTTCGATGATGTGGACCTTTCTGTTTATTTCACCAAGATTGTAGGAGAGGACAAGCCCTTTGTTTGGTGTGGCCTTAAATGCGGGGGGCATTCCATCCAATTACAAGGGATGATGGACACAGGGGCAGATTTGATGGTCATTCCCCCACACAAATGACCGTCCCAATGGGAGCTGCAAAACATGTCGAGTAAGGTTTTAGGTGTCGGGGGGACTCAATTGGCAAAAAGATCAAAGAGCATTGTACAAATTGAGGGACTGAATGGAAAACTGGCTTCTATACACCCATTTGTTTTAAATTCCAAGTTCACCCTATGGGGGAGAGACACCATGTCCCAATGGGGAGCCAAACTTGAAACCCCAAAGGCTCTCCAGGATTTTTAATAGTGGTCACTGAAGAGCGCCCTATCCAGAAACTGAATTGGCTAACTGATACATCTGTCTTGGTAGAACAGTGGCCACTAAACAAACAAAAATTAAGTGTGCTCACCCAAATAGTGGAGGACCAATTGGCAAGAGGAAACATCATAGAAACAAATAGCCCTTGGAATTTCCCAGTGTTTGTCATCAGAAAGCCGGGGAAGGACAAGTGGCGTCTCCTCCATGATTTGTGAAGAATAAATTATGCGATCGAGGACATGGGGCCTCTCCAACCAGGGATGCCATCCCCATCAATGCTCCCCCAAGACTGGAAATTAGCAGTGATAGACATCAAAGATTGTTTCTTTCAAATTCCCCTGCACCCAGCCGATGCTCCACATTTTGCCTTCTCTGTACCTTCCATCAACAGAGAAGCTTCCATGAAGAGCTACCACTGGCATGTTCTTCCACAAGGAATGAAAAATAGTCCCACCATTTGCCAGTGGTACGTCCCTTGGATTCTGTCCCCAGTGCATGCCAAAGCGGGGGAGTGCGTTATTTTACATTATATGGATGACATGCTTGTGTGTGCCCCCAACAACAATTTACTCAGCTTGGTGCTTAAGGACACTATTACTGCCCTGTTGGAGGCCGGATTTGAGCTGCAGCAGGTACAGAAGCTGCCGCCTTGGAAGTATCTGGGACTTGAAATAGCCAGCAAGACCATCACCTTGCAAAAGATTGCCATCAACAACTAGCCCTAGACCCTACGGGATCTTCATCAACTCTGTGGGTCATTGAACTGGGTCAGGCCCTGGCTGGGGCTTACCACGGAGGATCTATCTCCTCTCTTCAACTTGCTAAAGGGGAGGGAGGAGCTGGACTCTCTGAGGGTCCTGAAACAGGAGGCTCGACTAGCTCTCGAGAAGGTGCAATCAGCATTGGTAGACCGGCAGGCCCACAGTTGCCGGCTTGAACTCCCTTTTAACTTCATCATCTTAGGTAAGTTGCCGCACCTCCACGGGCTCATTTTCCAGTGGGACAGGGACCAAAAGGATCCCCTCTTAATCATAGAGTGGGTGTTCCTTGGTCATCACCTGTCCAAAAGTATCACTCGGCTGCAAGAGCTGATATCCCAGACGATCAGTAAGGCTAGGGTCCGGATGCGACTGCTGGCAGGATGTGATTTCACATGCATTCACATTCCCATCAAAATATCGACTGGGAGATTAACCAAAGAGACTTTGGAGCAGTTGCTCTGAGATAATGAGAACCTGCAGTTCGCTCTGGATAGCTATCCAGGGAAAATTTCAATTCAAAATCCTGGCCACAAATTATTTAATACAAAATTTAATCTGATCCCAAAAGAGAAAGTTGTCGACCACTCAAAGCCTTGACAGTTTTCACCAATGTGTCCAGAGGGTCCCACAAGTCTGTAGTGACTTGGAAAGATCCTCAAACTCAGCAGTGGGAAGCCCACGTTAAGATGGTTGAGGGCTCCCCTCAAGTGGCTGAGTTGGACACAGTCGTCAGGGCTTTTGAGAGATTCTCAGAACCCATTAATATTATCACTGGTTTGACCTATGTTGCTGGTATAGTGTCCAGAGCGGAGAATGCCATTTTAAAAGAAGTCTCTAACCTGGCTGTCTTTAGATTGCTCTCAAAACTTATCCATCTGGTTTCCCACCAAGAGCAACCATTTTTCATGATGCGTATGAGGTCACACACTGACCTCCCTGAGTTTATAGCAGAAGGAAATAGCAGAGCAGATGCCCTAGCCGCTCCACTACAGCTGGCTGGCCAACCTAACATCTTCCAACAGGCCAAAATTAGTCATCAGCAGTTTCATCAGAATGTTCCTAGTCTGATCTGTCAGTTCCATCTAAGGTGAGATCAGGCCAAGGCGATTGTGGCCACATGCCCGAACTGTCAAGAGTCCTTTCTACCATTGTTGGGCTAAGAGTGAACCCAAGAGGATTCCACAGTTGTGAGGTGTGGCAGACAGATGTTACCCACATACAAGAATTTGAAAGATTAAAATATGTCCATGTCTCCATTGATACCTTCTCAGTGGTAGATGATGCCTCAGCCCACGCAGGTGAAAAGGCCTCAGACGCACAAAAACATCTTGTGCGGACCTTTACCACTTTAGGAATCCCCAAAATCATCAAAACCGATAATGTCCCAGCCTATACTTCTCAGGCGTTCAGTGACTTTTTACAGGAATGGGGGGTTGAACATCAGAAGGGTATAACCACACTCGCCCACCAGCCAGGCAGTAACAGAAAGGACTCATCAAGCACTTAAAAAGCTCCTCAACTGTGGCAGGGACAGGCGTTTCGGAAGATTGCGAGCTGTTACGGAAGGCTGCAAGAACCCTCTCCTCCCTCCTCCCAGAGATAAGGATCACCGTCGGAATGTAACCAGGCATGCAACCCCCCTAACATAGGAGATACCAGTACCACCCTGTACTAACCCCCAGCCCCTTTTGACGTAAGAAACCCCCCAAACTATAAAACCCCTAAGAAGCAGATAATAAAACCTATTTGACCGTCCACCACATTGGTGAAAGCGTTGTCTTTAGCCCGAGTGACTGAAGGATAATTTGGGGTCACCGTGCTGTCTCCTGAACCAGGTCGCCTTGCCTTCGGAACCAGAAGGCAACATCAACCATCAGAGGGAAGATGTTCAGGCCACCTTTCCACCACAAAGACTGTGCAAAGCACTATTTACGATTAATTTTCTTATTTGCACTTTAGAAGATCTCAACCCACCAGTTGTCAAGCACTTTTAGCAGCACCAGCAGTTCCAGCCTGAGAAAAGGCCACCAGTTATGATTAGGGATTCAGACTCCAGGGAAATTCAAGGACCATATAAATTGGTAACCCGGGGTCATGGGTACACATGTGTATCCACGACCTCCGGGGTGAGGTGGATCCCTCGAAAATGGGTCAAGCCTTGTATTTCATCGAGGAAAAAGGACCAGTCAAAAATAACCTCTCAGATTCCTCCAAATAATCCAAGTGATGACGCAGTTGCATCAAATAGATGACGCTGTAAAGGAAGCGAGACCCCCTAAACCCCCTGCTTCACCTGAGTTATGTTTCATCTTAAGTTGTGCTGTTTTCATCTTCCTTTTTAGGCATCCTCCCAGCCAACCATGAAGTATCAACATCTGTGGTTCCTTGCCCTGTGTTTCCAGTCCTGTGAGGCGTGGATCATCCCTCAACCCAGAAAGAACGTTTGGGTGACCCTAGCCCATGCCCTCAACCAAGATCATCTGTGTTTGTCGACAGCCGCAGCAGATAACCCCATGTCGACTTGCCTGGTGGGGATTCTGTTCAAATTAGAAGAGTACCCTATTTCCCTAAGGAGAATTCAAAATGAAACCAACAAAAATCCGCCTGATACCTGGGTTGAAATTTACCACTATTGCCGCATGGTCAACTATGCTAAAACTCCTGTAATCAATCCCTTAGTCCTGTGGAGGAAATGGGTTTACAACCTGCCCTATGATGATAAAGAACCCCAAGAATTTGAAATTTTAGGTTTGGCCAAAGCTTTATTTTGCATTCAGTTTGATTCTCAGAGGTCCGTGCACACTAGGGCTGCTGTCCCTTGCTTCCCCCAAACATGAACTAAATTTCAATTTGGAACAACCAAAATAGAATCAAAATGCAAAAAAGGAATGCAAACCAATTTGATGAACATTGTGATGCTGAAATTTACCATTGGGCCAAATCTAAACGGGTTGCTGTCTCCATCTTCCTCCCCTGGGTGGCAGCAGCCAAAGCTTTGAGCAAATTGGGAAATCTTGAATGTTGGGTTACGAAGCAGGCAAATCTAACATCTACTGCCCTTAGTAAACTCCTAGAAGATGAAAAAATAACCAGGAAAGTGACTCTCCAAAACAGGGCTGCCATTGATTTCTTGCTGCTGGCACATGGGCATGGGTGCCAAGAATTTGAGGGACTTTGTTGTTTCAACCTATCTAGTAAGAGTCAAAGCATCCACGCCTCAATTAATGAGATAAAAAACATGATCAGCAACATGAAGCAAGAAACCGAGGACTGGTTTCGGAACATTTTTAAGGGCTGGGAAATGTCGGGATGGGTGACTTCCGTTATAAAAGACATTGCCTATTTAATTCTCATATTTTTTCTGATTTAGGGAGTCTTCAGTGTACTGAGGAGGATGATAACCAAAAGCACCAGCAAATCGCCTTCGTCCCAAATTGTGGTGGCAGCCACCACCCAAGAGCAAAAATGGTGGGAAGGAGATGCACCCAAAGGAACGGAAGTTTAAAAGATTAGTTGAGTACCCCTCCTCATTTCATTTCAAAAAACTAAACAAAAAAGGAGGAGATGTGGTAGATTGTTTTTCTGTAGTAATCTTAAGGTGTTCCTTATTGTGAATTTATAATGGTTTGTTCCATGTACCCCCTTTGGTTTCCTCAATGGTTTTGCCCTGAATTTGTTTGCTACTATTTTCCCGCCTAATCTTATGTCAGTCCCCATGTCAATCTCCCTTGCACCTCCCTGATTTCCAGACCCTTCCCTGCCAATCCTGGAAATACTGCCTTCTTCCCTTGTTCATCAAATGTAACCCCATCCCTTTCTCTAGAACCTTCCTTGTCTATCACCCTTCCCTCAAAGTTCCATTGGTGTGCCAAGCCTGATCCCCTCCCATGTTATCCCCTATTGGTTACCTAGAATCTGATCCCCGCCCTATGTTCCTCCCCTGCTGTTCTACTATTGGTCGTCCTCCCCTAGTACTCTCCCCTGTTCTTCAGTTGCTGTTACCCTGCTGGAGCTTTGTCACTTGTCCCTGGATCCTCTTGGAGATTAAACCCTCTTGAGAACTTATACAAGTGGCCCCTCTCGTCTCCTTTGTTCTGGCTTCCTCAACTCGGGATTCCTATCAGCAGCCACACAGAGCAGCTTTGCTGCCTCTGGGAATTAGGCAACCCTGCTCTACTGCCACCCAGACCGACCCGAGGGGCGGATAGGGGGCAGCCACTCTTGGCACAGGCCAGGAGGTGAGGGCTAGCTAGAGGATCACCTAGCGACTGCCCTTGTCAATTTTTACAGTGTTTTTTTAAGTCAGTGAAGAATTGATGAGTCTGGTTGAGAAAAGCATGAGCTGGACCACTTGCTAATCTTGCACCTGACTTGAGCAAGGCCTAACAACTGAAGGATGTCTGGAGTGAAGCAGAGGCATCACAGCCCAATGCTGTTTCAGTGAGACACAGAAAAGCATCCACAATTCTGTACTAGCCAATAATCGCACTTCCTTCACTGCAAAAAAAACCAGCCTCATTGAAGAGATAAGAATGTGCACAAAGACCCTCTGATGAAGGTAAGGCAGCCTTCACTGCTGCCTCAGCATGTGGAGGAGGACCAAAGTGTTTATTGTACCTCTCTTGCCAACTATGAATTTTGACCAAAGGTAACCAAGACCCTCATTAAGCCCCATTTACATATTATCTTTCATACCCCTTGGAATGCAAATGAGGACCAGCATGAGACGTAATACGTGTATGACTGACATCACCAAACACCACCTATAACATGCGATTGTTCTATCCCACTGGGATGGGCCAAAAATTTATAGTATGTGACCAGACCTGTGGTAGGGGACTAGTAAAATGTATTATTTGTGCATCTGTGCTCAAGCAAGTTCCTATTGAACTCAACCAGACTTATAGAGCCAAATTCATTCTAATCAGAAATTAAGTCCAGCTGCACCCAGCCCCTCTGATCTCTGAGGACCAGCTAGAATGTGAGGGGTTTTATTTACTGCTAAATTCCTATACTCTTAATGCAACACCATCCGATAATGAATTTCATGAAATAGTGTTGCCTTGAACAAACAAGTTTCTTTTTAACAGCTTCAAAGTTTGTTATCTCCAGTCTGTTGATTATTATCTCATTTGTCTCTATTATGAGGAACAGGTAACTATACTGATGTCACCTACATCTGCAAAATCACGCACAGAATAGGAAGTAGGAAAACTCTTGAATTTTCCTCCATCTCCTCTCTCCTTCATAAAATTCTTAGAATACTCTTAGAAAATCAGTTCCAGCATGTATTTATATTTAAACTCTAAATGGAGTCCTGCAACCAGTATCTCTAATTTAGAACAGCATTAGACTGCTTTATAGACGTGTGAGAGACTGAAATGTTATGGTTAATGGCTTAAACACTGTTATGGAGGAGTTTTTGCCCATTATGGCAAAACTGTATAAAAAAGCTGTGACCACTAAAGCCCACCCCTCCTGGAATATGCCTCCTGACTGGAACTTTGGACTGAGTTAAGCCTTGCCTAAGGGAACTTGAGATAAGATAAAGATGACAATATTGTACAGTTATTTCAGGTCTAGGGAGAAGTAAAGGCTGAGGGAGAAGAATGTATCCACAAGAAAGCCAAACCCAGATGCTGTCCTGAAATCATCTCTGTCTGGGACTGGGAGGCAGGGAAGGGTGCATAGTCCACAGACTCATCTGCTGAGGCCAGGTTTGCACACCCTCCCCACTCCCAACCAAATGGGGAGGAGGGGAGTTTTTGTGTGTGTGGCATAGCTTCTGGTCAGAGGTAGTTAACACCCATCCTCCCTTACACAAACCGGCTCAGTTGTAAAACACTCCCACCTCCAGTAGGCCGCATATACACAGTACATTCATGTGAGAGGCAACTGAGGAGATGTCATAAACCTTCAAAGACAACCGAAACACCCCCCCACCAGACTCATTCATTAGGCCTTCCACCAGAGGACTGCATGGGATGCAAAATGATGCAACAGATCCAGATTCTGTTGCAAGAGACAGTGTCAAACTTGCCTCCCCACCAGGGGAGGTACCTGGGAATTCCCATCTAGCCCAAACATATATTAATACATTGAACTCTATGTTTTGCTGGACCCTCACCACTGAGAAGACCATAAAAAGAGGATCAATGGGACTCCATCAGGATCCATGGAGTGGTGAGATTTTCTACTTAATCTGTCTCCTTCACTCCCTCTCCCCACCACCACCTCTTTTTCTATTTCTTTCTTTCTCTCTCTCTCTCTGTCCCCCTCACATTTACTGTTAAATAAAATCCATATTATTGGCTTTGGCATATGGTCTCATTTGCACCTTTATTCAGGCAGAGGCCTTTCTCTAATAATTTTAATAACTGTATTGTAACAACAAGACAAGCGCACACTGACTAGAGACATCTGAGATGAGAAACACTGCCCCAGGAGTTTTGTAGATCTAGTGAAGACTAGAAGCTGTAAGACTGGTTATCGGAGGAAAGGTAGTTCAAATAAATAAAACTGAATTAGAAAAGCCAAGAGAGCAGCTTCAAAGAAGCTGCCTAGACCTGCTTAGCAAGTGTCAGAAAGCCCAGAAGTGATCAGACCTATATTATTGGATTGGTAAATCCCACAATTTGTGCATCTGTGCTTGTGAAAGTTTTTATCGAACTTGATCAGACTTATAGTGCTGAATTGGTTATAATCAGGAATTTAGCCCAGCTACACCCAACCCCTCTGATATCTGAGGACCAGCTAGAATACAAGGGGGGTTATTTTCTGCCAAATTTTTATACCCTTAATCCAACAGAAAATTGGTGTAGTTGGCTGGATTGCCATGGATAAAGTGCTACAGAAATGTAAGTGTGCACCCTCATAAGCTAGGAAAGACTGGGTTAAAAGTTTTGAAAGTTATGATAACAATATGTATTGAGCAGTGTTTAACAGAACAGAAACTAAAAGCCAGAAAAGGGAATTATCTGTGCTGCATTAGGTACTTGTCTATCCTATGCACAAGAAGAGGCTAAAGAATCCTTGCCATCCAAAAAAATTCCAAGTGTGGTATATGCAGTGATTCAACTTGAAAACAATCTGCTAAAAGCTTTATTGGCCTTTGAAAAAGGAATTGGAGGGGAAAAAAAGGAAATTTGCATAGACTCCCTTTTGGTGGAAACTGGAGACTTGAAAACTGAACTGCATGCAGTAGAAAAACAGGAAAAATATCTGCAAGGAAAAAAAATAGAACCGCTGATGAGCCAATCACCCTCTCCAAAACAGAATATGTGTGATGAGTCTCTCTGACCAATGGGGATTGGATTTTATCAAGTGAGGAAGAAGCAGAAAGCCATTGGGGTCCTGGCATGTTTTTAACCACCACTCCCAGAGATCATGATATTCTTTAACTGCACAGGTGGTATATTGGGCAGGAGGGATAGATCTGCAGGATAGGGGAGATCCACTGGCTATTAAAACTGCTTGATTCTCTGATCTCGCAGCTTCTGTGCAGGAAGCAGTTTGTATACAGACTATGTATGAGAGGGACAGGCTTAGAAAGTCTCTTATGTTAGCCCCTATCGATTCAGCCAGATTGAACCATCTTATTCTGGGTTTTCCAAACAGTCTCAAGACTTTTGTAGCAAACTTTCAGGATGAAATGCAGCAGATTTATGTCCAAAATGCCACAGTTCCTGGGCATCCAGGGGGCTGGGTGCAGATGATGCATTTAGCTACCTAGAGTGGATTTGTGCAGGAAATAGTGAATTATGGATGCTGGACAGGATGGGTCAGGGCCTCCACATCAGATAACCATTGTTAAAGCTCCTGAGCCTGCTTGGTGGGTATTAGCGGTACAGTGGTTCCAAGGCAAATACCCGGAACCTTCTATTGATATTCTAGTCAGACCATGAAAAATTATGGTTGAATTTCTAATTGACACAGGGACCCAAATATCAGTGATTACAAAGGAAGCAGCAAATGTTTTGGAAATTATACCCAGTGACCGTAAAAATTTTACCAGAACTGATGGTATAATAAAGGAATGTCCAACAGCAAAAATTTCCATCTGGCCCCTGGGGGAAAAACAATTTACTAAGGTTGAAGTGCTTGTGGGGGCTGCCCAACTAAAACTTTTAGGACTTGATTTACTTTATGGGCAAACCTGGAAACTCCCAGATGGAATTCTGTGGAGCTTCGCAATGGAAGGCACTGGGTTGCTGGGAATACAAATAGAATCTGAAAGAATGTGGGATGATTCAGGCTTGGAAATTTTTATCAATTCATTAGGGACATCGATACCATTGCTGCCTTCTAAATTTACTAATGGAAAACAGTACCCCCTGCCAACAGCAGCACTTATGAGAATTGATAAATTAGTGACAGATTTGGAAAAAAAAGAGGCATCATTACAAGGACTCATTTGCTTTATAATTCACTGGTGTGGCCAGTAAAGAAGCTGACCTGGCACTGGCATTTCACGATATATTGACAGATAACTGCTAATACTGCACCTCTAACTGCTGCAGTTCCCAACATTGTCTAGATAGTGACACTGCTACTGGATGCTGCTCATGCTTAGATGGCTGCCCTCGATGTTAAGGACATCTTTTTCATGATTCCCCTCCTTGAACAGGATAAAGCACAGTTTGCCTTTACACTGAGGGGAATCCAATACACTTTCACAAGGATTATAAACATTCTCTTGCTATTTCTCACAATGCCTTGGCTAAGGTCTTAGTAGAGATTCCTATTCCACCTGATATTACATGATATCAATATATTGATGACAACCTAATAGGGGGAGATTATCAAGAAAGTGTAAAAGACACAATAAAAAACATTCATGAAACACTAATTGAATTGGGATTGGAAGTTCTGGAATCCAAATGCCAAGGGTCAGCACAAGAAGTTAAATTCTTAGGAGTCTGGTGGATTAAAGGAGCCACTTCTGTTCCTATGGACACCCTGAAAAAAATGGAGCACAGCCAGAATTCATCTTTTGTAAAGAAGTTCTGGGAACTTTAGGCTACTGGTGCAAACATATTCCTAGATTTTCTATTATTGTCCATCCCTTATACAATCTGCTCAGAAAAGGAAAATCGTGGGAATGGACAGAACAGCACACAAATGTAGTAGAATTGTTAATAAGAGGGGCTGAGGCTGTTCCAATAGCTTGGCCTTATACACCTGGCTGATCCAATCCATGTAGAATGGGGGTTCAGTGAGCATGGCTCTTATTGTAACCTTTGGCAAAAGGGACCACAAAAGCCAGAAAGACCACTGGAGTTTAGCTTCCATTCTTTCAATGATACTGAACTGAGATACTCGGATCTTGTTAAGGCTTGAAAGCCTTCTAGTGTGAGTGATAATGGGTGGATTATACCTTCAATTTGACCTAACCTTGCCAGTTAACAAGAAGATAGAGTATCTCTCCACTCTTTTTCTTAACAGAATGAATGGCATGTGGACTGAAGCAGTCATATACAGAGCTAGTGCCTGCAAGGACTGGTGGTGGTTTTGGTGATAATTTGGAAAATGAAATTAGAATAATAATGCAGGTAAAACACTATTTTTCTTACTGTCACTAGACAGAAGGTCAGGGATTTCTTGAAATCTTACATTGCAGTTAATCCAAGTTTTTGGACATACACATAACGTTAGTCAAATCACCACATTTACCTTTTCCTCCATCTGCCAACTCACCAGTAACTTGGGGAATTTCACTATGGGTTTGATTAAAACTTGGGAGGTTATGTTGAAAAATCACACAAATCTGACTTGGCAAACTGAGGAAGGAAAATATGTTTTAAAGTGGACCAACAATAATACAACTATGTGAAACTGTAACATCATCATTGAAATTTGAGACTAATAGTGACTCAGTTGAGAAAATTTATTGTCTTCCTGAGGATACGTGCTGATACACCATGGGGAATGCATATTCCATGGGGGTGGGGAGGGCCACAATGCGGTGACTGCCATTATATGAACTACCAACTGGTGCATTGATTGGGAAAGAACAATTGGATTACCAGATGACCCCGTACAGGTTGATGTTCTGGACAGAAATTTAAATGTTTCTTGCTCAAACAGCCCAAAAATATCATAATTGGAATTGTACTGGAGTTTGTAATTGTAACTTCATTAAAACTGAAGTTCAGAGATTGGGCCCATTCGTTTGAGCTTTCAGATTAGGTTGTACTTGTCAAAACTATATCACCCCACTCAAAGACACTTGATCTCATTTGACTAACAATGATACTGAGTCTGACATAATTTGTTCAGAATTAAGTATAACCTCTATGGGGCACATCATGTGTGTTAGCAGTGATGGAACACAGTCTACTGACTTACTAATAGAGGGCTGGCAATGGCAACACATGCTGGGACTATTAACACTTTGCTCCCTTTAGATGAAGCAACCTCTTTCACTGGCTCTGTGGGGACAAATTAAAAGGGAATCAGAAAACCAATGGCAATACCGGATAGCTGGAACTGTGGTGGAATTGGTACTGGAGTGAATTTTCACACTCCAGTTGACAGCATTCCAGAATTGAATGGTGTTATATAATTGTGCTGGACAAATATAAACATTGGCTATTGCGACTCATGGGGGACCAAAGGAATTAAATCTACAAGGAACTGTAGTGGTTCTAACCAGAAACTAAGCCAAACTGCACCCAGTCTCTCTGAGGACCAGCTGGAACAAAAAGGGCTTTATTTTCTGATAAATTTTTATACCCTTACTGCAACATTTAGCTTGATTTTGGATCTTTAAAATGTACCAAGAGCATTATGGATTTGGCTTTGTTCTCCACAGTGTTTACATATTGTCCCAAGGGGTGTCTTTAGTAAGTTTTGAATTCTTTGGGAATTTTTTTGGTGGGGTTTTATTTCTTTGTTTTGGGTTTTTTGTTTGGTTTTGTTGATTTGCTTTTATATGTATATATATTTATTTTAATATTTCATGCCACATAAGTCAGGAAAAGCAATATTGACCAGAACACATCTCAAGACAGATTCCCGTATGTCTAGACTTGAAGTGTCTTTCCAGATTGAATGACAGCACAGGTAACTACTCCAAGATCCATGAATCACAAGGCAATTTCATTTAGGCTGCATATTTTCAATTTGTTTTGAGAAAGCCTCCAAGACAGCATCCAAAACTTTACTACAACTAAGATATACACATTAATTCCTTCACTCATACACTCAGTGATTTATCTTTTAGGGAAACAGATTTACTACTGTATTGAAAATAATCACTTTTATCTTCTATATGCTTACATGCCAACTGGTTAGTGGTTTGTTCCAGTACCTTCAATCTAAGAAAACAATGCTGAAAGGTTACTTAATATTATCCTTTCTACTCACCTACCCACCTTTAAAATCTTGGTGACATTTACCTTCAAGTTGTTTTTAACATCCCTTTCTATCATGAATTCCTATAGATTTTGAGAACTTCTGAAGCAGCAGTTCAAAACTCTCCCAGTGAGTTTCTTGAACACTTTAAAGCAAGTTTCTTCAGACTTTAACAGTTTAAATAATTCCTTCCCCATTCCAGCATGCGTTCTTCTCTCCATAGTACATGTTATATCTGGTCACAACTGACCTTTCCTGTAAAGCAGTGTTAGTTGTTATAGCCCTCTGTTACTTGATCACCTTTCCTACTCAGTAAGGGACTTCTGCTTTCCTTTGTTGCTATCTTCTCATACTCTTTATCAATCTTTTCTTTTGCCTTCTATTTCTCTCTAGTTTTTAATCGATTTCTTCCTTAAGCTTTCCAGTTTATCTCTAGTGGCTTCTATACTTACCCTCAGTTGTGTAGCTACATTTCCACTTTTTATTTTATTCTTTTTATAGTTCCTCAGGTACTTACAACCTGTTACAATCAAATTTGTTTGGTAGTATGCTTTCTCTCCTCCAATTGTATCATATAGTAGATCAGAAATTCAACTTCATCCAATCTTAACTGAACAAGCAAACCTGAAGAAAATTCTAACTTGCTTTACCTAGTACCACAGTAAGTTTACGCCCCAAATATGTAATTGTTTCTTCATTATACACATGAACACCTAAATGATTTTGAAGTCTATGCATTTACCCAGTTCATCCCAGAGTTGCCTATACTTGTCAGTCATTGCAGTTCCTTGTTGTGTCCAAAGCGACAGACGAGGGTCAGCCATGAACTGTTCTGTTATCAATGTCAACATGCGAGCTCCATTTGAATCTCTCATCTTCAGCATCTCTCGCACCTAGGAAATGAGTCTTTTAATATAATCTTGAAAAAAACACAAAACAAACCACAGTACAGACGATATGCTGAAGTGCTAAATATTCCATCTCTGTTAAATAAGACATATAATTTATATATTTGATGTGAAATTTTTAAGTAGAAAAAAATAATCTGCCTTCCCAATTTTAACAATTTTTAGTTTCAGTATCCCATTGCAATTCTGCAAATACACTTCTTCCACAAGTAATCCACAGGTGTATTATGCAAGCTACTGCAAGACCATAATTTCTACAGGTCTCTCCAACATTTTGAGGGTAGGAAGGAAGAGAACAGCAAAGCTGTAGACAGTTGAAATGCTACTTCATATCCTTAAACTAATATCAAGACACACCAGATTGCATCCCATTGCATTATTAACTTGCTATCATGTTCCCAGGGCTTTGTCTTGTTTTAGAACAACAGGACTTCGAGTAAGACCTGAACAAGTACAGACTGGATGGGGGAATGGGGGGAGAAAAAAGAGGGAAGTCTGAGTACTCAACATACCTTTGCAAAAAGCAAATTGAGTTGCTTTCCTGATCCGTGATATCCACCCTGGGCGAGGAAGAGTTTAACCTGTTCTTGGACCTGTTCTTCATCCAAATGCCAGCAGTTTTCATCATCTATGCTAGCACCTGCTGTTGGGTCAGGAGCACCTGCAAACAGCAAGAAGATAAATCATTATGTTCTACATAAAGAAAATAGGTTTGTGGGTCCAGGGCAAATGAGTACTGCAAAGGATTTTGGATTTGTGTATTGTCTCATTTTGAATGTCTTGACTTAAAAGGTTCTTTAAAATAGACCTAAATTTCTCCTAAGCAATCTTAAGCACTTAGAAATGACAGTCTATGAAAAGGTATTTAAACAAACAATATTTTATAATAAAATGTTAAAATCAAGATGAGTTTCTTCCTCCTGCCTCAACAGTTATTCTAGAATGCTTTTACAAACAAAATTACACTTAACATAATAATTTCAACAACTGCGGTGTTAAAAGCACTCTCCCCAGAACACCTGTGTGACTTCTGTACCTTCAGCAATCTTGTTCAGGTTTAAGTTACTACTAATGAGCACTGCTATTGATGAACATGAGGAAAATCATCACTTCAGTGCCTTTGAGCTGTGATGGCTCTGCAAAGCTAAACAAATAATAAAGAATAAAAAATAATTCCCAAAAAAATCCAAAGTCTTTAAGCACTAAAGGCATTAACATAAATAAGTTACAGCTGTGTAAGATTGTGGCGCTTCTGAAGGAGCATTTTTACAATAGGCAATGTCATCAGCACGCAGTCAATTCAAAGCAACTCTTACCTGAATTAGCTTAGTGCCAAGTGAAGTGACTGGATTTACATCAGGCAGTGCTTTGGCCACAGGTTACTCTAACTAAAATTTTGTAACTGAGATCAGTGATTTTCCCCTTATGGCCTTTTTTAAAGTCTGACAAAAATAAAACAAGTTCTTGCAGTATCTAACAATCTACATATTTCTGAAGAAACCTGCACCTTCACTGAATGTTTTTAAGAGGTATTCTAACTGAAAATGTTGAAAAGTACTTATCTAGACTGTCAGGGGACAAAATGGTAGTGCATCACCATACTCAGATGTAAGGCATTTTAATCATGCCCAAGACTGAAGTTAACTGTCACAACCACAGCCAGTCTGAGGCTGTACAAATTTGGCCATAATAAGAAACCAAATTTGGCTAGCCAAGTTCGTTATAGCCTAGAGGTAAATAAGTCCCTGGGTGAGGCAATGATAAGTTGGATTCAAACTCAAACAGGGGACCCTAGCCAATCCTATTTAATCCTGAATGCAGATGTATCATTGGTCAGGGAGCTGGGTGGTGTTGAAACCTCAACCAATCAGTGTGGGAGCTCAGCACATCACTCCGAATGTCCAGAGTCACCGGGAGAACCCTTGGGGGGCTCGGAGGTCCTGGAATGTTGCCAGACATTCTTGGTGGCTGGACTTTGACCCTTCTAGGGATGTGTGTGAGGACATGAGAATCACTAGAGTTTGAGTGGTGGAGAGATCACACATTTACAGGGTGAAATATGTATTTTGGGATTTTGGTAGAGGGGGGTTATGGAGACAAGATGGAGGAATCGGGGCGTGTCTCATGCTTCTTCTTTCTTCTTCTTGTTGTCCATCTTCTGTGGTGATGCTGGCACTTGGGGATTGGTTTGTGGTGAAGGTGCACTTGTTAACAAGGGTGAAAGGTATTTGGGATAAAAAGTAAATATGATGTACGTAGTTTTTATTATAAAAAGACACTACTGCCTCGTGGGTGGTCAGAGTGCCCTTGGCTGCCTTGCTGGTCAGATCCCGGCTGGCAGAGAGGAAAACTTTGTAAGATAAGAAATAATAAACAATCTGAAGACCGAAATATCGAAGAGTCCAGACTCGTCTTTTGAACTGCGGGCTGCCCCGAACCATTCTACGCTTGTCCGAGCAGAGACAACAGCCGGATCGGACAAATCAGTTGTTCAAGCCCAGGAATTTTGAAACCCCTATAAAAGAGGGTAACCATCAATAAATCTTGGCTGTTGTTGCATGATCTTGGTGTGTTCAGTTGCGTGCCTATGTCCAAACTGTGACCCTAATGTAACAAGTGGTGATCCCAACGTGATTGATACAGCCATCCACGTGTAGAGTGGGGGAGACAGAGGGTGGGTGAGTAGAACCCATCTGCAGCAAAAAAGCTGCCAAATAGTGCAAGTGGAGCCCACTTGTTGCAAAAAAGCTGCCAACAATACAATAAGAAGAACCATTTGTGGCATGGAGAGCGACCAAAAAGTCAGGACTACCTTTGTATATACCCCTTTAAATAGAAGAAAAACACTGCTTAAAATATGGGAGGATGGATCTCAGTGGAACACCTAGTTATGAAGGTATGGACTCTCTTTTTACTTCAACAGGGAGTAAAGCATGAGCAACAGGCTCTGGAAGCTTCTATGGGCATTATAAAATGCTGGAGGCTTGTAGAACAGGCTTTAGAAGCCACTATGGATGCTATAAATGTTATAAAGCCATGGAGTTTTTTTTTGTCTTGCTGGGGCGGTTGGAAGCTGAGCAGGACACAGGGAAGGCAGTGGAGATGCCACGGGCACAGCCCTCCAAAACATCCCACAATGGCGGAGCACGGGAGGCACCCCGCAGGGAAGGGGATGCCATGCCAGGCACGTGGGGGCAGCGGCTGGAATCGGCTCCGCTGTTGTCCCTGGGACTCCCTCCCGTGCGCCCACCAGAACCCGGAAGCATTGCAGCTCCAGAAGCTGGGAGAGAAGCTGGCAGCCCCACTGCTGGAGTCCTCCTGGCACTGTGCATGCCCATGCCATGCATAGACTCACCGGCACCTGGGGCTGCAGAACACTGTATATTGCCGCATCCACATTAGGGACTTGAGAAGCCTGGGAAACACCAAGGCAGCCAGTGCTGCTGTCAGCACCCGAGAGGTTGGGAGACCAGGCCACACACAGACGACTGTAAGTTTGCCAGAGCTGTGGGAGGACAGCCAGAGGATGGCCCCTGGTCCCCAGATCCATTTAACCCTAGAGGGGACCCTGGCAGTATCACAAATGAACTTGTGCTGCTCTGTGCAATACAGTATCAGCTAGAGCCATGTTGTGGTGAGTGGGGCCGCGGGGGCTCTTACTAGCAGGGTGCTCCCTCTCAGCCTGCCCTCTGCAAGAACGAAGCAGCAGTGACAGAGGTGGTGGGAGGGGGCACATGCGGACAGCTGTGGAGGTATGGTGCTGTAGTGGTGGCAGCAAGCGCGTGCCACCAACCACATGGCACAGCCGCAAGACAGCGGCCAACGGCAATCCACCTTCACAGCAGGTCTGGCGAAATGCCTGCAACCCTCTGCATGTGGGCAGTGAAGAAGCGACCCAGAGAGCCTGGGTGCATCAGCAGAAGCAGCACTGGCAGAGGCAGTGCCAAGTCCCTGCCCCCCCCTACATGGCAGACTTTTCCTGATAAGGTGCAAGCTGCCCCAGCGCCTCCCCTGACCTGTGCCGTTTCCACTGCTCCTACAACAGCCAGAGTTCCTGTCTACTGCAAACCCTTGTGAGCTGATACTGTGCTGGAGAAAGGACCTGTTTGGATGGGCAACCCCTTCCTCGGGGAGACTGCAGCATTTGCATAGCCTTTCTGAAAAATCCCTTCACCAGGATTTCTTCTCCTGGGAAGCTGAGAAACCTCAAAGAAAAAGGAAAACAATATTATCTCATTTGCTTCTCCTGTGTTTTGCTGCTTTGGAATCTGGTTTGGAGATTGTTTATCCAACATGTGAATTGTTTTGAATAAATGACCAATCACAGTCAGGCTATATCGAACTCTGAGGAGAGAGTCACAGGTTTTTGATTATTATCTTGTTAAGCCTTCTGTAAGTATCCTCTCTCTATTTTTAGTATAGTTTTAGTATAGCATTCTTTAATATCATATAATATATCATATCATAAAATAATAAATTAGCCTTCTAAGAACATGGAGTCCTATTCCTTCATTCCTCCTCCATCTGGGGAACCCCGAAAATACCACAAGCAGCTACAGGCTCAGCCTGTTGAATCTACAGCTAGTCCATGGAACTTTTCTGTTTTTTACTATTCAAATGGCGATTGATGCATGGTTTAAGGAGTCACTACTGTTGTTGTGCCTGTGTTACCACTATCCCAGACCCTCACTATTAAGATTCCCCTTTTTACCATATCACCTTGTGACCCCCTGCATTGCTTTGATTGTTTTTTGTAATAGACAGTCCTGTAATGATTCTAATTCATAAGCTATCCTTTCAAGCAGAAATTAACTGATGTTTTTTCAAGGTACTCTTTTCTGGAGAAACAGCTTCCACCTTACAATTTCCCTGATATAAGAGACTAGCACTGGAATGAAAAATCTAACCCTCTCATTCTAAAGCAATTTCTCACACAGGACTTGATATCTCTTAAAACCATTTAGAGAATTAGTCTTAATATAATTGTAATGTCCCAGGCCTAGATTTCTACCTGTCATTTATGTTTACAATGTCTAAAAATCATTTTCATGCTGAAAATCACTAACAACTACCTTTCATATTTCACTCATGCCAACTCCTGTTGAAGTCAATAGCAGGTTTCTGAATATAGAAGGTCTGTCACTGCTATCACTAAAATACTAATTTGCATGTTTTCTTATTTTGAAACAAAATAAAACCATGGCTTTTAATGTTAAGGTTTTGCAACTAAGTATACAGATGCAATAATCACAGAACTGAGGTCATTTAAGATTACAGAGAAGTTAAAAGCTATGTATGAAAAAGTAATAACAGAAACTTCTAATTAACAAAAATGGTTTGTCCTGCAGCCTTGAGGTCATGTCTTTCTACCTTTCCTGAAAGATAATGTATTAATTGAAGGTAAATAGACTAATATAGAAACTTAACAATTTTAAAGAGTAAAACCCCAAGGTGATAAGGAAAAGGCACATATGCCTTTTCATTGCTTTATATAATTTTCTTCAACATTATTTGATTTTTCTAAAACTTGACTTGTTGTTGGAACCCAGGGCACAGGGAATATTTCTCTGTCTGCTCTGGGGGGTTCTGAACTCCAGAGAAACACTGCCTTTAACCTTTGCCCGTGGAGAGGACTTACAAGACTTTGAGATAGACTAGAATCTACCAAAGTGTGAAATAGATTAGAGAGAGTAGTATAGTATGTCACTTGGGTGAGAAATTTAGGTTTTGGGGTTTTTAGTATGATGTAGATAGGAAGCAAGATGGAAGAATTTGTGTGTAGTCCCCGTCTTCTTCTTCTTCATCATCTACTCCATTTTCTGCAGTGTTTGTGGCACAGTGTGATTGGTCAAAGAAAGCAGAGTGCTGAGGTTACATGGACAGTCAAGGGATGAGTTATCGAGAGATAAATAGAAATAATGTACATTTTAAGAGTTAATTGGATGAAGCAACTTTAAAAGACCTTGAAGCTGTACATTTCGGGGGTCATTTTGTGGTACTTTTCCAGTGCGCTGAGCCTGGTGTGGACAGTGTTCAAAACTTTGGATAATATAACAAAAAAAAAAAGCTGAAGACTGAAAAATATTGGAATAATTACCAATATAGCCAGAATGGGACATGCCTGAACTTGTCTGGCCCTTGCTGCTTGACCCAAAAGTGGCAACTGTGGTGTTTTCACCTCAGAGACACCTTTGGCTAGCTGGATGCTGCAGCTGGGCACTTGGAGGCAAGTCCAGGCATGCAGGAACTCCTGGTGGCTGCAGGATGGAGCTTTCCCTGTAACAGGGTCTACTCCTCGGGTTTCCCTCTGGCAGAGAAGCTTTAAGGCGATGGTGAAGGAAAGGAGTCGGTTCTGATGGAAGATTTCGATCCAGAGCTTTATTCTGGCCCACGGACCTCTGAATCCCGCAACAGCTCCAACAGAACTCTTGACCACATGATTTGCTCACCCTTTTACCTGGGGGAGAGAAGGAACACAGGGGACCACCAACCAGATATGGGGGGGGGGGGGGGGGGGGGAAGTCTCAAGGGGCAGAGGACACCTGGATGGCCCAATGTCTCTGTGGACAGTTTTTTATTGAGACATAGTTGATGGGAAAAGAGACGTGAGAAAATACATCTGAGAAAGCAACAGCTGCCTAATTCAAGGACACAGTTTCCTCGAGCAAGAAGCTGTTCAAGAAAATATGTGATAACAGGAGATAAAAAGAAGCCACAAACATCCTGAGAGAGGTGGGACTGACTTTTTATAGCTGACCAATAGTGAGGTCTACTTTTGCAATATGTATGAGCCTTATTACTATGATTATAAAAGTGTGCCTGTTAATCAATAAATCTGAGACTTGTCGATCATCACCTGATGAGCATTTCTCCCGTCGATCCCGTCATCTCTCCTCAGGAGTAGGGCATCTTTTGAATTCTGCCAATCACTCAATGCCCTTCTGGAATGCCAGGATTGACAGACAGCACTCAGCAGGGGTCAGAGTGTGGAAAGGAGGGATGATTGACACACCTGGCAGGGAATTATCAGGGAGGAACCTGGGGTATCTGAGGCAAACCATGACATTACACCGCAACAGAAAAAGTCCCCTGCGTGTCCTTTTTCCTGGCACAGAACTGCTACAGGAGGGTTTCCGACATCCAGGGAGCCCCCAGAATGGCCTAACGCAAAACAAACATCAATAACTTGTAAACCTGCAAATGCGTTCTAGGGGTCTTGTCAAATTTACTTCAAGGGTACTTCAGACAACAGGATTAGCAGTAACATTTTGCATTTCATTTCAATAATGCTTGCTAGTTTCTTTTGTACATAACCTTAAGATACTAATTTCTTCAAAATATCATTTAATTTCTACAGAGGAATATTATTATTGTAGTAATGCTGCAAACTATCTGTATTTATAGAGACAAACAACCCAACCAATTTTGTACTATTTTTTTGGTATTATGACTATACAAAGAGATTCTACAAATACAGCTAAATAATGTTGTTAACATTGTATCTACCAATCAAATAAAAAGCTAAGATCACGACCAAGTAGAAAAGCCTTCACAAGGGAAATCTGAACGCTCCAAATATACACCTTAAACCATCTACAAGACCCTTAGAACACAAGGATGTGTCACTTTCAATCATGTACCAGGATATGATCTGTAAAACCTAACTTGAGACAGAGATGTTTCCTTTGATAGTTTTGAATTGGTTTCTTTGTGACAAAAAGGTAAATGGTACTTTCAAAGGAGTTGTATATATATGTACATAGTTATAGTTATTTACAAGTTATTTATATCACTGGTTATTTAGCTAAGGATAGATAAAAAAGCTGGCTGTTCTATGAGTCATTACTGAAAGATTTCTTTTAAGGATATGATAAGGAAGCCCCCCCAGTCTGGGTCTTAGCTCTGGCCAAGCTGTGGCCTTGACTGGCAGAAAAAGCATGCCGTCAAACCCAGGTGTTCCTGTGCTAAAAATGAAAGCAAGTCACTTTGACTAGCTGATTCGGCTTTGCAGAAGCTGGACCACTTTCCTCTTAGGTAGACAGGGGATCCTTATCTGGGAAAGGCTCTCCAAGTCCTCATTGTGAAAAGATGGTTCCTTGGCAGACCCTGGGTGATAGCAATGTATATAGACAGTTGTAAGTTTCACCTTGTTGATATAGTTCAAAAGTGCATGTTTTGTTGAGATTGAATTATGTTCCTGTTAAGTTGTTAAAACAAAGAAAGGGGAAGTGAGGTGGGTGTATATCCCCCTCAAAAGTCTTAAATGTTCTCATGTTTTTCAATCAAATCACAACATGACCTAGCAAGCTGACAGCTGGTCAGAGGAAAAAGATTATCAACAACAGTAAGACAAATCTACCCATCACCCTACTTGAACCCCAAGACTCAAACATTTGGGAGACATCAATAGCAGAAGGATGTCTGTTTGTAATTGAGATGGGTTTGAGTTGAATTGTTTCTTGTTTGTAGTGTTAAATTGTAATTTGTAACTTCTGGGTAATGAGCCTGCGGCATGCCATCCTGAAAACTTGTGATCTTGTTTGACAGCTCCTGAATGTGAATGTTACAACTCCGATGATACATGGGATACATCACTGGCTGGAGAAAACTAGGTTTATTGAGTTGGGTGGAAAGTCTTATTCAAATTAAGCTTATTATCTGTGTCATGCTTTGTCATCCTGTCTGCAAGACACCTACAGAGGAAGACAAAGAACACTTTGCATTTTTTAAAACAGAAAGGGGAAATTGTCAGAGCCACAGCTGGTCTGAGGCTGTACAAATTTGGCCATAATAAGAAACAAAATTTGGCTAGCCTAGTTCGTTATAGCCTAGAAGTAAACAAGTCCCTGGGTGAGGCAATGATAGGTTGGATTCAAACTCAAACAGAGGACCCCAGCCAGTCCCATTCAATCCTGAATTGATTGGGGAGCTGGGCAGTGTTGAAACCTTGACTAATCAGTTGCTGAAGCCCAGGAATTTTGAACCCCCTATAAAAGAAGGCATCCATCAATAAATCTTGTGTGTTGTCACATGGTCTCAGTGTGTTCAGTCATGTGCCTGTCTCCAAACTGCAACCCTAACATTACAGTTACCTTGACATTTTGGTTTTGGGCTTGTCACAACTGTGTAATCTCTATCTCTGTTAGGTTTTGAGAAGATGTTAAAAATTTAATTGCATCACACTATCACTTCTAAATCCCAGATCATGTTACCTCTGTAGCCAATACTAAAAGAAGGATACTGGCAGGGAAGGAAAATTACATGGTCAGATTTGTAAAAATTTGCTTTCAGTGAAGTCCTGAGAACATGAAAAGCAAAGATAGCTACAACTCTTTAGATGTATAGAAGCATTGATTCTATTGATTTAAGCCTTTGACTCTGTCATGGTTTGACACTGACACAATGCCAGTGTCTTTATGAGAATTCTTTCTCCTTGGTGTTTGCTGTGAGATGAGACTAGGAAATAAGTAAAGCAGGCTTCTACCTTAGAAAAAAAAGTTTATTAACTAAACTACAAAGGGAAAAAAAAAACTACACACACACACACATACACACACACTTGGAAAATGAAAACTCCACAAAAAACATTTCCTCCTCCCCCCACCACATTTCCAATACATCTTCCAAATTTCAAGTCTCCATCCATCACTTAATAAATACTCAATTCTAGTCTATCAAGAGGAGAGGAGTTTTTCTTGGGGCCATGGTGACTTCTTCCTTGCATGCCCAGCGCTCTCACCGCTGGACATGAAACAGAGCTACTTCAAAGGGTTATCCTTTTAAGGGTGCTTTGACTAGTTCTAAAAAAAAGGCACAGTTTTCTCTCATCTCGGGACTTCTTGTCTCTCCCATACTTGTTTACTCCTTGGGGCCGGGGGGGTCTCTAAAACTGAACTCTCTCATTTTGAGCCATTGCCTCCCCCCTTTGCATGCAGTCTCTGTGTCGTGAGGAAGCATGGTTCTGTCCGTGGCTGTACCAAGAAGAGTTCAGCAACCAGCTACTCCATCATCTCTTTCCGGCTTCTTCTTCACTCTCTCAGCCTCACTCACTGTTCCGACTATCATTCTCTTGCCCATTTCTACTTTATCATCTACTCCATCTCTTTCCAGGAAAGGTCTAAATGCTCTGTGAGGTCTTCATTGTCCAGAAAGGGGTTAACAAACTTCTGCAGGCGGCCAGGCTCCTTCTCTGCTGCACTCCCCCTTCTCCTTCCTTCTTCACAGCCGATATCACTTTAAGGCTACAGGCCCGTACCAGCTTTCTCTCTCTCTCATCTTCTAGCTGGGGGGGGGCTGTCCAAATCTTCTCGGGGCTTCTCTCCTTCTGTGTCTCCTGGGGAGGCTGCCTAACGCCTCCTGGTGTCCCCACTACTCTTCCATCCTGAGGGGTCAGGCCTACCTCTGCCGGGCCGCAGGTTTTCCCCTCCCCCGCCCAGCTCAAAGCCGGGCAGGGGAGGCCTTGCCTCTTTGCTGGCCGGAAATCAAAGAGGGCGAGCCCAAGGGAGTATTCTGCTTCTAACCCCTGTGTTCTCAGAGGCGCATCCACTCTCAGTGGCTAAGCCTGGTGTCAATTTAAAATCTGAACACCTATTGGCCTCTGGCCACTCCATTCCTAGAAAACCTGCTTCCTGTAAACCCACGACAGACTCACAATTGCATCTCTGCCATCTAAGTGAATCTTAAGTGGTTGCAGAGAATGCTAGAATCTTTATTCAATGAAAATACAACTGGAAGATTGAGAGGGTCAGAGGGATGTCTTGTCTACTAGTTGCTGAGAAAGTAAAAAAAAAGTCTTCCAGTTCATCAACTTTCTGAACTGCCTTCAACATCAGAGCCTACAGCTGTGAACATTGCACTATTGTCCATATTTTTTTTATTAATAATAAATTGTGTCAGAAGATGTGAAAGAACTCTTCTACCTTCCACAGGAACCATAAGACTTTCCCAGAAGTCAGGAATCAAGTCCAAGACAGTACAAAAACCAAGTAATGAGAAAGTTGCCCTTCTGTGAGTGCTTCCATCTTTACTATGTTAGTTTTAAGGGGTTTTGAATTCAGTCAGCTACATGTAACACATGCTGATAAATCTTCAGTTGCAAAAAACTAGATTAAAAGGGAAATCAAACCACATGAGATCAAGCAGTGCAGTTGTTGAACAGACCCAGGTTTGGAGTATCACATTGCAAATAGTTTAAATATTTCATTACTCTAAAACAGAGGAAAAACCTGTGAAAAGGATATATATAAAAATCACCAATATACAAAACACACATATTTATCCCCCACTTGAAAGGAGATTTATCTTTAAATAATCTTGGTATTTTTACCAAACAAGTTATATTTCTTTAAAAAGGAGTCTATGCAGTAGTGGGGGAAAATGTTGGAACCTAATCAACAAGAGGGGAGATTTAATCTGTGAAGCAGATAGTGGCTGACAGACGAGCTCCGAGCTCCGGGTGATGTCCATGTATTAGAATAACAATTAAAGTTAGCACTTGACATGTTTTGGGTGCTCTCAGACTTGGGAGAGGAAGTTAAAGCCTGGGAGAAGGATACATTGCTGAGAAGTGGACACCAGAAATGCAGAATTTATAGACTACAAGGACATTTTGCAGAAACCAGAGATAAGTAAGAAACTAACAAAAACAATTCAGCAATTGTACTGAAACTCTCCCTATCTGGAAAAAAGATCATAAAAAGACTGAAAATGTGGACTAATTTGCATGAGAAGCAAGAAATCATTAACCAATAGAGGACAGAATTCTAATTAGTAAGAGAACGATGTAACTTGTAGCCAAGGAACACTAATTCCTTTGTTTGCTAAAATGTTTAAATTGTTAGAATGTTTTATATTTGGTGTGTATTATAGGTGGATTGATTCCTCATGTACCTCAACACTGAATAAAGCACTGCCAACTTTCGTACTTAACAAACTGGTTGGAGAGTTTATTTCCTGGTTTTCAGTGACAATATGGCTACTTTTAACTTGTATTTTAAAAAGCCTAAGATTTCTCATCTACACTTCCCTATTTAGGGAAAAAAACCTAAATTCTTTCCATAACTGTTTACATTTTATAAAAAAGCTCATCGTTATGCTGTTTGGTTTTTGCCTTTTTTCTTTTATATGTTCTCTGTATTCTTCACACATATATTTGTAGCTCTGTGGTCTATTGTAAAAGTGACTAGTTTTCCCAGTACTTTTCCATGGCCTTTCCCTAGACAGAAAGACAAAACAAATTCCAGAGCTCCAAGCCTTGAGGGATATAAAGCCTGTAATAGATAAGTAATGTAATAGTTGTCTCTCACAATTAAGAGATAGATATTATATAGATTTATAGTAATGTTAATGTAAAATGTCATTCCATAGTCCTCTTTCCCCTCCCCTTGTAATAGCCTTGGTGATCAGGGCATTTAGGGGGAGAGCAAGCTTGTTACTAAGAGGCACAGCATGGCAACACCTGATCTCCAATCAAGTTACAAGAAAACAGTCTTCACCAATGGACAGTGACGAAGAGTTAACTTACAGACTTTGGGAGGGGCTAGGGTTACATGATGCAACACCAAGGGTATAAAAGGTGGAGCAGCCATTTTGTGAATGAGCCACATGGCTGTAAAGCCACGGGAGAGAGCAGGCTCTCGGTGCTGTAACTTCTTTCCTTATCCAGTCCTTTGTTGCAATTTTTGTCAAGGTTTAATAAACCTTTTTCTAAAATTCTAGAAGTGAAGCTTGTTTCTCACAAGGCCCCAATCCTATCTTGGTTCTTCCTGGGAATCAAGGCTGAGAACAACTCTTCGAGATACATTTTATGAACAAAGCACAGCTAGTGCTGAGAGGGGGACTCTGGAAAAGGGGCTTGACCTGGGGAGGAAGATTGCATCACCACTTGTCCTCCTAAATGGTGCTTTTTATCAATTATGCTAATTTCCTAAAACCTAAAAAAATGTGCTGACCTCTGGAGGGGGTGGGCTTTTGTCCTGGTTTAGGGCAAATTTGGGAGAAAACCTCCAAAAGGGGCCCCCCCCAGAAAGCCAACCCACACGGCCCCTTCCCCCAACTGGTTCGGGAAAGAATTTCCTTGGAGAGAGGTGGAAAAAACCTGTTTATTTAACAGGCAAAGCACTCCCCAGCACAAAAAATGAACAATACCAGATGACAAAGCTCATTCATCGCTTTGAAGAGATGACAAATTCAGAAAGTCTCTCCTGGTTGCTCTGTTATCAGTCCCTCCGGCACTGGGAAAGGCTGCTGCCCAGAGTAGGCCTCGGCAGGCTGCAAAGTGTAAGCTCTTGGTGTTTCCTTGGGTCCCAGTCCGGAGCAGGTTTGAATGGTTCCAAACAGGGAAAGAAAAACAGTCCAGGGAAAGCTCGGACTGCCTCAGCTAGCTAAAATAACTAACTAAAAAGCAAAAGGAGTGCAGTGTTCTGCCCCGTCTGTGCCCAGACATGAACAGTGTTCCAGCAGACTGTGGAGCAGGAGTCCAGTCCCTGATAACAAAACTGTGCTTCTTCCCGCCTTTACTCTCAGCCAGTCCTGAGGGCACAGAATATAATATCCAGCATAAACAGAACACACAATTGGGGATACAAGCATCATAACATCATCCTGGGACAGCTTTTATGGACATCTTTCCATAACTGCCCCTGAAGGCCTTAAAATAAAGATCTATTCTTATATTACCTCCCTACTAAAATTATCTCAAGTTTCATTTCCAGGTTGGGAAAAAGGCAACAATCAGTCAGTTTTCACTATACCTTCTGCAGTGACTCAGCACTGCTATACTTAAACCAGTGCTATTTTCATGCCACTGGGTAAAAAGACTATAAAAGCTTAAGACATCAAGCTGAGGGTCTGAGCTCTACAATGCAATTCAGCACAATACTACAGGTACTTTTGACTTCACAACAGAATAGTAACTGATTTTATAAACTTAGTGTCTTCAGAATTATTCTAAATAGTAGTTATATAGAAAATCAGCTGATCAAATTACTTATTACAAAATATTATGCCTTAGATTCCCCAAATGATTCAAAGTTTATGTGACAGTGGTCACAGGGGTTTTCAGATGGAGGAAGAGACGGAAATGTTGATTCCATGATCAGAAGGCTTGATTTATTATTTTATGATATATATATAACATTATGACTATACTAAATAGAAATAGAAAGGAAAGGGCTTCCTCAGAAGCTGGCTAAGCTAAGAATAGAATAGAAAGAATGATAACAAAGGCAGCTTTCTCCGACAGAGTTGGAGAAAGCTCCGTCTTGATTGGCCATTAATTATAAACATTCAAGAGGGGCCAATCACAGGTGGACCTGTTGCATTCCACAGCAGCAGATAACCATTGTTTACATTTGTTGCTGAAACTTCTCAGCTCCAGCGGGAAAAATCCTAAGAAAGGATTTTTCACAAAAGGTGTCTGCGACAAGTTTAGACATAAGTAATTTAATCTTTTGTTTAATTTCATAACTCTTGGGTAAAATGTAATGACTGTTTAGTAGTGCATAGCATTAAAGAAAAACAGGAACTGTCGCAGACACCTTTTGTGAAAAATCCTTTCTTAGGATTTTTCCCGCTGGAGCTGAGAGGTTTCAGCAACAATGTAAACAATGGTTATCTGCTGCTGTGGAATGCAACAGGTGGATATGTGATTGGTCCCCTGTGGATGTTTGGATCTACTGACCACTCACGGCAGGGCTGCTCTTGCTCTCTGCCAGGAGACAGACCTTTGTTATTATTCTTTCTATTCTATTCTTAGTTTAGCCAGTTTCGGATGAAGCTCCTTTCCTTTCTATTTCTATGTAGTATAGTTATAATGTTATATATATATCATAAGATAATAAATTAAGCCTTCTGATCATGGAATCAAGATCCCTGTCTCTTCCATCCAAAAACCCCTGTGACCACCGTCACAAGGAACTACTGTGAAGCAGACAGTGCTAATGAGAGAAAATGTAAAGAAAGTACTGGTGTGATGGTTTTGACTGAGTTAATGTTAATTTTTTCCACAGTACCTTCTATGGGTGTATTGGGCTTGCATGACCAGGTTTTGGTAGTGGGGAAGCTGCAGGGGTGTCTTATGCCAGAAGCTTCCCCCATGTCCATCAAAGCCAGTTCCAGTCAACTCCAAGATAAACCCACTGCTGCCCAAGGCCGAGCCCATCAGTGAAAGCAGTAGCACCTCAGTGATAACATATTTAAGAAAGGGAAAGAAATTACAGCACAGAAGCAATTTGGGCCAGCATAGAGAGGAATGAGAATATGTGAGAGGAAAAACTATGCAGACACCGGGGTCAGTGTAGGAGAGGGGAGGAGGTGGTTCAGGTGCTGGAGCTGACATTCCCCTGCAGCCCACAGTAAAGACCATGGTGAGGCAGCTGTGTCCCTGCAGCCCACGAACGTCCATAGGGGTGCAGAGATCCACCTGAAGCCTGTGGAGGAGCCCCATGGTGGAGGAGATGGATGTGCCTAAAGGAGGCTGTGATCCTGTGGGAAGCCCCTGCTGGAGCAGGGTCCTGGCAGGACCTGTGACCCTGTGGAGAGTGGAGCCCATGCTGGAGCAGGTTTGGTGGCAGGAGATGTGACCCTGTGGGGGACCTACACTGGAGCAGCCTGTTCCTGAAGGACTGCACCACACACCACACGGAAGGGTGTGTTATAAATGATCAGCCAGAAATCCAAATTAATAAATGCAAAAGATTTTATTTTTGCAACCAAAATATGGTCCTCAAAAACCTCAGCTAAAAAGACAGTGTTGAGCCCGGGATCGATGCTGGGTGAACCTATATCCGACCTCTATCGCATCGGATCCCCCTCTGTTCACGAATGCCGTTTCCAGCGAAGCTATTTTATACAGTTTTTTATGCCTGAGGCAGAGGTGCCCCGATTTCTTTTGTAACCCCACATATGTATGAAGATTTCTTTCACTGTGCAGGGCTGGACAATTGCTGTTTCCTGGGTAGTGGCAGGCGCTGATCATGTCAGGGGAAGTCACATATTCAGATGTATGTTCCTTGGCGACTTCGGTTATCTTGATTGATGGTATCTACCAAGCGATGATCACCCTTGGGTGTTCCCTGATGACTCCAGAGGAAGCCCATCTCTGCGCCAGCCACGTCTTTTATTAGTTAAACAAGGCATGGTTCTCCTGCTGCCACCAGGAGTTTTGTAATTCCAATGCAGTCATCTGTCTCCGGGTTGCTCGTGGTCAGAGGCTCATTGGATTTTACAATTTTTATTTTACACATTCTCCCCTTAAGCATGAATTATTTATAACATATATTACAGGTCCTACATTGGAGCAGTTTGTGAAGAACTATACCTTGTCAGAAGGAGTCACATTGGAGAAGGTTATGGAAAACTGTTTCCTGTGGGAGGGTGTGCTGGTATGAAATAGACTGATGGGAGAAATGAACCCCACTCAATTACCTTAAGAGAGATTTCAGGACAGAGTTAGAATTTAGTAGAGAGATTACAATAAATGCAATGATACACAGAAAGCTGGCTTCAACCCACAGAGTACAACCTGGCACCCTGTTGGTCAGGGTGATGGTCACAGTCCTATCAAGTAGTGGTTGCAGTCGAAAGCCGTGGTCCTATAGAAGTATTGGTCCTCCTCTGGATATGATGAGTGGTGATATTGGTGGTGTCCCAAATCCCCAAAATCAGAGATTATATATGTGTAGGTTCAGGTGGTAATTGTCAGTACCTCCCCCAGGCTGGGAACTTTCACAATGGAATGATGTAATACTGTGAGTCATTGCAGCTGCCTATTCTGCCAGTGCCATTGAGTCTGTTATGGCCCATTACCTGAGGTGACTGCGCTGGTGCTTCCCCAAAAAGAGTTATCACAGCTGAGTCATTGGTGTGAAGGAAAAGAAACACTACCCTGCCTTGCAGCGTTGCCTCTTTTTTCCTTATCTCATTTAACATCCATCTTGTAGCCTGAGGGGTCAAGTATGCACTGGGCAGCTACTGCAAATGACCCATCATTAACAGTGTGTCAGAAATGAGGTAGAGAGGAGTCGAATATACCTTTTGTTACACCCACATACTGCTAAACTGACACTCTACTCGTGTAACCAGGACAGAGGGAATCCACATTGGAGCAGGGGAAGAGTGTGAGGAGTCCTCCCCCAGAGGAAAAAGCAACGGCAGAAACAACATGTGATGAACTGACCACAACACCATAATGTAAACATCATAAAAATTACAAAGTAATTAGGTTGAAAGGGACTTCAGGAGGTCACACTCCTGAGTGCCACAAAAAATAATATAAAAAACCAGAGAGGGAATGAAACAAAAGAAAAATCATCAAACTTACCATGGACTTGATTGATTTCTGAATTCTGGGAAAGAATTTCATCTGCTAATTTCTGAGCAGTTGGCAAAACTTCTGTGTGGTGCACTGTGATCAAATACTGAACAAATTTTTGTAGTTGGTCTCTGTTCATTTGAAACAGTGTCTCTGAAATGGGAAGATGCAGTTTGACCTGATCTGGCTTGCGGATCCGGTATAAAGAGAGTGCAACAACATGGGCACAGTAAAATATGTCCTTGTTTCCACAGCTACAGGTCACTGAGGTAATCTTGCAACGATCAAAGCTGATAGCTACATTGCAAACAGTTTCTGGCTCCAATTGCATTGCAGGCTCTGTCACAGTGCCACTCAAGTGGAAACCTGTGAAGGGAAAAAAAGGAGGGCTTACATTCTTAAATAAAGTACCATATCTCATTTTGATAACCTTTAATTAATCTAGCAAAAGTAATCATGTATTTATGAGAAAGAATATATCTCATAGAACTTGCTTTAATTACAAGTATGATGAATGCTGTCTTTCTGTCATACCCTTTTTATATCCAATAAAATCAAAAGGAGATAGTTTACAAGCCCTCTTTGCCATTCCATCACAACATTCATAGAAGTTTGATAGTAAGAAAAAGTTACTTGGTAAATGATAGCTGCAGAAGCAGAGTTGCATCCAATTAAGACCAATGTGAAACTCCCAGTAGTTCAGCAAGCTGGCAGCAATTTTCCAAACCTCCCACCAGTCTTGCACTTACCAGCAAATTTACCCATTCTCTCAATAAGTAAGAGGAAAGTAGTGCACTCTAGTGGTACAAACCTTGGTCCTAATCTCAACTCTGCCACCAATTCACTGACACAAGTCACTTAACCTCATTCCTTTCACTTCTCCAGCCACTGAGCTGATGCTAAAGCTCATCATCAACCCAAGCAATCTGGCAGGGCAGCTATGTCACTGTAACTCTTGGGATATGGAAACTGCTGCAGTTACCAATACACAGGATATCAGATTCATAGTAGTCAATGTTATAGATGGATAATGGGATGATTGGCTCTTGCAATTAAAAGATAACTATTGTGTGAATATTAAGAAAAGCTTTAGTGATGTATAGTTATGTTATTGTAGTTTACATGTCCTCTGTTCTCCCCATAGCTCCCTTTCCCCCCCTGTATTGTGACCATCAAACAGCTGGGGTTGTCTAGGACAGGTAGAAAGAAGGTGTGCACGTGTCCCTTACCTGGGACAGTTGGGAATGGAAAAGCTTGTTGCTTAGGGAGGGCAGCATGGCAACACCTGATCTCCAATCAAGTTACAAGAAAGCAGTCTCCACCAACAAATGGCAAAGAAGAGCTGAATGACAGACTTTGGGAGGGGCCAGGGCTGGCTGATGCAACCCCCAGGGGTATAAAAGACTGAGCATCCATCCTGAAGATGAACTGGCTACATGATACGCACGAGGGGCAGTTCCCAGTGCTACAGCTTTTTTTCCTTATGTACTCCTTTGTTGTATTTTTGTTAAGGTTTAATAAACCTTTTAAAATTTTCAAAGTGAGCAGTTGTCTCTCACAGTCAATGAGATATGCACACACTTTCAGAAGTGTGCATCTCCACTTGGCATGATAAAGCATAAGGCAAAATAACTGTTTTTTCTTATATTTTAGGAAGATATGGTATACCATAAGAATGATCTTTACTTCAGCCACTACTCCACAGAGCACTCTGTTGAACCAAGGTCTCAAATGCTGTTCTCTGAAGATCAGACCTGAACCCATCTCTGCTTTCCCAATGTTAAGGCCCAGCTTTGGCTCTCAATACTTTATCACTGCAGAATTTGGGTGTTTCTATTGGATTTTATGTAAACATGACATCGATTTTTGGTTCAGGCATTAATTCACAGGTATAGCTACAAAGCAATACAAACAAATTACATATTATCAGTATTAAACTTGGAACAGACTGCATACATAAAATCTGGAATGGATATTACAAGTAAGGTGTTATACGTTACTTATAAAGCCACACTCCCTCAAAGTCCAAAACTGATTCAGTATTCTTGTATTTCAAGAAAAGTATGTTGTAGGAAGCAGTATCGCATGAAAATTAGGGAGTAAAAAAGAAATATTTACATAGCTATCGTCCAAAATACTGCATCTCAAATTGTTTTTAAGAAACTCTTTAATCTACTGGAAATGAAGAGGAAAGTCTATTTTTTTCCATTTGTTTATGCTGTGTATTTCAGAGCAGGTTGTGCAGTCAGTATGACTGTCTGGATTTCGTTCAGCTACAGAAATGTGATATTCTATCAGAAGTCATAGACACAGACTCTTGATTTTTGCAAGATAATGTTTATCAGTTAGAGTTGAAGAGTCAGTAAGCTGTAAAGTGCACAGATACAAGGGTGGGGGGAGGAGGATGAAGAACCCCAGGAATACTTGGCATTTTTGCTCTTGGCTCCACTCAACACATACAGAGAAGGGGAAGGGATTTGCCCCTTGAATAATGAGCTCCTCTCTCTGCCTTTCCCTTTGATTTTTAAGTAATCATAGCATACTCCCATCAGTGCCCTCTCTCAAAAAAGAGGTATTGTTAAAACTTGTTCAGTTCTATTTCAGGTTAATTTCCAGTAAAGAAGAGATGTATTGGTGGTCTCAAGGAAATTGTATAGGAGATATATTTTTTTTAATATCACTTTCCTATTAAGTATATATCAAAGTCTCTCATTTATGACCTGAGAAAAAGTGTAACACTTGAACACTCAAGTGGCCTGATCCTACTCCTTCCTGCTCTCAGTAAGTAGCTGAATTGGGTCTTCTTGAGCTGGAGTTCATTTTCCCATAGCAGCCCTCCCAGTGCTGTGCTTTGTATTGATGGCCAGGAAGGTGTTGATAACACACCGGTGTTTTGGCTACTGCTGATCAGTGCTGGCACAGCATCAGTGCTGACTCTCCAACATTCCATCCCATCAATAGGATGGGGGTGGGCAAGACCCTTGGAGGGCACACAAGTAGGCCAGCTGATCCAAATTAGCCAAAGGGATATTCCATACCATATGATGTTAGCTCAGATATATAAGCTAAGGGAGAGAGGAGGAAGGGAGGGAATTCATGAGTTTTCAATGTTTGCTTTCTGGAGGAACTGTTATGTGTGCTGAAGCCCTGCTTCCCAGGAAGTGTCTGGACATTGCTTGCTGATGGGAAATAGAGGATAATTTTTTTTTTTTCCCTTTGCTTGTGTGCATACAACCTTTCACTTTTGCTTTAGCAAACTGCCTTATCTCAATGTACTAGTAAAAGCCCCCCTTCTCATGGCCATCTCTGATGATGACTGAGGGGAACTCAAGGATTCTTCCCTGGCAGAACTACTGCTTACAGCTAAGATGGGAAATGAGGAGGTAAATGAGGAGGTAGAATTCTTAGTAGATACAGGAGCTAGTTACTTGGTGCTAAACATAGTAAAAGGAAACTTGAGTAATGATTCTATAACAATTATTGGTGCAAGAGGGAATCACGAAACTCAGCCATTTTTCAAACACACTGATTTTAAATTAGGAAAACAATGGATGACTCACCAGTTTTTGTATCCACCCAATTTGCCAAAGCATCTCCTTGGGACAGATTTATTAGAAAAACTAAATGCTGAAATCAAATTTAAAAATGGAAAAATAAAGGTTATTATTCCAGAACCTAATTATGTGGAAGCCTCTATTTTTGCACTACAGTCTCTGAAATTGGACATGATCCATCTGCCTGTATCACTTGAGGATGCAGTAATTATGATCGTCTGAGCTGGAGAGGTGCTGAAACAGAGTGGGAAATTTTCCAGGGTGGAAATCCATTTCGGATTTAGGTGAAATGTGCCGTTTTGAATTATTAAATCTGTAGCTTGCTAGCATAAGTGAACCTGTTTAGTCTGCTAGCTTTGCTGCGCTCACAGAAACTGCCTCAGCTGAGAAAAAAGGAATGCAATTTCCAAGCTGAAGAGATAAGAAGGGCCCCTTGAACTTTGAAATGAAGAAAAAAGCCTAAAGCTGAGGCTGCAAGAGACCAAGAGATGGACAAGATGACCAGAGAGTTCTCTCTGTGCAAGGACTGATAAGGACTAATTGCAAGTTGTAACCCAAAACCAGTAAAATGAATATGCATGAAACTATTGTGAAACTCTATGCATATGTACAACTAAGGGGAGGATAAAAAAGGTTAAGGAATTCTCAGGGGTGTACATGTCCTTTAGGTAGGAGCAATCCCCACATGCATCCAGTGCTGTAATAAACATACCAGCTTTGTTGTAAAAACAACTTTACAAAGTTGTGGAGTTAGGTTTTTTTTCTGCAAATCAGTGCCCAGGAGATCCAAAAGAGCAGAGCCTGTAAAGATTAAATTGAAACCTGGAGTGAGACCAGTAAGGCAAAATTAATACCCTTGGAAATAGAAAGTCGCAGGGGGTTATTATCCCTTGTGGAAAAATTTATAAAATATGGCCTATTGAAGGAATGAAAATACAAATTTAATAAACCTAATTTGCCATTTAAGAAGGCAAATGGAAAGGATTACTGGCTGGTACAGGATCTTAGAGCCATAAACTAGATAGAAGAAGATATACATCTGGTAGTAACAAAATGTTATACCTTCCTAACAACCTTGAGTGAAAAATTAAAATGCTTTACAGCGTTAGACTTGAAATATGCTTTTTTCTGTATCCCTTTGAGTACTGAAAGTCAAGAGCTTTTTGCTTTTGAATGGGAAAATCTGAACACAGGGAGAAGAACCCAACTGACTTGGACAGTTCTACCGCAAGGGTTTAAAAATAGCCCCACCATAATCAGAAATCAATTGGCAAAAGAACTGGAGGAATGGAAAAATCAGAACCCTATTGGAGTCTTGTTACAGTATGTATATGACATTCTGATAGCCACTGAAACTGAACATCAGTGTTGGGATTAGACTGGGCCTTGTTGAATTTTCTGGGACTAAGTAGATAAAGAGTATCCAAAGACAAAGCACAAATAGTCCAGACCACAGTAACCTACTTGGGATTTGAAATCCTCCATGGACAAAGGAGGCTGGGACAGGAACAAAAAAAAAAAGCAATTTGCCAGCTCCCACAGCCACAAATGGTAAGAGAGTTGTGTGCCTTTCTCAGGATGATCAGATGATGTTGCCTGTGAATCAGCAATTATAGGCTGCTAGTAAAGCCACTGTATGAGTTCTTGAAGAATGTTCAGAGGGACTTTATAGTCTAGACTGATGATCCACAGGCTGCCTTTTTACAACTCAAGCGAGCCCTTATGTGGGCACTTGCTTTGGGGCTCCCAGACCCCATGCGGCTGTTGGAACTATTTACTGATGAAAGACAAAACACAGCACTGGGAGTGCTGTCACAGTTCCTCGGGGACCAGAGATGGGCTGTGGCCTACTTTTCAAAGCAACTAGATAATGTCAGCCAAGGCTGGCCTAGTTGTCTGAGGACAGTTGCAGCTACTGTTCTCTTGATCCAGGAAGTTCAAAAACTGACTGGGACAAAGCATGGTTGTTTATGTATCACATATGGTGTAGTCAGTGCTTGAGCAAAAAGGAGGCCACTGGCTATCTCCTAACCAGATGCTAAAATATCAGGTAGTCGTGCTGGAGCAAGATCATGTGACACTCAAAACAACTTCTATTGTTAACCCTGCTATGTTCTTACTTGCCCAGCAAGTAGAAGGAACCCCAGAGTATGATTGCTTACAGGCTATAGAAGTGTGCTTCAGCAGACCTGACTTAGGAGACTGACTCTTGGAAAGAACTGATTGGGAATTGTTTACTGATGGGAGCAGCTTTGTCCGAAATGGAAAACAATTATGTGGATATGCAGTGACTACACACCATGAGGTAAACAAATAGGGGGCACTCCCCGCTAATGTTTTGGCCCAGAAAGCAGAACTAATTGCACTCACTTGAGCATTGGAACTGAGTAAAGGAAAACGAGTTAACATTTGGACTGATTCAAAATATGCCCTTGGAGTGGTACATGCACACACGGGGTCATCTGGAAAGAAGGAGGCCTTTTGACATCTCAAGGCACATTGATCAAAAATGGAAAACATATCTTGGATTTACTTGAAAGTATCCAGAAACCAGCAGAAGTTGCCATCATGCATTGCAGAGCACACCAAGCAGGTAAGACCAAACTGGAATTGGGGAATCATTTAGCCAATAAGGCTGCCAAAGAGGCTGCAGAAAAAGGCACATTAGAAAACAAATTTTTATCTTTAATACCCCTGCCAGAGTTACCTCTCCAAGTAGAGAAACCAGAGTTTAGTGCTAGGGACTGTCAATTAATTGAAACCTTAGAAGAAAAATTTGATCCACAAGGCTGGGCAGTCACCCCAACCAGGCAAATAGTAATCCCTGAACAGATCTTGTGTGAAATAGTGGATCATGAACACACAGCCACTGATTGGAGTACTGAAAAACTTTTCAAACATTTGAAAAAATCTATAATTAGGTCTAAAATGGCTCAGATTGTACAGTCAAGAATCCAACACTGTATAGTTGGTAAAAGAAACAACCCTAACACAGCTAACAAAGTAGTGCTGGGAGCCATGAAATCTGGAAATATTCCAGGTGAATACTGACAGATTGATTTTACTTAATTGCTCAGAAAAGGGGGATATAAATCCCTCCTAGTTCTGATGGATACCTTTTTTGGGTGGCCAGAAGCCTTCCCTTGTCACACCAACCAGGCTAAGGAAGTGACTAAAATACTGTTGAATCAAATAATACCTACATTTGGGGTACCTTTAGGAACATCATCCAACATAGGTTTCCACTTTATTGCAGAAGTGGTACAACAGGTTAGGAAAGGCTTGGGAATAGCTTGAGATCTCCATACTCCTTATAGGCCCCAAGCTAGTGGCAAAGTAGAGTAAGTGAATTATACAATCAAATTGCAATTGGGTAGAATATGTCAGGAAACTTCCTTGACATGGGTCCAAGCCTTACCTGTTGCACTACTTCTAATTAGAATTCAACCACAGGGCACCGGCAAAAGAAGCCCCTATGAGATGCTATACGGTCGACCCTACCAAGTACCACACATTCCAGGAAACACACACATAAAAGGAAGGGTTTGAATAATTTCCTCATTTGTCTTTGTAAAACTTTACACGATTTCCAGTGAGCAGTGATCTCCAGGCTGATGGGATTGGAAAAACCAGTGCATGAGTTCCAGCTAGGAGATTGGGTCTACTTGAAAGACTGGGGAACCGTTCTGCACCATCCAAAGTAGAAGGGACCTTTCCAAGTACTACTGACAACTTTTACTACACTGAAATGGGACATAGTAAAATCATGGAGACATTACTCCAAAATAATAAGGGATGTAGCCCCTTGGTTAATCAAACAGTTGTCTGAGAAAAAACAAGATGCCTAAGTCTTGTTTTGCTGTCCTGACAATAGTTAATTCAGCCTTGATTTGGGAGAAAAATTTCCATCTAGTTTTATTGATACCATTTTGGTTTTTGCCTTTTTTTCTATGTTGTCTGTATTCTTTGCACATATATTTGTAGCTCTGTCGCCTATTGTATTAGTGGCTAATTTTCCCAGTAATTTTCCATGGCCTTTCCCTAGGCAGAAAGACAAAATAAATTCCAGAGCTATAAGACCTGGGGGGTACAAGGCCCCAATGCTATCTTAGTTCTTCCTGACTACCAAGGTTGAGAACAACTCTTCAAGATACATTTTCATGGACAAAGTACAGCTAGTGCCAAGGGGGGAGCTCCAGGAAAGGGGCTTGACCTGGAGAATTGCATCACCACTTATCCTCCTAATTGGCGTTTTTAATCAATTATGCTAATTTCCTAAAACTTATAAAAATGTGCTGACCCCTGGAGGGGGTGGGCTTTTGTGGACATCTTTCCATAACTGCCCCTGAAGACCTTCAAATATAAATACACTTTTATAATACCTCCTTACTAAAATTATCTCAAGTTTCATTTTCAGGTTGGGAAAAAGGCAACAATATTACTAAATGTGATCCAAGTGTTGCACAAAAATGGAAGAAATGAATACTAGTAGAACAGAACAATGTAGCCTTGGGAGAAGTAAATAAAGGATGTAATTTAGGCAAACAGAAGTCATGCAAAACGCAAGCAGGATTCCAGCTAAGCTCTGCAAGGTTGACAAAGTAGAAGTTATGTGAAACAATGATATTCAAACCAGGAGTCAAGGAACAGCCACCTAGAAAGAACACTGGACATTGAAGACCACCAAAGACCCCAAAGAACCATATAAGGACTTCTGATAAGGAATACAACTATGTAAAATAAAGTAATACATATACATCAAGAAAGCAGGGATAGCTAATGAATATGTAATCAGTGTGTGTGATAAAAACTCTATTTACCTGATGCTCGGGGCACTCAGTTAGAGGAAGGATCTTCTCAGTGACCAGCATGCTACAATAAAGAATGCCTGCTTTCTATCACTCAAAACTCTGTTAGAAAGTTTTTATCTGGCTGATTTTGGTATAAAAACATAAGGACATCTAGGAAGAGATACAACATACGGATGGGCTTGTGATCAAGGGGTGAACCTGACCATGGGAGCTATCACACAAGTTATTCACAAATGTGAAACATGCTGCAAAATTAAAAGAGCTACATGAGCAAAATCTCCCTGGAATAGAAGGCAGTGGATGGGTTTCTGATATGGTGAGGCCTGGCAAATTAACTACATTAGACCACTGCCATGAATATGCCATGGCAAGAGCTGCATACTCACCATGCAACTACTGGTTGTCTGGAAATATACCCAGTAAACCATGCTACTACTCAAAACACCATCTTGGGCCTTAAGAGACATATTTTGTGGTGACATGGTACCCCAGAGAGAACTGAGTCAATGGGACTCATTTTCAAAATAACCTTATAAACTCTTGGGCAAAGAAACATGGAATTGAGTGAATATATCCCATCCCTTATCACCCACAAGCCTCTGGAAAGACTGAGAGGTATAATGGACTGCTAAAGACTATGTTAAGAGCATTAGGCAATGGGGCAGGGAAGCCTTGGGATGCAAATTTAGCAGAAGCCACTTGGCTGCTTAACACCAGAGGATCTGCTAACTGCCCTGGTCCAGCCCACAAAAAACCCCTACACACTGTAGGGAAAGATAAGGTCCCCATACTACACATAGGGAAGTGTCTGGAGAAGTCATTGTGGATTTCTCCTCCCATGGGAAATGGCAAACCTATTTGTTGGATTGTCTTTGCCCAAGGACCAGGGTGTACTTGGTGGGTAATGCTGAAGGATGGGGAGACCTGGTATGTGCCTTGAGAAGATTTAACCTTGCGGGGAAAAAAATAATCTGTGATGTGAGATGTATGTTGCACAAAGTAAAGCAGCAGAAATTACATGAACTGAGAAAGAGTGAATTTAGTGAGGAGCAAGGAGTGCAACAATGACCTGAGCTGGGCCAGTGTCAGTGCCCAATGACTGAGTGCTGGTTCTCCTGTCCTGTCTCTCCAGTATTGTCCCGTCCCCCATCAATAGGCTGGGGGTAGGCAAGATCCTGGGAGGGAACACAACTAGGCCAGCTGACCTAAATTAACCAAAGGGATATTCCATACCATATGATGTCAACTCAGATATAAAAGATGAGAAAAGGAGGAGGAAGGAGGGATATTTGTTATTTACAATATTTGCCTTCTGGAGCAACCACTATGTGTGCTAAAGCCCTGCTTCCTGGGAAATGGTCTGTTGTGGTGTATTCCCCCCCCTTTTTCAGGCTGCACTGTGATCTAATAAATGCTCGTTAGGCCTCCACCTTGACAAACAGCACCTGTGCTCAGCTTCTCTTGAGCTTATCAGAAACACTGTCTGCTCCCAGGAACTGCTGCTGTCTAATGACCTCTTGTTTTCTTTATGATCAGCCTTGGAAACTATTTTTCTTGCCTGAACGGCATAACATCCTTGTTCTCATACTTTCAAAGAAAGTGTCCTGACCCAAAGTGTGGCCAGAATGAAATACTGTTCTGGCTAAAGCCCACGCTCTTGCAGCCCTATTAACAGCAGTCCAAACTGAGAGCCTTTGAGCTCTTCTGGACCACAGTGGGCTGCGACCAGCAATCTCCCTCTGAGTGGGACACCTCTCAGAGCCAGTGAATTCCCAAGTTTGCCAAACTCATCGCCAAACAACAAGTCCTAGGCCAATATCCCCACTCCTTAAGGCTCAACCCTTTGCCTGTTGAGGAGATGCAAAAGCATCTCAAGCATTTCACTACCTTTGAGGGGAATTTTTCTCAGGTACCTTGCACTGACTCTATGTCTGTGTGCATACATGAGTGCATATGCTATGCAAATATGGGACAAATGCTGCTGTCTTATATGTTGTTAGGGTAACAGGTGTTCGTGTAAGAAAAGAGTTAAACAGAGAGCAAGAGCAGCAGCACCAGCAGCAGCAGCATCTTTTTGACACAGGTGTACCTGAGACAGAACTGAACGAATGAGTTTCTACTTCTAATTCCAAATAGAACTGTACACTTTTCATGCTCCTTTACCATGGGTTTGGAGAGAACAATGGAAAATGTCAAGAGCACAGATTTTTTGTAGAACTGTGATTATGTCTGCAAGCTGTAACCAAAAAACAGCTCTTAGGAGTAAAGATATATATACTGATGCTTCTGAATAAAATCTCAGATTTGCTTTCTTTCTGCTGATGGGTCTCATCCCTTCATGTATCAGAAGATGTTTAAGTACCTTAGATATCTAAGTAAGTTAGGCCTGTAAGTAAGCTTAATATAAGTTAGGTTAAATGCTGTTGTATTATTCATTTGGTAAATTGTTACGTTGAGTTATAGGTTAAGGTATAAGTTAAGTACTGTTAAGTTTAAGTGCTGTTATGGTTTTGGGCCATATTCCTTTTTATCCTTGCCCTTTCTGTCCTTTGTCACATGCACCTAAACACACACAAACACAAACATACACATGCACCACTCCTCCTCCAGGTAGCTCTTGGCTCATTTCTGTTTTGATTGACTGGATTTTGTTGTTTTGTTGGCTTTTTTTCTTTTTCCATGGTGTGCTTTAACTGTCTGGTAAGTAGTAGAATGAACCTTGACAACAAACTTTGCCATGCTGTCACTTAATATTAAATCTGGTTTCTACTAATAGCCTTGCCAGTGATTTTTAAAGCAATCTTAAACACTAGTTCATAACATGGCCAGACATTGCTTGCTGATGGGAAGTAGAGAATAATATCTTTCCTTCTCCCTTTGCTTGTGCACACACAGCCTTTCACTTTTGCTTTAGTAAACTGCCTTATCTCAACATACAAGTTGTTTTCCATCTTATTTTCTCTCCCCTGTCCAGCTTAGAAGAGGGAGTGATAGAGCAGCTTGATGGGCACTGGGCATCCAGTCAAAGTCAACCCACCACAGTATCTAAACCCTTATAAATTCTGATAGGAAAACAAAAAAAGATATTTTAAAATGTGCCCAACCACCTACTCCAACAATATTGTCATTTAATTTGTCAGCAAATAATTCAAGCATTTACAAGGCTAAAATTTTCATGAACAGATAAGTCTCTCCAGAAATATTTTGAGTTAACAGCAGATCTGCCTTTAATTCCCTACTCACATTCAGACACAAATGCAGCTCCCGCCTTCTTCTCCCTCTCCACTGACATTTTTTGAGAATTCATTTTACAATCAGCAACATTTATAAACAGAGATGTTATTCTAAACAATTACAGCACTAAAACAGTCAAGTTACCCTGTGGGTTCAATGTGATATTGTCCTGATTCCAACCAGGACAGGGTTAATTTTTACAGTAGTCAGAAGGGGGCATGGCTTTGACCCTGGGGTTATTCTATACCACCTCACATCATTGCCAGGGACAGGGAGTCTCTTCTGAGGAGAGGGTATGATGGCGAACAGCTGGACTGTGAGCCTCATAGACCCCTGACTTTAACCTGATAATCCTAGAGACGGCACTGAGAGGAGGGATTTGGCTACAGAGGGCAGATGCCAACCAATCCCTGATGAGAACATAAGCAGGTAGCTATTGGGCAATGAGCTGAGTGGTAACCAAATCATAGCAAATCAGGTTCAAACAGGGAGTCTTTTGAATAGCCTATATAAGAGCTGTGTGCACCATAAAAGCTTGCTCTGCCGCATAAACTTTGATGTCGTGTCAGCTCAACATCTCCCCTGTCTGCGACATATGGTGACCCTGACATGATGGCAATAACTAAGCCATGAGAAAAAAAAAAGGAGACGGAGCACCAGAGAGAGACAGCTGAGAGATGTGAGGAAAATACAGCCAGAGCTGAGAGAGAAAAATAGCCTAGAGATCTGTGTGAGGAAGGTAGCCAGAGAGCTGCTGACAGCCGAGGAGCTGTGATTGTCCAGACGAGGACAGAAAAAGGGTGAGCCACTGCTGGGGACATGGGTGGTCAAATTTCAGCAGAGGACAAAGCTATAGTGAATATTTGGACTCTGATCTTAAGTAAAAGAGGGATTGAGCATGAGGAAGAGGCTCTAGAGACTTTACTACAATTTTGTCCGAGCCAAGGTATAGAAATCACCACAGATGCCGCCTTTAGTGTTAAAATCTGGTAACAAGTTGACCAATTGATTTTTGACTCTGCCTTTAGAGGCGACAAAATTGCTATAAGTGTTTTGACTACTTGGAGGATATTGATGACACATTTAAATTGATAAAAGCCGAGACAAACATAAAAGTGGCTGCAAAGACGCCAGTGCCAGTCACTCAAGATGGCGGAGACCACATGGCACAAGCATGCGAAAAACCCCAAGATGGCAGATGTGATGTGCTGCGGACGCCAGTCCCTCAAGATGGCAGATGTCACGTGACATGGGAGCTGCCTGCTCAAGATGGCAGAGCAGGTACAGCCTGCTGAAACATCCCGAGATAGCAGAGCCGGGGGGGAAAGCCCATGGGGGAAGACATGCCATACCGGGCACGCTGGAGGAGCAACTAGAGAGGGAGTGGCCATTATTTGAGCTCCCTAGACCCACAGTGCCTGCGCACCATGCTATCAGGGCTGGACCCCCCCCCCCCTCCACCATGGACACTGGATGCGTCTGCACAGCCCGCATGGCAGCTGTCCTGCCGTGAGCAGTAGAAGACCCTGCAGAACCAGCACAGCAGCCAGGGCCACCCGCGCAGTGGCCAGGGTTGTCCCTGCTGTGCTTGCAGGACCCATTTCCCATTTCTTCCATGCTCTGCATTGCCATGAAAGCGCTGAATCCGCCTCTGCCTCCTGCTGATTGGTACAGTCCTGGAGTTCTCCTGATAGCCTGGCCTTCACTTGACACACCCACTGACAGCAGTGCTGCACCTCCTGGAGAACCCAGAAGCATCATGGCGCTGGAAGCTGGAAGAGAAGTCGGCAACCCCAGAGCCAGACCCTCCCCCCTCCCCCCCACCACTGGTTCCGAGTGAATCTGCGCGGCCCATGCAGCAACTGCTGAGCTGCTGACATCAGAAGTGCCTGCACGGCAGCTGGGGTCACCCCTGCCACAGTGCCTGGGTGTCCCCCCACGGTCCCTGCCGGAACCCGGAAGAGTGCTGGAACCCAGAAGTCGAGCGGCTCCTGAACCTGGAAGTGCCGTCAGCATGCTGCCAAGGCTTAAACAGCCTGAAGGACCAATACTGCTGATGGATACGCAAGACCCCCACAGAGGGAACCCGAGCTACTGCCCTCCTGCCAACCCCCGAGAGGAAGCCTCCACCGCACTGCCGGTACCGGCTCCATCCCTGCTCCTATAGGACATCATCCCCGCACACCATCCAATTAGAGTCTGGAAGGAGGTAACACGGATGGCAGTTGCAAGTGGAGATATCGAGAGAGCCGACTGAATTTCTGTGCCCATGCTTTTGCTATCATCAAAAGACTGGCAGCAAGGGGGCGAGACAATTGCAGCATTCCCGGTCCTGCGAGGTAGTGGGATGGCACCTGATAGACATATCCCTTTTAATTGGCAAGTCCTCTCTGAGCTACGCCATTTGGCTACTAAACATGGACTGGAGTCTCCTGCAGTTACAAATATGCTTCGGTTTTTAACTGCCAGTGAATTAACTCCTTTTGACATGAAGCAAATTGCTAAAGTACTCTGTACTCCAGTGCAGCACATGATGCTTGAATCCACCTGGAGACATTATGTAGAGGAGCTGGGACTGTGAAACTCAGGTTTCAAAGCAAGATCCATGCTTTGGGGCAGAGATTTCTCAACTCATGGGACTGCCCCCCATTGAAAGTCCACAAATGCTGAGACGGAGTAAAAATCTTTCTAAGTAAAGATCTCTTTTGAATTAAGTTAAAAGTCTAAAAAGAGTGAAAAGTCTGTAAGCTAAAGCTGAAGAGAAAACTGCAAAACAAGAGATACTGAATAGACTGATAAAGTAATCAAAGACATGAAGCAAAGCCAAGACAACTTGACTTAGGAATTCTTTTTGATAAAGAGAACTAGCAGCAAATGTCACGCTGAAGTCTACAAAAATGAATATGTATGAGCCTATTGTGAAACTATATGCATATATATGTAGAAGAGAGATAAAAAGAGACCTGAAATTCTCGGAGGTACGCATGCCTTTTAGTACCTCTAGAGTACACATGCGTCCAGCGCTGCAATAAATACATACCGGATCTTCAGCTCTTAAAAACTTTTACAAAGTTGTGTAGGTTTCTTTTTCCTCCACAAAACATTCTGGCGAGCCAGGCAGGAGGGGGAGATACCTCCCGTCTCCGTCTCTGTCCCCGCAGGGGCAGGGGAGAACAGACGGACTCCTAGAGCGCTCCCAGGACTTTCCTGGAGGAGCCGCTTGTCTCGGCTTGCCTCCTGCGAGGACAGACAAGGACCTGCTGGCGTGCGGAAGATGATACGGTATGTATTGAAGGGCCCCGGGGCGGGAGAAGGGAGTAAGTCACTCAGAGATGTCTGAGTACAGCTGATGGAGCAGCTGGTTAGAGACGGGGGTTCATTGTTCCGATAGAGCGGCCGCAAGCGATCATGGGAGTGGGTCAAATGAACCCGTGTGTGTTTGTGTGTGTGTGTGTGTGGTGTCCGGACACTGTATGACTGTATGGTTAATGCATTGCCTGATCAGTACGTTATATTTTGTGTTTATAATCGTGCAAGTGTGTAAGCGTATGGTGTAAAAAAGAGAGTATATTTACAGTACAGTGCTCTGCTGTGCGGGGGGGTTTCCTACCCACGACTGAAGGGGCCGAGCGAGCGCCGACTAGGGCAGGCTGCGGGGGCGGGGAGCGCCCGGCAGAAAAAAACAAAGCAAGCAGAAAAGCGTGAGTGAGTAAAGGTGGTAAATGGTGGTGTAGATTGTGCACGCTTTCACCGTGGCTAGATGAACTCAAGGAGTTCCTCTGCCCGGTGGTTTGGACTTGACCCCTGGGAGTTTGTGAATCCTGTGAATTACTGGATAAATAGAGGAGACGAACGAGTTTATTTAGAGGGGCTCTATCGGACTTCAGCTGGTGCTATAGTAGGTCTGGATTGGGAACAGCCTGCCGTAGAGGAATTAGAATTCCCTGTAATAAACAGGATAGCCTGCCTTTGCGGGCAATTCCTGGGAACCCCTGGTGGATCAAGGAGCTGGCACGCTGAGTGGGTATTATTGAAGTGTGGTGTTTGTGAGAGACGCTGGTATTGCTGTTCTAATAAGCGTCAGGGCACGTGCCCCGAGTGCGAATTAAAGGTTTCTGATCAAGCTGATTCAGAACCTAAGACCTTAAAACTTGTGTGTGGGAAATCGCATTTGATACCTGCCACCTGGAGCTGTGTGTGGGAGGAAGACTGGGAAACTACTGTGGAACTTTGTGAAAAAGGTTCGAGTGGAAGCGAAACAGGGCAAGGAGAAGGAGATAATGAGAACCAACCAGAGTAAAGAAGTTCCCCGGGCAAGCCCCTTGGGGTGCATCTTGGCCCACTGGAAGGAAGTCACCAGAAAGAGGGGCTCTGAGAATAAAAAGGATCTAATCCAATATTGCACACACTAGTGGCCACTGTATAGGTTGGGGGACGGAGCGAGATGGCCACCCACTGGAACTTTAGATTATAATACTTTGCTGCAGTTGATGTTGTTTTTAAGACGAGAAGGTAAATGAGATGAGGTTTCGTATGCTGATATGTTTTTTGTTTTAAGAAATCATCAAGAATGGCAAAAGGACTGTAAGATTAGACTGCCCTCAGATCCACTAGTCTTAGCCCTTGAAAAGGATAATAAGGCAAAGGAGAAACAAATCAAACGTTGTTGTCCAGCATGTAGTATAAGACAACGGTGTATAAGATCAGATAAAGTTTATCATTCTGAAGAGCAAGAACGGGATGCATTTGAATAGGTTAAAGCAACTCCTAGAAAGAGGCAGGTGAAGCAGGCAGAGGCTGAAACAGAGGAGGAGGATGAAAGGGAAGAGAACTTCCCCAAAAAGGAGGAGGACTCAAGTGGGGAAGGCACATCTACTAGAACCCACCCCACCCCTGGTAGTCCAGTTGCATCTAGAACTAGGAGGCAAGCGGTGCTGCAAGCCCCTCTGTGAGAAGCAGTAGGACTAGAAGGAAGGAAAGTAATGATTAAAGTGCCATTTACCACTCTTGATTTAGAGGCATAGGAAAAGATTGCTAGGAATTATCGTGTTGATCCATTACTTACTGCCAAACGCCTACGATATGTTATCAAACAACACAATCCAGATTAGGCTGACATCCAGCTACTGCTGGATACTTTCACTGAAACAGAAAAACAGCTGATCTTAAAGACAGCAAGGACTTTAGCAGAAGATTACTGCAAGGCCACACAAGAAGATGTAAAAGAACATTCCCCCCTCCAGGACCCGGAGTGGAATCCTAATATAACAGCAGAAGTAAAGAAATTAACAGACTATCAAAAATAAATTGCAATAGGGGTAGAAAGAGCTATTCCAAAAACCATAAATTAGTCTGCTTTATACTCCCTTAAGCAGGGGCTTTCTGAGACTCCATCTGAATTTCTAGAGCGTTTAAAGGATACTATGCGTTGTCACACATCATTAGATCCGGAGTCTGAGATAAAGATAAATCAACTAATTAATTCATTCTTAGAGCAGTCTGCTGGAGATATTAGACGTAAACTTCAGAAAATTCGGGGGCCGGACGGGAGAAATCTTGAAGTCTTGCTAGAGGAAGCCTAGAAGGTATTTAGTAACCAGGAAGAAGAATACAGACGGGGAATGAAAAAGTTAGTAGCCGTGGTACAGGAAGAAAGGCAGAGAAAATACAACCAGGGGCCACCGAGACAAAGACCACCTCGGTTAGGCCGGAACCAGTGTGCAATCTGCAAAAGAATTAGTCACTGGAAAGATCAGTGCCCAGAACGGAAACGGGGTGACCAACAAATGGCTGCACACGTACAAAACAACTGAGAAGGACCGGAGGATTCTGCCCCAGCGAATCCACTGGTTATAATAATGAAGCTGGGGGAAGAGGGGAAAAAGGTAGAATTCTTAGTTGATACAGGAGCTACATATTCAGTTTTAAATAAAGCTCTAGTACCTGTAGAAAATTATTATGTTGTAGTGCTAGGGGCAACTGACCAGTCTGAAAAAGCATATTTTTGCAAACCTTTGAGGTATAAATTGAGAAAACAGTGAAGTATTCATAAATTCTTGTATATGCCCAATTCGCCAAGGGCACTTTTAGGCAGAGATCTATTGGAACAGTTACAAGCAACCATTACATTCAAAAATGGAGAAGTTACTCTGGAAGTGAATGATCAAAAGTACATAGAAGTATTAAGTTTAACCCTAACAGCTATTGAAATTAAAGAAGAAATTGATGAAGAAGTGCTAAGTCAAGTATTTCCTGGGGTATGGGCCTCTGATGTACCAGGGAGAGCTAAAAATGCCTCCCCTATAGTAATTAAACTCAAGGAAGGAGCACAACCAGTGAGAATTAAACAGTACCCTCTAAAGAAAAAAGACAAGGAAAGAATCAGCCCAGTAATCGAAAATTTTCTGCGGTTAAGATTACTGAAAGAATGCCAATCTGATTTCAATACTCCTATTTTACCTGTTCAGAAATCTGATAAGTCATACCAGATAGTGCAGGATTTGAAGGCTGTCAATAAAATAACAGAAGATTTGTACCCGGTAGTAGCCAATCCATATACTTTATTAACTTGTCTGAAACCTGAGCTAACCTAGTTTACTGTGTTAGATTTAAAGGATGCCATCTTTTGCCTCCCCATCCATGAAGCCAGCCAGAAAATTTTCGCATTCGAATGGGAAAGCCCTAAAAGTGGGCGCAAAACCCAGCTCACATGGACCAGATTACCTCAGAGCCACAAAAATGCCCCCACTCTGTTTAGAGAGCAACTTGCAAAAGATCTGGAGTCCTGGGAAGCTCCACAAGAAGAAAGAAAGCTGTTGCAGTATGTGGATGATCTTCTAGTGGCCACTCGGACGAGAGAAGCATGTGTAGCCTGGACGGTAAGCCTTTTGAATTTCCTAAGACTCCAAGGATACAGAGTATCAAAGAAGAAGGCACAGGTAGTAAAACAGAAAGTGACCTACCTGAAGTACAAAGTGAGTGCTGGGCAATGGACTTTAGGGCAGGCCCGCAAAGAAGCCATTTGCCAAACCCCAAAACCCCAGACAATAAAAGAACTCCAAACCTTCCTAGGCATAGCAAGGTAGTGCCGGCTGTGGGTCTATAATTATAGACTGCTTGTTAGACCCCTCTATGCTCTTATTGACAATGGAAATAAAGATCTCCAGTAGACAAAAGAAGCCACACAAGCCTTTCACCAGCTGAAGAGTGCCCTCATGTCAGCTCCAGCTTTAAGACTTCCAGATGTAAGTAAACCATTCTTCCTATTTTCCCATGAAAGACAGAGAATTGCCCTAGGAATACTAGCTCAAGACTTAAGTCCATACCGGAAAGCAGTTGCTTACTTCTCTAAGCAACTAGATACAACAGCCAAAGGTTAGCCAGGTTGCCTCAGAGCTGTAGCAGCAGTTGTGCTGAATATTCAAGAGGCACGTAAGTTTACCCTGAGACAAAAAATAACTGTGCTAGTGTCCCACACAGTGTCCACAGTACTGGAAGTAAAAGGTAGCCACTAGCTTTCACCACAGAAGTTCCTGAAATACCAAGCCATCATAGTAAAGCAAGATGATGTAGAGATAGTAGTGACTAATATTGTCAACCCAGTTTCCTTTCTCAGTAGAAATCAAAGAGAAGCAGTACACCATAATTGCCTGGAAACTATTGAAGCTACTTACTCCAGCCGCCCAGACTTAAAAGACACTCCTTTAGACGATGCAGAAACCTGGTTCACTGACAAGAGTAGCTACGTTGCCAATGAGAAGCGACATGCTGAGTATGCAGTGACCACCTGCAGAGAGGTAATCGAATCCAGACCCTTACCAACAAGTACCTCTGCACAGAAAGCTGAGATAATTGCCCTGACCCGTGCCTTGGCAAAAAAGAAGAGAATAAATATCTACACAGACTCGAAGTATGCATTTAGAGTCGTACATGCACATAGAGCCATTTGGAAAGAGAGAAGACTGCTGACCTCGCAGAGAAAGAACATCAAACATGCACAAAAGATAATCCAGCTGCTTGAAGCAGTCCAACTGCCTGAGAAAGTAGCAATTATGCACATTAAGGCACACCAAAGAGTGAGCTCAGAATTAGAAGAAAGAAATGAGCTGGCAGATAGAGAGGCAAAAGAAGCAGTAAAAAGTGAGATTACTGAAAGAGTCCTAATTCCAGATAGACAAATTTCCCTTGAAAGTAAGCCAGACTATAATAAGAAAGATAGAAAATTAATTGAAGATCAAAAAAGAATGTATAACCAAGAAGGATGGGCTACCATTGAAAAGAAGCTAGTGATCCCTTCCCATTTATTGTAGTCACTTGTAAAAGAAGAACACCAGAAAACACACTAGAGAATAGATGCCTTATACACCTATCTAATTAAGAGAATTGTTGCTAGAAATTTATATGCTACTATTGTTCAAGTGACGCGACAGTGTGATCTTTGCCTCCAGACTAACCCCAAAAATACCCCCAAGCCGAAACTTAGTCAGATTAGGAGAAGCCATGGGCCTAGACAGCAGTAGCAAATTGACTTTTCAGAACTCCCAAGGAAAGGGAGGTATCAGTATTTGCTGGTATTGACAGACATGTTTTTAAAGTGGCCAGAAGCATTCCCCACTAGAACTGTCAAAGCTAGAGAAGTGACCAAGGTATTATTACAAGAAATAATACCACGCTTCGGAGTTCCAGCCACAATTTCCTCAGATAGAAGATCATATTTCATTTCTAAAATAGTGCAACAGATTAGCAGTCATCTGAGCATAGACTGAGAACTCCACACTCTATATCGCCCCTAATCAAGCGGCCAAGTAGAGAAGATGAATCATTTGATTAAGCAGCAAATTATAAGGCTAGAGCAAGAAGTTAATCTACCTTAGCCCCAAGCTCTTCCACTAGCACTATTGCGAATTCGAACTAAACCTCGAGCAAAAGAAAAGTTGAGCCCATTTGAAATACTCTATAGGAGACCATATAGAATACAAAAAAGAATATCTACCCATATTAGAAAAGTAACACTAGCCACCTATATAGTGGCTTTAAGCAAACAGCTCAGAGAAATTGAGAAACACGTGGCTGGAACTCGGAGCAGAGAGTTAGATGAGCCAGTACATGACATACAACCTGAAAATTATGTATATGTTAAGTCTCTTGCAGAGAAGACTTTAGAACCGCAGTGAAAAAAACCGTTCCAAGTGCTTCTCACCACCTTCACTGCAATCAAATTCAAAGAGCAGAACGCCTGGATCCATCACTCTTGAGTGAAGAAGGCCCAGAAGCCCATTGAAGAGTGATACCAAGAGACAATGAACTGAGACTAAAACTTATTCGAGCAAAATGAGTATATTGTAGTCAGAGTTAGTTCATACTTAAGTTCACAGAATTGTTCTATATGTAATTATAATTGAAGCTTTAGAACTAGAAAGCACCTCTATCCAAAGCAATATTAGATAGCCTTAGTCCCAAGCGTTTAATCAGTATACTAGATCCATAAGAGAACCTTCTGAGATAAAAGATTTAAACTTATCCACTGTAGTAATTCACAGAGATCAGATATATGAAGAGCAAGAATAGCAAAAACAAGAACTGTACACACTTCAAGAGATTAAAAGAGAAGAAATTAAAGTGCCAGATAGTTAATAAGACAGTTTATGAGAGACCAGATGAAATTAGTGTTGTAACTTCTCCCAGTGTATACAAACACCAAGAAATTTGTGATAACCTAAGTGAATCAGACTGTTAGTGTAATTTCACCATGATACAGCCTGTAGAAGTAACTTGCCTTTGAGCTCAAGATGCTACCAGACTTTCATTTAAATTCAGAGTAGACGTTGCACCTTTTACAACAGGACCTCATACAGCCTATACTAAAACACAAATAGTTCAGACACAGCCCAAACTTGAACCTGAAGTGTATGAAATAAGCCCCTATGTAGTGAGAAATGTAAGTAAGCAACAACTATTGCTCAATCCAGAATGGTCTCTCAAACGTGTTGAATTGCTAATGCAAATTAACATCTCAGAAATCCAACCAGCCTGCTCCTCCTTCTTAAAAACATCCTTTAAAAGCTAGATAACATAGTTACAGAGACAAGTATATCTCAAGAGCAGAATAAAAAAAGATCTAACTGAGATATTAGAGACAAGATTAAGAGTTTTAAATAGAATTGATTCAGAAATACTGATAAATAAACTAGCCACTGCAGCAAGTAATCTAACCAAATTGAAACAGCCTTTACAGTCATCTCTATTAGCATTAAAAACTAGCCAGTAGCAGATTTCAAAAGTACTGCCTAAGTTAGAAACAGCCAGAGACCAAGACCACAAGTTAATAGTAGATGCACTTAGTACAGTTCAAGATAATGTGTCTTTAGCTTTCAGTTGTATACAAGCACAGTTATAAATGCAAGCAACAGCAGCTCTAATCATACAGGAAGGGGGCGAAAGTAATTTTCCAGCTGAAATTCAGAAAATTGTCTGAGATAATGTGATTGATTTTGAAAAGAATTTTCAATCCTGGTGGACTATGGTAAATTTCACCTATGATCCTGCTTCTAATGTAGCCACTGCCTTTGTGCTTACCATACGTAATGCCACTGTTTATGTTATCCATCCTATCATTGCACTAAGATTAAACCATGAGAAAACAATACTCTACCCTTCAGAACATAGAATGTAAGCACGAAAAGTGAATGAGAAGTAGCAAACAGTAAACTTAGAGTCCTGCATTACTAGAAAACAGCTGAGATTCATCTGTGAAAGCAATACTATTAATGCCCAAGATGTGTGTTTAGACACTGAACAGAGTATTTGCCACTTCGAAGTTCATCCAGTCACTGACCACAAAACTGTGCTCGTATATACTAGAAAAGGATGTGTGCCTGAGAACTGCCTGTGCTGCTGTAAAAATTGATAGCAATGATATTATTCTGTCTAGTAGAAATCATTCTAATTTCTGTATTTGTAACTTTGTAAAGATTGTCGAGTGTGACTTTTCGTACTTAGCTCCAGTGACATCCCACCAGCTGATTAGAACCAATTATACAATTTATCACCGACTATCACCTACCCCTATTAGAATAGACCTTACATTAGTGAAACAATTGAATAAGCACCAAGACATACTAGAAATCTTAGAAAAAATCCAAAAGAATAGAAAAAAAACCTTAATTACTGTCCAACATGATACAAGAGAAATAACCAGAGTTCTACAAAGAGTAAAACAGAATGTAGATCATCACTGGTGAGATGTGATCTTTAAGTAGTCACCAACTGCAAATAGAATCTTTAACAAGCTGTGTCACCCCATTGTAGTTTTGCTAATCTTAATTAGAATAAGTTTAAGATTATCTGTTATATTGCTAATTTAGAATTAGATAATACTACGACGAATAGCTGTGTTAACCTCTTTATCAAACGTACATAGTAAAGCATTAAGAAACACTTATTACCATAAGAGTTTGCATTAAGTAAAAGAATTTACTTATTTTCTAGGAAAAAAGAGAATGAAACGGAGTAAAAATCCCCCTAAGTAAAGATCCCTTTTGAATCAAGTTAAAAGTCTAAAAAGAGTGAAAAGTCTGTAAGCCAAAGCTGAAGAGAAAACTGCAAAACAAGAGATACTGAATAGACTGATAAAGTAATCAGAGACATGAAGCAAAGCCAAGACAACCTGACCTAGGAATTCCTTTTGATAAAGAGAACTAGCAGCAAATGTCACGCTGAAGTCCACAAAAATGAATATGTATGAGCCTATTGTGAAACTGTATGCATATGTATGTAGAAGAGAGATAAAAAGAGACCTGAAATTCTCGGAGGTACGCATGCCTTTTAGTACCTCTAGAGTCCGCATGCGTCCAGCGCTGCAATAAACACCTACCGGATCTTCAGCTCTTAACAACTTTTACAAAGTTGTGTAAGTTTCTTTTTCCTCCGCAAAACAATGCAAGCACATTTAAATCCCTCAATATTACCACAGGCAAGAGACTTAAAAACATGTGGTGGTTTCAGTTCGAAACTAGGCAGAAACTAATTTCATGTCATGGTTTAGGTTCACCAATTTAAGATTTCTCTAACTTGAAATTTTCTTGGCCAACGCACTAAAGAATGTGGTAGGTTTGGTGTTGGCTAATTACCAATACACTCACTTTCTGCTGTGAGATAGGATTAGGAGAAAGGCAAAGCAGGCTCAAAACTTTAAAAGGGTATAAAGAAAATTTTATTAAAAGTATCTAGAAGGAAAAAAGTAGCAAGAATCAAAACAAACTCTTCAAAACACTTCTCTTCCCCTTACAACCTTTTCTTTTTCACTGACAATGGAAAGAAACTACACCCAAGATTTTTAGTCAGTTTACCACTTTTAAAATAGTCTTTCTTTAGTTCACTGAGGGAGACAAATCTTTCTTGTTAAAGTTATGGAGACTTCTCTACAAGAGGAAAGGAAACTGTTCTCTAGTGGCTCTCAATTTGTCACAAACAGTCGCCGCTGGGGGAACTCTGCCATCGTGAAGTCCTTCCCACTGCCACAAGCCTTCTCACAGTTTGTCGATGGGCTATGTTGACTTATGGTATATTGTTTTAAAGGTGAGCTGTTTAAAGGCGAAAGTTCTCCTTACTGTCTATTTCTAAAATCATCTTCATCCCTGGGAACAGAGATCTTCTTCTTCTCCTGAAAGCACTCTTCTCTCTTTTTCTGTTGAGACTTCTCATGGGATCACAGCCATTTCAACATCTGCTTATCTTAACATGGAGGCTTTTGCTCTATATCAATTTGAACACTTTCATCTCTCCATACTTTCATGTGTTATAAGGAAAAAGAGTCCTTTCTCTATAGCTTACAAGAGGATTTCAGCTCCAAAAAACAAGGCATCTCCTCCTCCCTCCCATCTGGGACTTAATTTCTTCCACACTGACTTTGATGTCTTCATGTTGTTCCTTTACATGCTTGCATTTTGTTCTTTTCTCTCACTCGAGGGAGGATTGAAGCACTGAAAGGGTTAACATCACGCCTGAGGCCTACCTACCAGTAACTTGCGGCAGGGAGCTGCGGCTGGGCTGTGTCAGGATCGGCTTCATGGTTGGTCTTTGGTTTTCTGCACGGGCTGCAGGGGTCTCTGGTCTCAGCCGCGCTGGCGGGAGGGGGCCTAACAGCAAGATCTTCACAGCCGTGGCCAGCCGCCCTGCTCCAGCTAGGGCTCGGCAGCCTCCCCCGCCTTCCTTCCTACCTTCCTAGCAGCTGCTGGAGCACAGCTCAGCCAGACTGGAACCAATGGGGGGAGGGGGGGGCGGGGGGGTTGGTGGGCAGCCTGGGGAAGGGGGAAGGGGCCTGGCCACAGCAGAACCACCCAGCCCAGCCTGGCCAAGACGGGGGCCAAGGCTGAGACCAGCCACCTCCTCGCCTATCGGAAAGAAGAGTTCCCGGGGTTTTTCGTCATTAACATGTGTGTTTTATAGAGACGTGTCCAGCTTCTCAGTGGTTCAACAGACTGTCAGTTACACAAAAAGCTTTGCATCACTTCCCTGCGAGCCCTGATAAAAATTGCAAACACGTCTGTTCCAACCCAAAGGTATTCAAGCATAAAACAAGGCCCCAAGGAATTATATATGCAATTCATAGAACATTTACAAGATGCTATAGAAAAGCAAATAAACAGCAATGCAATGAATCAATTAATGTTGCAATTGGCATGGGACAATGCAAACGAGGACTGCAGAAAAGCTATAGATTTATTACCCAAAGAAAATCCATCCTTAAAGGAAATTATTAATGCATATGATAAGGTTGAAACTGAATTATACTGTATGGACTTGTTAGCCAATTCTCTTGCAACTGCTGTAAAGGTGTCATGCCAATCCTACGGAAAGGGGTAACAAGGCCACAGGAAAGCAGATTGTCCCTGCAAGTCCAACTCATTGAGGTCATGCCAAAATCAAAGGAGCCTTACTAGTCTGGCAAACAGATGTCACACACATTTTGGAATTCAGTCACCTAAAATATGTTCACGTTTCAATAGACACATTTTCATCTGCTATATTGGACTCAATTCACACTGGAGAAAGAAGTCATGATGCAATTGCACATTGGCAACTAGCCTTTCCTGCCTTAGACATCCCTCACACTATAAAAACTGATAATGGTCCTGTGTAGATATCACAGAACATTCGACAGTTTTTACAGCTCTGGAGTGTATCACACCACACAGGTATTCCTCATTCCCCTACAGGACAAGCAATTGTTGAAGGTGCACATGGCACTTTAAAGCATGACCTTGAAAAACAGAAAAGGGGGATGTGTGGTGAGACCCTACAGAGCAGGGTGGTGTCTTAGGTTGCAAGATGCAGCTGGGGGTGTGTATTCTATTGCCATCTGTTAGAAGTGGGGCAGTTATTTTCTGTTAATTGGGCTACCTATTAAAACCAAATAAAGCAGTTTTCTTTATCTCTTCCATGACCAATCCTCCCTCCGGGAAAGATCTTCTGCTAATGGGCCATTGAGTGTCACTGCATGACTGATAAAATTACATCATCTCATTGTAAGATACTCTGCCCAGGGGGAGGAGCCAAGCATCCCTACCTAGCTATAATCTGAGATTTGTAACACCAGACACAGCCTTTTCCCAATAGATTCCCAGAGAAGCAGCTTTCTTTTCTACGGGATTCCCAGAGGAAGACCAGGCCCATCTACACCACCACTGGACCTTCAGAGGAAACCTACACCCTTCTACAAGATCACTGCTTCAGCAGAACCATATCTGTTACTCCAAGAAGACTACAGCCACCATTTAATCAGACTGCTACCAACACCCTGACCAACAGGGTGTCAGGTCATATTCTGACTCTGTCAGTGTTGTTTTGTATTACTGCATTTTTATTTTTATTTTTTATTTTTCTAATAAAAGAACTGTTATTCCTACTCCCATATCTTTGCTGAGAGCCCCTTAATTTCAAAATTATAATAATTCAGATGGACGGAGTTTACATTTTCCATTTCAAGAGAGGCTCCTGCTTTCCTTAACAAACACCTGTCTTTTCAAACCAAGACAGGTGGCCAAAGCCCTGTACACTTTAAACCATCTAACAATATTGCAAAACTCCCAGAAGCCTGTCATCTTAAACAATTTCTTGTCATTACAGTCCTCTAGTGATGTCCATTTACCTAAACCTAAGGTATTGGTACAGGAACACATTACTAACAAATGGGAAAGCCCTTGGGATCTTGTCACTTAGGGATGTGGATATGCATGTATTTCCATAGATGCCGGTATTTGATGGGTACCTGCTTTGTGTGCACAACCTGCTCTACACTCTGCTCTGGACTGCAACCAACAATGCCTCCCTGATGGCCTCACAGCAGACGCCGTGGAACAGTGACCAAAACAACCCTCTGCACCAGCTGGATGGAAATTTGAGACCTTCTGCATGTTCAGGTGGAACTTCATATTATTACAATATTGTATTTGCCAGCACAAGTATATATACTTCAGATATCCTTCTGAGTTTTGTCACAGAAAACAAATACTTTAAAACAAAAGAACGCTCAAACTGTAAGGCACTGAGGAGGAGAAATGACAGTGGAATGCAGGGAAACAGCAGCAGGTTAGCTTTCAGTTACTCAAGTCAAAAGCAAGTTTTCAAATACAAAGTTCTACTAATTCAACAGCATAAGCAGCAAATCTACTGCACTAAATAAGCATCATCAATAGCATCTCGCAAACTTGATTCGTTTCTACTGTCATCCTATGTTAAAAAGCATCTTCCTAAATCTACGCTTGTCCGAAGCTGTACTATCAAAGACAATGACCAAAACGAGCAAAACCTAATCAGAACAAACAGCCATGTAAAATGCTGGGAAGGGTTGGGGAAGGGAAAATTTACACTGAAATTTTACATTGCTGTGACTCAAGAAAGTTAAAAGATAATTCAAAATTCTAACATGTAAAAAGCAAAGAAAAAAACTCTCCTTCAAAGAGGGATGCATTCATTTTTTATTCAGTCAAAAACACAACAAGCTACTATGAAGTGAACTTTAACTGAAAACATACTTTGAATGATTCTCTCTCATTAAACTTTTTAACTACATCTTTGTCCTGGTTGCAGTTGTGATAAAGGTGATTTTCTTCTCAGTTACTGGTACAGTGCTGTGTTTTGGATTCAGTATGAGAATAATCCTGATAACACGCTGATGTTTTGGTTGTTTTTGAGCAGTGCTTAGGCTTTTCAGTGCCTCATGCTCTGCTAGGGAGGAGCTGCACAAGAAGCTGGGAGGGAGTACAGCTGGGACAGCTGATCTAAACTGGACAAAGGGATATTCCATACCATGGAATGCCAGGCTCAGTACTTAAACTGGGAGTTGGCCAAGAGCCACTGCTGCTTGGGACCAGGCTGGGCATTGGTCAGCAGGTGGTGAGCGACTGTATTGTGCATCACTTGTTTCTCTTGAGTTTTATTCTTCTCCCTCTCTCCTTTTAATTACAATTATTATTATTATTTGGTTGAAATTATTAAACTATTCTTTTATCTCAACTCACAGGATTTACTTTTTTTCCTGATTCTCTTCCTCACCAGGGGGTGGGTGCCTGTGTGTGTGCGTGTGTGTGAGCAGGTGTGTAGTACTTAGCTGCTGATCTGAGTTAAACCACAAGAGTAATTTTTGGCATCCAACATGAAGCAGGAAGCATTGAGATAATGACGGATCTAACCAGAGTGTGTTAAAACTGTTATAAGCATTTATTCTATTAGTTTAATAGTTGCTGGTCGCAATTTTGTTTTATTTGATCTCAGCATTCCTGTGCGTGTTCCTGCATGTGTGCTCACAGGCGTTCTTGGTGTATGTCTTCCCTGTGCTGATGTTTATCCTCCATGGGGCCTAGGCTAAGGTTATCACTGTCTTGTTCTTTACAGTGACTTATGATATGATAGATTCACTGGTCATGAACCTAATCTGGTATGTGTACTCAGCATTGCTGTTGCCTCTGTACTGCAGGAACTATTTAGTGGGAACTAGTAATAATTACACTTTTTGTCTTTTTTCCTTGGAGAGCCAACTTCTGGGAGAAACGTA